>WNWU01000121.1:239863-297567 GCA_012654045.1 Ptyas mucosa | reverse complement strand
ATAGAATAGAATAGAATAGAATAGAATAGAATAGAATAGAATAGAATTCTTTATTGGCCAATTGTGATTGGACACACAAGGAATTTGTCTTTGATGCACATGCTCTCAGTGTACATAAAGAAAAATAAAATACATTCATCAAGAATTGTAAGATACAACTCTTAGTGATAGTCATTGGTTACTAATAAGCAATCAAATCACACTAGGAAACAAACAGAACAATATAAATCGTAAAAATACAAGCAACATGGTTATAGTCATAAGTGGGAGGAGGTAGGTAAATAGGAAGGACGAAAAGAATAATAGTAATACAGTCTTAGTAAATGGACAGTGTTGTGGGAATTAGTTGTTCAGCAGAGCGATAGCATTCCGGGAGGGAAAAGCTGTCCTTGTGTCTAGTTGTTCTAGTGTGCAGTGCCCTATAGCATCATTTTTTTGAGGGTAGAAGTTGAAACAATTTATGTTGAAACAATTTATTTAAGTTGAAAGTTGAAACGATTTATATCCTGTTTTTGAGGGTAGAAGTTGAAACAATTTATGTTGAAACAATTTATTTAAGTTGAAAGTTGAAACAATTTATTTAACTGGCTATCTTGCCAGAATTCAGCCTGATCCCCAAAGGAGAATGAAAACTAATGCTAAACTAGAAGCAACCGGAAGTTCTTCTTGAGCAGGGCGAGATAGTGGATTTTCCCCAGTTCTATACTGAAGGGATGATTTGTCTTCTCAACAGCTCCTCACTGTTCTTTCTCCAGGGTGGTGGGAAGCCTGGGAGATGTTTTATGTATCATGACACTCAGGAGAAGGTTAAAAGATTTTCCCACACACACACAAGCAAGGGGTAGAGTCCCCTCCAACACCTCTTGTGGCATCATCAAAGCATTATCTTTTTTCCTTAAGACCAGGGTGGAAAATGACATTCTCCAGGCCCCGAGGAAGACCTTAGTTCCGTGATGGCGAACCTATGGCACGGGTGCCACAGGTGGCACGCGGAGCCATATCGGTGGGCACGCGAGCTCAGCTCCAGCATGCATGCATGCACCAGCCAGCTGATTTTCAGGCCTTCTGGGCCCACCAGAAGTCAGGAAACACACTGTTTCTGGCCTCCAGAAGGCCTCTGTGGGGGTGGGGAAAGCCATTTTTGCCCTCCCCAGGCTCCTAGAAAGGCTCTGGGGAGAGTGAAAAACGAGCCTACCAGGCCCATCATGTGCCAAAGGTGGGGGGAGCACAGGGGGGTGGGGCATATAGAATTATGAGGGTGGGCACACGTGCATGTGACCCCACTGCGCTCCCCCCATTTTGGCATGCGATGGCAAAAAGGTTAGCCATCACTGCCTTAGTTGGTGCTTGCTATTCAGGATCTTGGTTGCAGATGTAGTTCAGCATCCTACGGAGAGCCAGAGTTTTCTGTTTATGTCTGAAGAAGGGCGGTTGATGGAAAAATAATTATGTTCCCTATCCCAATCTTCCCATGAAGAGGGCATCCATAGAAAGTTAGGATATTTTTCCAGCTTAGAAGGTTTGATATAGATGTAGTCACCGTACAGGCTGTCCTCCCGACAGTGTCCCAAAATAATAGACAGACATTTTGCTCCAGGAAAATGGTTGTTGAATTATAGGTGTAACATTTGAAAATTACTCATAGGTTCAAGGAACAGAAATATCCAGTCAAACCGACACCCACAACTAAACCTTAGGTGAGCATAATTTATGTGCTGGGGGTATAGCTCAGAGGTAGAGCATTTGACTGCAGATCAAGAGGTCCCTGGTTCAAGTCCGGGTGCCCCCTCTTTTTTTAATTTTAGGGGCGGAAAAAGACAACTATTTTTATTATTTGGTTGGGGGGGGGAGACAATTATTTATTTATTATTTATTATTAAAATTTATATGCCGCCCTTCTCCCGTAGGACTCGAGGCGGCTCACACAATAAAAATCAGAACAGTAAAACACTAGAAAACCAATCCAAATTTAAAATCCCCAAAGTTAAAAGCCTCATAGTCGGTCAGGGAATTTGCTGAAAAAGCCATGTCTTCAGGCCAGCGTGGAAAGTGCGGAGATCGGGAGCTGTCCAGAGCTTGGTGGGTAACCCATTCCAGAGGGTCGGTGCGGCCACAGATAATAATTTGCATTATTCTCAAACTACATATTTTGTTAAAATAAGTAGAAAATAGATATTGAGCAGATTCCATATCTGAAGCTAAG
The DNA here is from genome assembly GCA_012654045.1 of Ptyas mucosa. Taxonomy (NCBI): domain Eukaryota; kingdom Metazoa; phylum Chordata; class Lepidosauria; order Squamata; family Colubridae; genus Ptyas; species Ptyas mucosa. The sequence continues at coordinate 295,364 of WNWU01000121.1, read as the reverse complement.
GTTTTTATCCCATACTCCTCTGTCTTGGGAATAGAGATTAGTTGATTGCCAATCAAGAAGTAACATTTTCAGCTATATTCCCCCTTTTGGGGAAGAAGGGATATCTGTGTAATTTAAATTTTTGGGTGGGTCTGAGGGTTGGTAGGAGGTGAAATCTGGAAGAACTTCAAAAACATTTTTCCCATCCATGTAGATGAACAAGAATGGCCTCCTTCATTTTAAAAGACAGCCGTTCGTTTGAGCTAGGTTGGAGTGGGGTGGGGGAATGTATTTTAACTGGCCTGGATATCCCACCGGAAAAACCAAATGCACAGGTACAGTATAAGTGGTACCTCGCTCAATAGTAGCAACTGTGAGAGGGATCTTGGGAGTCCTAGTGGACAGTCACTTAAATATGAGCCAGCCGTGTGCTGCAGCTGCCAAAAAAGCCAACACAGTTCTAGGCTGTATTAATAGACAGATAGAATCAAGATCACGTAAAGTGTTAATACCTCTTTGTAATGCTTTAGTAAGGCCACACTTGGAATACGGCATCCGATTTTGGTGTCCAGGATGTAAAAAAGATGTTGAGACTCTAGAACCATGATGGCAAACCTATGGCACACATGCCACAGATGGCACGCGGAGCCATATTGGTGGGCACACAAGTTCAGCTCCGGTGCACGTGTGTGTTGGCCAGCTGATATTTGGGCCTTCTGGGCCCACCGGAAGTCAGGAAACACGCTCTTTCTGGCCTCCAAAGGGCCTCTGGGGGCATGGGGAAGGCTGTTTTTGCCCTCCCCAGGCACCTAGAAAGGCTCTGGAGCTTGGGGAGAGCGAAAAACGGGCCTTCCGGTTCTACCGGAAGTTGGCAAACCAAAAGCAGGGGGAGCACAGGGGAATCATGTGCGTAAGGCAGAACACATAGAATTATGGGTGTGGGCATGCGCGCTCGCGACCCTCCGTGCTCCCCCCGCTTTTGGCATGTGATGGCAACAAGGTTAGCCATCACTGCTGTAGAACATGGGTGTCAAACTCAAGGCCCCTGGGCCAAATTCAGCCCACAGGGTGCTTGGATCTGGCCTGTGGGGCCACCCTGGAAATAGTGAAGGACCAACCTGTGATACCTCTGCCAGTGAAAATGGAGCTCCATTTTCCTCCCTAAACAAGGGGACAAGGCCCTTCTCAGTTCCCCTTTCTGAGCATTGTCAAAAACTTATCCTCTTTCCTTAAGACCGGGATGGAAAATACTGTTCTCCAATGCCGATAAATTCCATCTTTTGGTGGTGCTCACTGTTCATGAAGTTGATTGCAGGTAATAAGTCAGCATCACCTGGATCATCTTCTCTGAGTCTTGATTCCAGGAAGGAAAGCTTGCTTACTATGCTAATTGTACTCGGTGCTTTCCAACCATGAAACGTTTAGAATCTATTTTCAGATAAGAAGGGCTTAATTGTGAAGAAACCGTAGCCCTTCAGATTGCATCCCAGAATAATACAGAGATGATTGTTTTCTTCCACAAAAGGCGTCGTGAAATCCTGGATGCCATATTTGGAAACTGGTGCACATACATTTATAAATCAGTGTGTTTTTCAACCATGGCAACTTTAAAATGCGTAGACTTCAAACCTGACACCTGTAAGATGTGTGGACTTTTAACTCCTAGGCAACTTGCTTTTTTCAAACTTGGTGTTACGCTCTGGCTGGGGAATTCTGGGAGTTGAAGTTGACACATCTTAAAGTTTGGAAAACACTTGACTAGGGCACTTTTTCAGACTGATTTAATTATAAGGCCTACTCTTTGGGGAGCTGAAGGAGGAGCCATGCAGAGGCCTGGATGGTTATGCAGATGAAGGTCTGGGATGGAGAAGGGGAGATTACAGGTATCCTATCAACTAATTTAATTTAATTTAATATTTAAATTAATATTTATATACCGCCCTTCTCCCGAAGGACTCAGGGTGGTGAACAGCCAGAAGTAAAAAACATCAAATACAAAATTTTTAAAAAATTAAAAAATATATTAAACAATTTGGCTCGACAGTTAAAATCCCCCATTTAAAAGTTCAAATTAAAATTACACAATTGGAGAGTTAGGCCAGCCTGGCTTGATGAAATAAAAGTTTTGAGGGCCCGACGGAAAGTACGTAAATCTGGAATCGTCCATATCTCCGGGGGGGAGCTCGTTCCAGAGGGCAGGTGCTCCCACAGAGAAAGCTCTCCCCCTGGGGGCTGCCAGTCGACATTGTTTGGCCGACGGCACCCGGAGGAGCCCCTCTCTGTGGGAGCGTACTGGCTGGTGGGAGGCTCTTGGTGGCAGCAGGCTGTCTCGTAAATATCCAGGTCCTAAGCCATGGAGCGCTCTAAAGGTGGTCACCAACACCTTAAATCGCACCCGGAGGACCACCGGGAGCCAGTGCAGCTCACGCAGGAGAGGTGTTACATGGGAGCGCCATGACGCTCCCATAATCACCCGCGCGGCCGCGTTCTGGACCAGTTGGAGTCTCCGGGTGCTCTTCAAGGGGAGCCCCATGTAGAGAGCATTACAGTAGTCCAGGCGGGAAGTGACGAGGGCATGAGTGACCGTGCGCAAGGAGTCCCGATCCAGAAAGGGACGCAACTGGCGAATCAGGCGAACCTGATAGAAAGCCCCCCTGGCCACGGCCGTCACATGTTCTTCTAAGGACAGCCGTGCACCCAGGAGGACACCCAAGTTGCGAGCCCTCTCCGTGGGGGCCAACGACTCGCCCCCAATAACAACACTAAGTTTGTTAAAAGCCGATTGTGTTTGTCCAAACCTTTTGAGATATCCTGACCTCTTTTGATAGATGTGAGTTCAGTAACCTCCCACTCAATTGTGCTGCTGAAGTTTCTTTGTTCCAAAATTGTTACCTGAGATCTTTAATGGAAGGTCCTAGGAGTTTTAAAACACATTTGATCAAGTGACCTTCAGTTTGCAGAGATTTATTTATTGCCTTATAATAAAATTTGCTAGGCTTGAAACGGCTCCCAGACTCTTTCTAATTTTGGGCTATACCCAAAAATTAAACACACCCTCTTCCTGCCTTGTCCTTAGTTTATGGGAGGAAACTAGGCAGTAAAACCAGTATCCAAAACTAGATATTAAGGGAGGCATACCTGTGTGCTGGGGGTATAGCTCAGTGGTAGAGCATTTGACTGCAGATCAAGAGGTCCCTGGTTCAAGTCCGGGTGCCCCCTTATTTTGTTTTATTTTTCCAAACAATTTCTATTTTAAAATCCCCGAAGAGACACAGTGGATGTCATGTAGGAAGAAATCTACTGAAAGCTTGAAGGAATAATAGTAATTATTATTATGAGAATAAGTGTGATACAAGCTATTTAAATTACAGATAATCGTGATTTACGGCTAGAATTGGGACCAGAGTTTCCATTTCCAAGCAAGGCAGTTGTTAAGTGAGTCGCATCTGATTTCATGACCCTTTTTTGCCACAATTGTTAAGCGAATCGCCACAGTTGGTAAGTGAATCGTGTCATTAAGTGAAACCAACTTCCCCCATTGACTTCACTTGTTGGAAGTTGTCCAGGAAGGTCCTAAATGGGGATTAAATGATCCTGGGATGCCTGCAACCATTGGAAATACCGGTAGGTTGCCAAGCGCCCAAATTTTGATCACATGAGCTTGTGGATGCTGCAAAGATTGTAAGTGCGGGGACCAGTTGTCAGTCACTTTTCACTGCTGTTGTAACTTGGAACATTTGCTAAATGAATGGTTGTAAGTCAAGGATTACCTGTATTTAAGTTTCCCCACGTAGCTGGAGTTCTCTATTCGTAGATGAATAATAGAAGAATAATCGAATAGAGCTTGAAGGGACCTTGGAGGTCTTCTAGTCCAACCCCCTGCTCAAGCAGGAGACCCTATACCATTTCAGACAAGTGGCCATCCAGTCTCTTCTCAAAAACCTCCAGTGATGAAGCCCCCACAACTTCTGAAGGCAAGCTGTCCCATTAGTTAATTGTTCTCACTGTTAGGAAGATTCTCCTTAATTCCAGGTTGCTTCTCTCCTTGATTAGTTTCCATCATTTGTTTCTTGTCCTGTTCTGTCCCCGACTCACACACGCACACAAACAGTCAGCCAGGAGTTAATAAAACCAGCAGTCAGGAATTCCTTTGAGATAACAGAATTGGCAGCAACCCAGTAGCTGCCTGCCACAGCTCACAAAGGGAGGTTTTTCTCCTCCGTCCGATACACCAAAATAAGTCCACAAAGCCAAAGAATTGTCAAGTCCAGTCCATAATAAATCCAAGAAGGGCATATAACAAAATTCCAGAAATGCAGTATGACTTGCTAGCTTTTCAGTTTTGTCCGTCACAAGGCCTGAATGGCCGCCACGCCCCCTTTTATCCCCTGTGGGGTGTGGTCCAGTGACTCAGCTTAATCTCTGGCACGCCTCTTTCTCTGCTGCGCGCATTTATCTTTCTGGTGCTGTCGGGGATCCAGCCAAGACTCATCTCTGTCGCTGTCTAACTGCGGCTGCTCGGAAGTGCCTGGCTCCTGGCCTATCTCTTGGCCTTCGGAGGACACCTGAGGCATTGCCAGAGGGAAGGGTCCTGGAGAGGGAGGCCTTGCCAACTCCTCTCCTTCACTTTCGAAGTCTTCTCCCTCTGATAAGACAGGCTCGGGGATCGGAGTCAAACATGTCCTGCTCCTCTGGTGCTTTGGAAAATAGGTTGACTCCCTCTTCTTTGTGGCAGCCCCTCAAATATTGGAATACTGCTATCATGTCATAATTCTTCTTTTCTCTAGACTGGCCATACCCAATTCTTGCAACCGTTCTTCATACGTTTTCGTCTCCAGGCCCTTAATCATCTTAGTTGCTCTTCTTTGCGCTTTTTCCCAAAGTCTCAACATCTTTTATATATAGATAAAAACATCTGGAAACCTAGAAGATGAGATGTCTATGAATATCCTCAGTCATCCCAAATCATGGTTATCTCAAAGATTCTTTTTCAAGAGGCAACTTGACTTCCATTATTTTCCTTTGAAGATGTTTCACTTCTCATCCAAGAAACTTCTTCAGAAGAGGGAATGCTGGAATAATCCTTTTAAATAAAATTCTTAGCGGTAGGATAGTTGGGGTTTTAAGTACAGGTAGTCCTTGACTTATGACCACAATTGGTCCTGAAATTTCTGTTGCTAAGCGAGGTACTTGTTAAGTGCGTTTTGCCCCATTTAACAACTTTTCTTGCCACGGTTGTTAAGTGAATCACTGCAGTTCTTCAGGTAGTATCCCAGTTTTTAAAGTGAAATCTGGCTTCCCCATTGATGTTGCTTGTCAGAAGGCCGCAGAAAGTGATCTCATTGACCCAAGGGCATTGCAGCCATCATAAGTATGAGTCAGTTGCCAAGCATCTTGAGTTTTGATCGCATGACCATGGAGATGCAGCAACGGTCATAAGTGTGGAGAATGGTCGTATGTCGCTTTTATTTCAGTGCCTTTGTAACTTTGAGCGGTCACTAAATGAACAGTTGAAAGTCAAGGATTACCTGTAACTATGGTAATGTCAGGGTTCCAAGTAACACCCCTGAGCTCTGGTGGCTCAGTAGATTAAGGCAGTTATTAACATCCACTTACATCTGCTGCCTGCAATTACTGCAAGTTCAAATCCCACCAGGCTCAAGGTTGACTCAGCCTTCCATCCTTTCTAAGGTAGGTAAAATGAGGACCCAGTTTGTGGGGGCAATAAGCTGACTTTGTATAAATATACAAAAGTATGAAGGCTATTGCTTAACACATTGTAAGCCACCCTGAGTCTCTGGAGAAGGGCGGCATATAAATCAAATTTTTAAAAAAACAAAAAAAACCCCACCCCAACAAAAGAAAACTCTGAGGCTTGAAGTTCCTCAAAGTTCCATTTTATTAGAGATGTCATATTGGCACATCTGGGAAAACCCGAATCCGAAAGCTTCCAGGTTTTCCCCACCCAAAGGAAAGTCCTAAGTCCCTTCTCCTGCACCCACATGTCCATCACATGGGTCCAATCAAAGCATCGTCCCATCTGGAGATGCCTCCCACTCACATCACTCCAGACGCAGGGCAAGATGTCCTTGACTTTCTGAGAAAAGAATGTTGTTATGACTACATATCACCCTGGCTCCATACAATCCCCCCTCCCAGTTTCCCATAGCACTAAATGTGGCAGGCTTGAAGATCCAATGCAAAAGATGGCTTCCTGGCCTGACAGGTATCTAGGTACCCTCCCTTCCTGATTGGGGCAAGAAGAATTGATTAAATAAATGTCTGTTTCTAGTCCTCCCAAGCCTCCAAATGTTCTTGGTTGGGAACATTAAAAGAATCCTTTTTGGTTACATCAAATATCCATTGTCGTCCTGGCCCTACATGGACAACAATATGCCTCCAGGTTACGCCCAAGAAAGACGAAGAAAGAAAGAACAGTTTTATGCCTCTACCCATGTTCCTCTTAAACTGTTACAGGCAGTCCTCGATTTATGACCACAATCGAGCCCAAAATCTCTTGCTGTTAAGCGAGATGTTTTTTTAAGGGGGGGTTTGCCCTGTTTTACGACTTTCCTTGCCACCGTTGTTAAGTGAATCTGGCTTCCCCATTAACTTTGCTCGTCAGAAGGTCACAGAAGGGGATCACATGACCCGGGAACACTGCGACCGTCATAATAAATATGAAATGACTGACAAGCGATTGAATTTTGATCTCATGATCATGGGGGGGGGGGGCACTATGAAGGTCGTAACTATGAAACATTACGGTCATAAGTCACATTTTATCAGTGCCGTTGTAACTTTGAACAAACTAAACAAATTACTGTACGTCAAGAACCACCTGCATTACCTTTGACCCCGGAAGCAATATACATAACCTGGTGAGATAATCTGTGAGCGCTTGATGGCCTCTTTTCCCTCAAATCTGGCTGATGCCTTCTTTAAAAAGTCAAGAGTTGGCTGCCTTTTTTTTTTTCCCATGGTCCAAAAACTTTGCAACGTGAATGCATATGCAAAGATTTGTTTCTGGGCTGACACCTGGAAGAGGAGAAGTTTGCTTTGGGAGGAAGGCTTAAAAACTCATTTTGTTTGTGGTAGGCAAATATGTAACCAAACCAGTATACATGAGTAAACTTCCTGGAGCCGTATAGGATGTGCTGGGGGTATAGCTCAGCGGTAGAGCATTTGACTGCAGATCAAGAGGTCCCTGGTTCAAGTCCGGGTGCCCCCTTTTTTTTTGTTTTTTGTTTTCAAAATGGACTTTAACTTGATTTGCTTCCTTTTTAGAATTGGTTTATTCCTGGCAACATAGTAAAATTAGGAAAGCCAACTTGTAACCAAAAGCGTGGCTTTTCCTATATACCTCATGGACCAATATCATGGTTAATAATTACGCCGTTTAAGCATGACCTGTCTATGTATCGTATCATGAAATGAGGGGTATCAATTCCATAAGAAATATTAAGTAGCAATAAAAAAAAAATTGGATTGTGAGTGGAAAGAACTGAAATACCAATCGACTTCTTTTTTCAACGAAACCAAAAAGAAAACTAGATTTTGAAAATCAATTTTACCAAAGCAATATTAAACCTTTCCCCAACTTTTCTACCGCCGTTGGTAAATGATCCAAACATTGTTAATAGGGTACTTTAATTCAGTTTCCAAATTTTAAAAGAGTTGGCAGGATTGTGTTTTATTTGGTTGAGCTTTAAACTGCATTGCTAAATCATTTTCTATTAGGAAAGAGTCCGTGAAATTGCACTGTTTAGAATAGTCCCATCCCTTATAGGTATTCTTGGCTTAAATTCCTCTAATTTCTAGACTTGTGAGCACCCAGAAGGGGGGGGTGACTGACGTACAGGTAGTCCTCAACTTAACAACCACAATTGAGCCTAACATTTCTGTTGCTGAGCGAGACATTTGTTAAATAAGTTTTGACCCATTTTACGACCTTCCTCGACACAGTCATTAAGTGAATCGCTGGTTCTTAAGTTAGTCACACCGTTGTTAAGTGAATCCGGCTTCCCCATATGACTTTGTTTGTCAGAAGGTCGCAGAAAGGGGATGACATGACCCCAGGACACCGTGACCGTCGTAAGTATGAGCCAGGTGCTAAGTGTCTGAATTTTGATCGGGGACCATGGGGATGCGGCAATGGTCGTAAGTGTGAAAACTGGTCACAAGTCAACTTCGAATGGTCACTAAATGAACTGTTGTAACTTGAGGACTACCTGTACAACGCTGTCTGAGTTATAGCTCTGTTCTCTGTTGGCCTTATATTTTAGCTTGGTTTTTTTTTTTCAGTCCTTATGTTCCCATGTATAAGGGCAATAATCAGGTACCGAAGCGATTGGCTCTTTTGGATCCAAAGACAATAAGCACACCAGTAAATAAAGAAATTTTAAGCTTTATTTAAGCTAAAAGAAACAGATTGAAAGGCATAATATACAAAGCATACATACCAACCAAAACAATACTCAAATCTCTTACAAACTGCCAGGAACTCCTTAATAAAAACAACGATAGAGATTTTATTATTAATAGTTTTTGGGCGGGCAGCCAGTTTATACAATACAAGTAGCCCTCAAGTTCCAACAGTTTGTTTAGTGACTGTTCAAAGTTATAACAGCACTGAAAAATGGGACTTATGACCGCTTTTTGACACAACCATTGCAGTGTCCCCGTGATCATGAGAGCCTTGGTGGCGCAGCAGACTAAAGTGCTGTTAAGTAGCACCAGCTGCCTGCAATTACTGCAAGTTCGAATCTCACCAGGCTCAAAGTTGACTCAGCCTTCCATCCTTCCAAGGTAGGTAAAATGAGGACCCGGATTGTGGGGGCAATAAGCTGACTTTATATAAAAAAGAACACCGTTTGGGGGGGGGCCGAAAGCCCTACTAAGCAGGTATATACAAAAGTATGAAGGCTATTGCTTAATGCATTGTAATCCGCCCTGAGTCTCCAGAGAAGGGCAGCATATAAATTGAACTTAATTATTATTAATAATAATAATAATCATTTGATCAAAATTCAGACGCTTGGCAACTGTCTCCTATTTATGACGGCTGCAGAGGTCCTGTGATCCCCCTTTTGTGTCATTTTGACCATCAGATATCAATGGGGAAGTGAATCCAGTGTGAGTAACTTAACAACTACAGTGATTCACTCAACAACTGTGGCAAGGAAGGCCGTGAAATGGGGCAAAACTTACTTAAGAAATTTTTTACTTCGTAACAGACATTTGGGACTCAATTGTGGTCATATGTCAAGAACTACCCAGTGGTGGGTTCCTCCTGGTTCGGCCCGGTTCGGCCGAGCCGGTAGCGGTGATGATATGACATCACCGAACCGGTTCTCTTTGTTCGGGGGCTGGGCCTTCCTGCCCCCCCCCCCCGTGTTATTCTTACCTTTTATTTGGCCCCGCCCCCAATTTTTCCCTGCCTCCCTAATCCCAGCTGATCGGCTAGAAGGAAAAAAACTGTTTAAACTCTTGCCGCGGGGCTTCAAAGGGCCGCCCTACAGCTGATCAGTGTTAAAAGGCAGTGTGGTGGTAGACCAGTGCGCTCGAAAAACAAATGGGTAGACTGGGACGCTCCAAAATTAAATGGGTAGACTGGGACACTCGAAAAACAAATGAGTAGACCAGTACAGCTCTGCAAGCAGTTAAAAGCGTGGTAGACCAGTACCTCTGCTAAATCCTAAAGAATTGTCACATGACCATCAAACCACGCCCACAAAATAAGTCACGCCCACAGAACCGGTAGTAAAAAAATTTAGAACCCACCCCTGGAACTACCTGTACTCAAATGTCTTAAAAACTGCCAGGAGCTCCTTAATAAAAAAAACAAATTTATTTTATTTTTTTGGGGGGGACAGCTAGTTTGCACAGTATCTATTGCTAGAGTTCCGTGCAGAAACTCCTCGCAAACAACAGAATTTCTACCGTTTTGATCGTGACCTGGCACCAGAATATCATGGCCTTGCTATGGTCAGGAGACTGGAAGACCTGACCTTCACTGACTGACACCTGGCTCCAGGTGGAAATCGAAAGCCTGAGACTTTCACAGCTTTGAAGTTACATGATATATACACACACACACACACACACACACACACACACACAGCCTTCTCCTTTGTTCTGCAACCAAGAGTGTAAACAAGCAGGCTAGCTCAGAATGAGCTCTAAACTTCTAGACTTTTCTTAATATGAAGGAGAAATCAAAATAGGCCGTCAACTCCTCACAGTAACCATGGCCTTTCTGAATTCCCATATTGTAGTCGTTTTGCCTCTTTTGTTTTTTTACTAAATCACCAAAATCTTGCCTGATTTATAACGTGTGAAAAGAAGCTTTATCCCCCACAAAAGCTTGGATATCCATATTTGGGGAATTGGTAACAAACACCAGGCAGAAGAACAGAGGCCAGGTTGCATTAAAATGTCTTGAAGAATATAATTAACCTTTCTCTCCTTGATTAGTTTCCAGCCATTGCTTCTTGTCCTGTCTTCAGGTGCTTTGGAGAATAGGTTGACCCCCTCTTCTTAAAACAAAACTTCTTGTTCTTAAAACAAAAACAAAACATAAAACCACCATCATTCAAATACAATCACAGACAGTGTGTCGATCGGTTAAAATTCTTTTGTGCACAATCCCATATCCAAAATTACCAATTATTTAATTTCTCTTATTTAACAGTTTTATATATCCCTTTATATTATTATACTCATTTAACCATTATTTTACAAAGGCTTAACTCCCATAAGAAAACACTTCATATATTTTATCATTACATTAATTTCATTTTTCATATTTCATCTCCATATTTTATTATCTAGCTATTGGTAGAACAAATCCCAAATCAAACAATATTGCTTATCTTCCTGTTCTCTAATTTCAAATGTCAATTTACTCATTTCAGCACAGTCCATAATTTTCTTAATAACTTCATCATCAGTAGGTATCTTCTCGCCTTTCCAATTTTTAGCAAAAACAATTCTAGCCGCTGTTAAAACATTCGCAATTAAATATCTCAGTTCTTTGTTATACATTTCTGGTAAAATCCCTAATAAAAATATCTCTGGTTTAAAGTCAATGTTTCTTTGTCATTTTTTCCAACCATGTGTGGATTTTAGTCCAATATCTTTTAGCTTCTGCACATGTCCACCGCATATGGTAATGTGATCCTGGAGTCTGAGGACATTTCCAACATTTCTCTGATTTGTTGATCCCCTCTTCTTTTGTGGCAGTCCTTCAAATACTGGAACACTGCTATCATGCCACCCCCAATCGTTCTTTTCATTAGACTTCACATACCCCAATCCCTGCAACCGTGCTTCATATGTTTTAGACTCCAGCCCCCTAATCATCTTTGTTATTCTTTGTACTTTTTCCAGAGTCACGGCTTCTTTTTAATATTGTGTTGACCAAAACTGGAGGCAGGATTCCAAATACGGTCTTACCAAGGCATTAAAAAGCACTACTAACTTGTTTTTCATTTCTCCTGTCTTCTCATCCCCTCACAGATTTGCAGCTAAGCTCATTGCGGGTGTGCTGGATTTCAAGGCAAAGATTGACCGGTGAGTAGGTTCCTTTGGATCTACTGGTCCAGTACGGGGGGGTATCCATGCAAATTGAAACCCACTGGGCAAATCTGGAAGACAAATTCTAACTCCAGTGGAAATTAGAAGAGGAAGTTGGTTGCGGTGGCACAGTGGTTAGAATGCAGTATTGCAGGCTAACTCTGCCCATTGACAGGAGTTTGATTCTCACCAGGCTCAGGGTTGACTCAGCCTTCCATCCTTCCCAGGTTGGTAAAATGAGGATCCAGATTGTTGGGGGCAAATATGCTGACTCTGTAAACTGCTTAGAGAGGGCTGTCAAACACTGTGAAGCAGTATATAAGTCTAAGTGCTATTGCTGTTTTGCCTGGGAAGAGCATTGGACCCTTCTTGGGGAAGCCTGAATGGGTCAAAAATGGCAAATGGCTCCAGATGTGCCTGTGGTTTCCAGGGACAAGGAGACTTTGGGTGTTGCTGCTCCTGAACAGAGCAGACTGGGAAGAGGGTAGCAGCTGGCATAGTCAGAAAGTTATAGTTCCCCCTTTCCCCCCCACCCCCCAATGGACTATTTCAGGGGTTGGGATCAGGAGTGAAATACTACCAGTTCGCTCCAGTTTGGGCGAACTGGTAGTGATAAAAATTACCAGTTCGGGCGAACCGGTAGTAAAAAAATGCTTTAAAAAAAGAGGTTCCCACGAACGTGCGGCACAGCTGATTGTCAGAACCTTTTCTTTACTTTTTTAAAGCATTATTTTCCTCCCTATTCGCCAGAACTGGTAGTAAAAAAATGCTTTAAAAAAGGAAAAAAACGGTTCCCACGATCACAGGGAACAGCTGGTAGGTAGTAAAAAAATGCTTTAAAATGAAAAAAAAAAGGTTCTGACAATCAGCTGTGCCGTGCAATCGTGGGAACCTCTTTTTTACTTTTTTAAAGCATTTTTTTACTTTCTATTCGCCCGAACCGGTAGTAAAAAAATGCTTTTAAAAAGTTAAAAAACGGTTCCCACGATCGCGCGGCACAGCTGGTAGGTAGTAAAAAAAATGCTTTAAAAAAGTTTTTTAAAAAAAAGGTTCCGAAAATCAGCTGTGCTGCGCGATCGTGGGAACTTTTTTTTTTGAATTCTTTTAAAGCATTTAAAAGAGTGGTTTGGGCGAATAGGTAGTAAAAAATGCTTTAAAAAGTTTTTTTAAAAAAAAGTTGGCCATGCCCACCCAGTCACATGACACCCCCACTAAGCCACGCCCACCAAGCCATGCCCACAGAACCTGTAGCAAAAAAATCTGCATTTCACCACTGGTTGGGGGTTCTCGTGTTCCCCAAACTTTTACCTTCTGGCTTACCTGTGCAAGCGGAGAACCAATCAAGCCTTCCAAACCAGATCAGTTTTTCCTCCTTTCACGACTGCCCAGAGGGCCAGGGTGCGCAGAGATGAAGGTCACCCCCAAGCAAAATAAGCCTGTGCTTTGGACTCCAAGGGGAAAGGGGGCACCCTAGAGTTCTCCCCCTTCCTCAGCTATCATACACTTAACTCTTTCCTTTCCACACTGCATTTATAGCCAATTGTTTTGGAAGCGGTCTTCAACTTTAACCGGCCTTGTTCAAAACGTCTTCTTTGGCACAGTAAAAGTTTGGTTTGCAGGTTTTGGCAACTTCACATTTGTTTCTGTCTGATGGCATCCAAATTTTGTTTTTGTGCCAGACTAGAAGTGGGAAGACCTGGGTTCTTGTTCTCCTCTGAGCCACAGAACCTCTTTGGGAGAAGTACCGTATTTTTCAGAGTATAAGACGCACTTCCCCCCGAAAAGAGGGTGAAAATTTGGGTGCGTCTTATACACCGAATATAGCCAAAAACACGAGGCATGGAGGAGGCAATGGTCGATGGCAATCCCTGCAGCCTGTAATAGCTGATTGGGGGTATTCCGGGAGGCCGATCCACCCACCAATCAGCTGCTCGTGCTGAATCAGGCTGCAATAATATGCTGAAGCTGACCTGGCTGTTTGCTATTTGCTGCAAGGACTGTCAGAGTTTGCAACAGCAAGCAAAACACAAGCAGAGGAGAGGAGTTTCAGTTTTAGTTTCAGAGATCAGCACAGCGTGCAGCTTTAGAATACACCCAGGCTCCTTGCTGTCTCCTTCCTTGTTGCTCACACAGCAAATATTGTTTCAGTTTCCAAACAGTCTCTCACACTGACAGGACACTAGCCAGATGAATACCAATGGATGCTGGTAGGCAGAGGCAGAATTTTTTTTTCTTATTTTCCTCCCCCAAAAGTATGGTGCGTCATATACTCTGGAGCGTCTTATACTCTGAAAAATACGGTAATTCATTCATTTTATTTGAACCAGAATAACAGAGTTGGAAGGGACCTTGTAGGTCTTCTAGTCCAAGCCCCTGCTCAAGCAGGAGACTCTTAACCAGGCCTGTCAAACTGGCGGCCTCTGGACTGGATACAACCTGCAGAGGCCACACCAGCCCCGGCTCCGCAAAGGCAAAAAACATCCCAATAAGGCCTGCAATGCAATCGGGTTTGACACCCCTGCTCTATACCATTTCAGACAAGTGGTTGTCCAGTCTCTTCTTAAAAACCTCCAGTCTTGGATCACGCACAACTTCCCGAGGCAAGTGGTTCCACTGATAAATAGTTCTCACTTTTAGGAAATTCCTCCTTAGTTCTAGGTTGCTTCTGTCCGCGATTAGTTTCCATCCATTGCTTCTTGTCCAGCCTTCAGGTGCTTTGGAGAATAGATTGACACCCCTCCTCTTCTTTGTGGCATCCCCTTAGCTATTGGAACCCTGCTATCCTGTTACCCCAGTCTTCCTTTTCATTAAACTAGGCAGACCCAATTCCTGCAACTGTTCTTCATATGTTTTAGCTTCCAGTTCCCTAATCCTCTTTGTGACAGGCCTGGAAACCATCTTGGGGATTGGATCTTCAGGCCTGCCACATTTAATGCTGTGGGAAATTGGGATTGTATGGAGCTGGGAAGATATGTAGTCAAAATAACATTCTTTTCTCCGAGAGTCAAGGCCACTCTTCCCTGCACCTGGAGTGGTGTGACTGGGAGTCATCTCCAGTTGGGACGGTGCATTGATTGGACAATGTGATGGACATGTGGGTGCTGGGGCAGGAACTTGGACTTTCTTTTGGGTGGGGAAAACCTGGAAGGTTTCATATTTGGGTTTTCCCAGAGGTGCCAATATGACATCTCTAATAAAATGGAACTTTGAGGAAACTCGAGCCTTGGAGTTTTCTTTCGTTGGGGGTGTTACCTGGAACCCTGACATTTTGTTGCTCTTCTCTGCACTCTTTGCAGCCTTTATATAGACTTTGGGCCACTCCATCCTTCCTAGCCAACCTAGTTCAAAGAGGGGGGGGGAGGAATTGAATTTTAAGGCCTGTCTTCAATTTCTGGATGAAAAGTGGGGCAAAGGACTGTCAGACATTCATATGCAGGTATGCCCACGGCTTTCTTGAGGACTGACATTGAGAGAGAAAGCTGATTTGTTACCTATTTCTTTCCATCCACCACGGCAGCCAGACCCTGCTAGTTGAGTATTCCCACGGTCACCCTCTCAGCATGGATTGCTATTCTCGCCTCTTTGCCTCTTGCCGACTTCCTGGACGAAAACGTGACACCATTTTACTGCCTCCACCTGGACGGAAACCCCCAAATTATATTACCGTTGTTCGCAACTTCCAGGTAAAATACCTTCATGTTGGTCCAACCTTTGATCCCTGGATCTGTTGGGAGCAATTCTTGGGGGGGCCTGAATATAAGATCCCATATTTCTTTACTACTACATAAGAAAAAGAGATAAAATATTATTTTAATATTTTAAAAGTGCAATGTTCTAGTTCAGGTGTTGACACGTAATTGGAGACATCCAGATTCTAGTCTCCTTTCAACCATGGAAATCCCCTGGATTACTTTGGATCAGTCACGTGGCAGTTTAATCCTCTTAATCCATTGTACCCCATAGAATTGTTTTTGGATAACATGGAGTGCAGTTTGGATGCCCCCTTAAGCTCCCGAATGAAGAGGGGTTTATAAATCTAATGCCATCAGTAAGGTATGTCATGGTTATGGGATTGGAGGCAGTGTGCTAAGGTCCAACTTTAAGACATGTGGACTTCAATTCCCAGAATTCCCATGCTGGCCTGGGGAACTCTGGGAGTTGAAGTCCACAAGTCTTGAAAGTGTGGACTTCAGACGTGTGGGCTCACTTAAAGATGTATGGACTTCAGTTCCCAGAATTCCCATGCAGGCTGAGGAATTCTGAGAGTTGAAGTCCACAAGTCTTAAAGTGTGGACTTAAGATGTGTGGGCTCACTTAAAGATGTGTGGACTTCAGTTCCCAGAATTCCTATGCTGTCTGGGGAACTCTGGGATTTGAAGTCCACAAGTCTTATAGTTGCCAAGTTTGGAGACCCCTCCCTTAGAGGAAGGATACAGGTTGTTCTGGACTTACAACTGCAATAGAGACTGGAAAATTCATTAAGCGATGCAATCATTTTAACTTTTAAAAATTAAAAAAAAAGCCTCTGATGATCGCGCGGTTCAGCTGGGATCGTCAGAGGCTTTTAAAAGCATTTTTTCTACAACCTCTTCAGGTTGTAGAAAAAAAAATGCCTTTAAAAGCCTCTGGCGATCCCAGCTGAGTTGCCTGATCGTCAGAGGCTTTTAAAAGCAACCTCTTTCTGCAACCTCTTAACGTTGTAGAAAAAATGCTTTTAAAAGTAAAAAAAAAAAAGTTGGCCACACCCACCATCGCATTACCTCCCCCACCAAGCCATGCCCACAAAATAAGCCACGCCCACAGAACCGGTAGTAAAAAAATTTAGAACCCACCCCTGATACATATGTATATACCTACACCCTAACAAATACATATAAATATTGATCACTGTCCATCTTGAATACATAGCAGAAAAAGGAAAATTGAGAGTTCACGAGGTTGATACTGTATGGAACAAAACTCTGGCTGAATCTGGATGTTCTGCTTCGGATACCACGAAGCTTCCTCCCAGGAGGTTAACAAGGAAAATAGGTTGTGAAGAGGACGTGTAGCGTCCCAGACAATCCTGTGGACTCTGCTCAAGCATCGCTTACCTGCTATGTCCTGGATAGCAGCCAATAATCTTTTCTGCTGTCCTCGCCACTCTCTGCACCGCCTTCCTGTCTGAAGCCGTAATGCTTCCAAACCAGACTGTCATGCAATAGGACAGGATGCTCTCGATCGTCCCTCTACAGAAAGTGGTAAGGACAGGGGAAGGAAGACGAACTTTTCTCCGGCGACACAGAAAATGCAGGTGCTGCTGTGCCTGCTTCACCAGTGTCTCGCTGTTGGGCTACCAAGCTAGCCTACTCATTAGCCGCACACCCAGAAATTGGATGCTGCTAACCATCTCCACAGGTGAATCATTAATACACAGAGGTGTGTGGCTGTGCCTGCCTTTTCTGAAATCGACAATGATCTCTTGAGTTTTTCCAATGTTTAAAACAAGGCTGCTTAAGAAAAACACTAGCAACCCTCAACCTCAGGGGTCAGCAACCTGTGGCTCTGGAGCCGCATGTGGCTCTGGAGCTGCATGTGGCTCTTTCACCCCTCTGCTGTGGCTCCCTGTCACTCAAAATATGCGTCGCAACTGCCAATGTGTGACACTTGCCGGCACAGGATTTATTGAGCTTTTCAACCCCCAGTAGGCCAACCATGGATAAATCCAAGAAAAGTTTCAGAAGAAAACAGAACATTTAATTCAACTACATATGCTAGTTTTGTGGCCGCTCCAGAAATAGTCAGGCACAGGAAGGGTTTTGTGGTTCCCAGTGTTTTCTTTTCTGTGGGAAATGAGTCCAAATGGCTCTTTGAATGTTTTAAGGTTGCAGACCCCTGCTCTACCTCCTTGCGATAAGCACCCTCATTGTCATTCTTCGTTCCTTTCTCAGTTCTTCCAGCTTGAAGTATACAACAGCGATGGGACACCGCTGACCATCGACCAGCTCTATCTGCAGCTCCTAAAAATCCGCTCCTTTTCTTGGAAGTTGAATAAAGAGCCCTTGGGAGTCCTCACCAGTGACCACCGACATACCTGGGGAGAAGCCTTCACTAGTCTCATGAAAGGTATGGGAAGCCATGTTTTGGTAGGTAGAAGGAATGGGCCTTCGATCATCAAGCCTCCATGCAGGAATCCAGATTAAAGTATCCATATTAGATGGCTGTTCATGCTCCATTTTGAGGGAAGGGGAGCCCTGCCTCTCAAGGTCCACTGTCAAACTGCTCCTAATTTTATTATCTTGCCATTCTCCAGTGATTGGATCGAGATGTAACAAATGGCTTCTTTTAAACACATTAAGACAGGGTTGTCAAACTTGATTTCATTGAGGGCCGCATCAGGGATGTGTTTGACCATGGAGGGTCAGGGGTGATGGTGGCCGGAGTTGGGCGTGGCCACGGTGGGCGTTTGACTTTCTTTCCACAGTTCTTTACCATAACCATTTTCCTCTCTCTTCTATCAGATATTACTGGCAAACATTTATTACTTATTCTTCATATTCCACTAAACTTTCTAGTTCTAAATTTATACCCCGTTGTTTAATAGTAAATTGCTTTTCCAGGCAGAAAAGCTATTTATACAATTGTATTTTTATTATTCAGCTAATAATAAAAATAAAATAGCATAAATAACATGATAATATAAGCTCTTAACAGCCGAGGTAAATTTCCAGGATAGTAAATAGAAATGGCTGTCAATTATAGATAGAGAATAGAATAGATTGCTGATAGATTGCTGATTGTAGCTTAAATGGATCTACAGTATGTAAAATCTGGCATTAAATTATAGTATTAGCATAGGATGTTGCTTGTTTTCAATCCAGATCAGATGCTTACTTGAGGCCACATACCGTATTTTTCGGAGTATAAGATGCACTTCCCCCCCCCCTAAAAGAGGGTGAAAATTTAGGTGTGTCTTATACACCGAATATAGCCCCACCCACCTACTGGCCCCCACCCTTTGGCCTCTGCCTCCCAGCAATTTACCTCCTTGCAGCAAGTAGCAAGAAGAAAAAGCTCATTTCAGCTTCAGCACAGCCTAATTAGCACAAGTTGATTGGATCGGCCTCCCGACTCTCAGCTGTTTTGCGAGGGCCTCTGCTGCTTGCTGCAAGGAGATAAATTGCTGGGAGCAGATTTTTCTTTTCTTGTACTAATCAAGCTATGCTGAAAACAAATGAAAGTAAAGCAGGCTATTTGCTCTTTGCTGCAACGAGGCAAAATTGGTGGGAGGCAGATTTCTTTTTCTTGTTTTCCTCACCAAAAAAGGTAGGTGCGTCTTATAGTCCGGAGCGTCTTACACTCCGAAAAATACGGTAATTGTAACCCAGTCCAAGCCAATCTTCCTACAGCACTCTCCCAGCTGAAAATGGGCCACAGGGGAGATGCATGCAGGCCCCTGCTGCCCGTTTTGGCCAGCAGAGGCACCGCAGCCCGTTCCTTTGATATTTCCAGGCCGGCCCAAAGGGCCAGAGCTAAGTATCCCAAGGGCCATCTCCAGCCCTCGGGCCTTGAGTTTGACAGCCCTTCACTAAGGGTTGCATTTAAGCACCTACTCTAACCTGATACTCTCCAAATCAAAAACGTGGTGCATGGGGGGTTTGGGAGGCCAAAAACGGGCTCGTTTTTCGCAAGAACGGGGCCTGCAGAGGGTTTGGGAGGCCTGCAGAGTGCTCCTGGGTGCTGGGGAGGGCCCCCGTTTCTGAAAAAAAATGGACCCGTTTTTGTGAAAAACGGACCCATTTTTGGCCTCCCAAACCCCACACGTGTCATGTTTTTGCCCTCCCCAGCCACCAGGAGCACTCTGCAGGCCTCCCAAACCTTCTACGCATCCTGTTATTGTGAAAAACGGGCCTGTTTTTGGCGAAAACGGGACATGAAGGGCGGGGTTTCAGGAGGCCAAAAATGGCTGTATTCGGTGTATAAGACGCACCAACATTTTCACCCTCTTTTAGTGTGTGTGGGGGGGGAAGGTGCATCTTATACTCCAAAAAGTACGGCATGTTCAGTTTACTTTAATTTTAACTATATGTAAATGAAAAAAGGAATGAAGTCAGGTTACATTTTTTTAAGGCTGCACCCCCTTTTCTGACCCCCTTTCCCCCTCCAGAGAATGAGTTTGAGCTCTGTCCTGTGCTACAACACCACCATGCTGGGAATTAAATCTGACGTTTCTTGTTCCAGACAAGCTGAACCAGGAATCGGCTCTCACGATCCAACGTAGCCTCTTCACCGTCTGTCTGGATGCCCCTATCCTGAAGGTGTCCGATGCGCACGCCCAAAGCCGTTTAGCGGCTCAGATGTTACACGGTGGAGGAAGCTACTCCAACAGCGGCAATCGCTGGTTTGACAAGACGCTGCAGGTGAGAATCAAAGCAGGACGTGAATTAGGCTTCGGTTTGGAAGCATAAAGACATGTGATCCTCAGTAATAAATAAAAGTAAGGGTAAAAAGATATAGATAAAAGTAAGGTTCTACACTGAGGTAAGAAAAAAATACCAACTATACAAGTATAGATTAGGTGGAACTGGGCAAAATGTCAGTAACTGTGAGAAGGATCTTAGAGTCTTAATGGACAACCATTTAAATATGAGCCAACAGAGTGCGGCAGCAGCCAAAAAAAAGCCAATGCAATCCTAGGCTGCATCAATCGTGGGATAGAATCAAAATCTTGTGATTTTGATTCTAGTAGTTCTACGAAGCCTTAGTAAAACCACTAAGTTTTTGGTCACCACAATACAAAAAGATGTTGAGACTTTGGAAAGCATGCAGAGAAGAGCAGCAAAACTGATTAGGGGGCTGGAGGCAAAAAAACAGAGGAATTGGGTATGTCTAATCTAATGGAAAAGGACGCGGTGGCTCAGCGGCTAAGATGCTGAGCTGGTCGATCAGAAGGTTGGCAGTTCAGCGGTTCGAATCCCTAGTGCCGCGTAACAGGGTGAGCTCCCGTTACTTGTCCCAGCTTCTGCCAACCTAGCAGTTCGAAAGCATGTAAAAAATGCAAGTAGAAAAATAGGGACCACTTTGGTGGGAAGGTAACAGCTCTCTGTGCGCCTTCGACATTTAGTCATGCCGTCCACATGACCACGGAGACGTCTTCAGACAGTGCTGGCTCTTCAGCTTTGAAACGGAGATGAGCACCGCTCCCTAGAACCGGAAATGAATAGCACGCATCATTTACCTTTATCTTAGTCTAATGGAAAGAAGCATTAGGGGGGACATGATAGCACTGTTCCAATATTTGAGGGGCTCCTACAAAGATGTTGGGGTCAAACTATTCTCCAAAGCAGAAGGCAAAACGAGAAACAATGGTTGGAAACTAACCAAGGAGAGAAGCAACTTAGAACTAAGGAAAAATTTCCTAACAGTGAGAGCAATCAACCAACGAAACAACTTGCCTTCAGAAGTTGTGGATGCTCCATCACTGAAGGCTTTCAAAAAGAGACTGGACAACCATTTGTCTGAAAGAATATAGGGCAGGGGTGAAATCTAAAATTTGTTACTACCAGTTCTGTGGGCGTGGCTTGGTGGGGGGGGGTAAATGTGACTGGGTGGGCGTGGCCATTTTTTTTTTACTTTTAAAACCATTTTTACATGTAAAACCATGTAAAAAATGCTTTCAAAAGGCTCTGACGATCCCAGCTGAGTTGCCTGATCGGCAGGCAACTCAGCTGGGATCGTCAGAGCTTGGATCGCCAGAGCCATTTAAAAGAAAAAAAAGGCTCTGATGATCGCATGTCTCAGCTGGGCGTGGGGGGTGAGGGCAGGGATTTTTGCTACCGGTTCTCCAAACTGCCCGCCGCCATTGCTACCTACTCTCCCGAGCCGGTCCGAACCGGGAGCATTTCACCCCTGATATAGGGTCTCCTCCTTGAGCGTCTGCCAGCCCGCCTCACATAAATAGAGCTGCATTCGTATGCACCGGCCTGCTACTTGCACAGCCCACTTCTGAACCAGCCACGGACTGGTACTGGCCCATGGCCCGGGGTGGGTTGCTGGGGGTTCACAGGGGTTCGGGAGAACCTCTAGCTAAGATTCTGTGCAGTTTGGAGAACCCCACAAATCCCACTCCTGGCTGGCCCCGCCCACCGCACCCCTCCCAGGAGTCCCCACGCGGCCCATTTTGAATGCAGGTAAGTGCAGGGCGCGCATGGAGGCTCGGGGAGGGCGAAAAACGGGTTTCCGGCCTCCAGAGCCTGTGGAGGCCGTTTTCGCTCTCCCAGAGGCTTGAGGAAAGCCTCCGGAGCCCAGGGAGGCAAAAATGCCCCCCCCCCCCCCGGTGCAGAGGTAGACATGGCCACTTCCATCATGGCCACGCCTATCCAGCAACTGGGCAGGGAACCCCTTGATAAAATTTTTGAAGCCCACCCCTGGCCACGGCCCAGGAGTTGGGGACCCCTGCTGTAGCTGAAACCAGCTTTTTAATTTTTATCTTTTCCGTGCCTAACAAACCATTATTATTCCTTCTTTCCACTCGTTCTTTTTCCCTGGCCTTCAGTTCATCATCGGAGAAGATGGCACCTGTGGGGTCCTTTACGAACAAGCCATCGCTGAGGGGCCACTGATTGCCACAGTCATCGATTACGTCCTGGATTATTGGTAACGTCCCTTATTGGGGGAGAAGATGAAGCTTTGGGGATAGATAGAAGCTGACTTGACTCCCGTGAGCAGATTTCGAACCGGTGCTGCAAAAAGCGTTCAGAAAACCATAGTCCTTGAGATGCAGCTCTGAACTCAATAGCCAGTGACCAGGAATGGTAAACTCCACCCATAACTGCATGGCAGAATGAAATTTATTATTTTTCGTATTTCTATGCCGCCCAACTCTCCGAGGACTCTGGGCGGCTTACAACAAAGACAGTATGAACAATATACAATAAAAGACGTTAAAAACCCATACACACCGCTCATGGCCGGATCTCACAAGATCGCAGTGGTGAGATCAGCGGTCCCAAGCCTGCCGGAAAAGCCAGGTTTTCACCATTTTCCAGAAGGCCAGTAGGGTGGGAGCGGTCCTGGCCTCAGGAGGTAGCTGATTCCAGAGAGCCGGGGCAGCCACAGAGAAGGCCCTCCCCCGCAGACCCGCCAGGCGACATTGTTTAGCTGACGGGACCTAGAGGAGGCCAACTCTGTGGGATCTTACCAGTCGAAGATGGTCTCAAAGATAGCTTGGCCCCTAAGCCATATAGGGCTTTAAAGGTAATAACCAACACCTTGAATTGTGACCGGAGACCAACAGGAAGCCAGTGCAGCTCACGGAGGATTGGTGTAATGTGAGAGTACCTAGGTGCACCCACGACCGCTCGAGCGGCTGCATTCTGGACCAACTGTAGTCTCTGAACGCTTTTCAGGGGTAGAGCGCATTGCAATAATCCATGTTAGGGCTTAGTTCCTGGGTATGAACCTGGCTAGAGGGATGGTTGCTTTCATATAACAGAGTAGTCCCAAAGGTGCTTTTTCAGGAGGCCACTGGACTTCCTTGGTTTTTTTCTTTTTCTTTTGAAGATGTTTCGCTTCTCATCCAAGAAGCTTCTTGGATGAGAAGCGAAACGTCAAAGAAAAAAAACGAACAAACAAGGAAGTCCAATTGCCTCCTGAAAAAGTTCCTTTAGGACAACCATGACTTGGATGACTGAGAATCTCTACAGACTCAAAACACAGAGTATATTTTAATTAGGTGAATGTCTATGGAGATTCTCAGTCATCCAAGTCATGGTTGTCTCAAAGGTGCTTTTTTCAAGAGGCCACGGAACTTTCTGCTTTTTCTTTCAAAGACGTTTCGCTTCTCATCCAAGAAGCTTTTTCAGCTGCTTAAGAAGCGAAACCTCTTCAAAGAAAAACCAGAAAGCCCAGAGGCCTTTTGGAAAAAGCACCTTTGTGGAGAATTTTAATTAGGTGCCTGTTTGTTTTAGTTTTATTAATCACATTTATATGGCCACAACTGGGAAACCTTGACCTCCGATCGTTCAGCTTGGAGGCTAAAGGCACAGCATGGCCTTCTCCAATTCGAAGAGACACTTGTTCAGCAGGCTGAGGCAAAGAGGCAGTCCCAGAACCAGCGAAATCTGGGGGCTGGGCAGGGGACAGAATATATCTGCCCTCAGTGTGGAAGGGATGGCCACTCTCGAATTGGCCTTTTTAGTCACACTAGATGCCGTTTTAGGACCTCTTTCCAGAGCACGATACCATAGTCCCGTGATGGCGAACCTATGGCACGGGTGCCACAGGTGGCACGCGGAGCCATGTCAGTGGGCACGCGAGCTCAGCTCCGGCACGCATGCACGCGCCAGCCAGGTGATTTTTGGGCCTTCTGGGCCCACCAGAAGTCAGGAAACACACTGTTTCCGGCCTCCAGAGGGCCTCTGGGGCGGTGGGGAAGGTTGTTTTTGCCCTCCCCAGGCTCCTAGTAAGGCTCTGGAGCCTGGGGAGAGCAAAAAACAGGCCTATGGGCCCACTGGGCCATCATGTGCAAAAAGCGGGAGGAGCACGAGGGTGCGGGGCACATAGAATTATGGATGTAGGCACGCTTGCATGTGACCCCACTGCGTTCCCCCTGCTTTTGGCACGCAATGGCAAAAAGGTTAGCCATCACTGCCATAGTCTTTCGAGACTGAAGGATGCCAATATGGCTACCTGTCTCACGAGAAGCGACTCTGGACGTTGTACACCCGGTTATTAGCGAAAGCAGGCCCTATATAAAAACCTATAAAAATATAAAAAGTCATTATTAAAAATAAAAACATTAAAAAAAACTTAAAACGTAATGCATCTTTCCTCCCTTTCTTTTCCCTCAGCAAAGATCCAGTCATGACACGCAGCCCAATGATCCCTCTACAGTTGCCCCCAAAACTGTATTTTTCCATCACTCCAGAAGTCAAGCGTGATCTTGAACGGGCAAAGCAGAACCTGGATGTGTGAGTAAGCAGGGCGTGTGCTCCAGGGTGGCCTGTTTTAGTAGCGCACCTTGTCAGCCCCACTGAAAGGGTGGAAAACAGCAGTAGTCCTCAACTTACAACAGTTCATTTAGTGACCATTCAAGGCTACAACGCCACTGAAAAAAGTGACTCTTTTTCACCCTTATGACCATTGCAGCATCCCCCATGGTCACATCATCAAAATTCAGATGCTTGGCAGCTGAATCATATTTATGACGGTTGCAGGGACCCGGGGTCCAGGAGTGGGTTTACTACCGGTTCGTAGCAGGGCCGCGTGCTCTTCTGCGCATGCGCAGAAGCATTTTAATGACGTCGGGGTCGGTGGGCGGAGCCTCCTGCCGGTTTTACTACCAGTTCTATAGAACCGGTGCGAACCGGGGGCAACCCACCACTGATCCTCTTTTGGGGCCTTCTGACAAGCAAAGCCAATGGGGAAACCAGATTCACTTAACAACCGGGTTACTAACATAACAACTGCAGTGGTTCATTTAACAATTGTGACAATGAAAGGTCACTTAAAATTCACTTAACAAATGTTTCACTTAGCAACAGAAATTTTAGGCTCAATTGTGGCCCTAAGTCAAGGACTACCTGGTTCTTTTGTTTTTTGCTCTGGAACTTTTTTTTTTCTTGATTGATTATGCACCATTAAGTCGTCTTATCAATCATGTAGAGCAGGGGTGAAATGCTCCCGGTTCGGACCGGATTGCCCGATCCGGTAGCGATGGAGGAGGGTGGTTCGGAGAACTGGTAGCAAAAATCCCTGCTCACCCCCCTCATTGCCCAGCTGAGCCGCGCAATCATCAGAGGCTTTTTTTTTTTATTTTTAAAAGCATTTTTTCTACAACCTCTTTGGCTGAAGAGGTTATAGAAAATTTTTTGCTGTTTTTTAAAAAAAATTTATAAACTTTATTAAAACACATATAAAACACATATAAAAACATTTACAGAACATACAACATAGAAATAAATTATTCTTTGAAGCATTGTTTCATAGTGGTTCTTCAACTAATATGGCTTTAATTATTCCCCTTATTCTTAGCCTAATAGTTTTTCTGTTACCTTCCCCTCCCCCCCCATTCTTTTTTCCCCTTGGGGTTCCCCCCATACCAATCTATATATTTGAATTATGCCATTAATTTTGGATTTCCATATTCATATTTATATGCCCATAAGAAATTAGTTATATACATATTTACATCTTTATTCTGTCCTTATATCTATGTTTCTTTAGTGATGGTGTTATGCCATTGATACCATTTATTCCATATTTTATAGTACTCCGTCTCTTCTTTTTCTTTTCCTTGTTTTTAAAGAGAAAAAAAGCCTCTGCCAATCAGGCAAGTCATCTGGGATCGTCAGAGGCTTTAAAAGCATTTTTTTTACAACCTCTTCAGCCAAAGAGGTTGTAGAAAAAATGGTTTTAAAAGTAAAAAAAAAAAAAGTTGGCCATGCCTATTCAGTCATATTACTCCCCACCAAGCCATGCCCACAGAATCGGTAGTAACAAATTTTACATTTCACCACTGATATAGAGAGAGTTTTTTTCCCAGTCCTTCAGTTCTTCCGATAGTACCTCCATCAACACTCTTAACAACAGAGTCCATCCATCTTGCTGGTCATCTTCTCTTTTCTCCTGCCTTTCCCAACATAACCTTTGGATCATTTCTAGACAGATTTAACAGAGTTGGAAGGGACCTTGTAGGTCATCCTGCCCAAGCAGGAGAACTTACACCATTTCTGACAGATGGCAGCCCAGTTTTCCCTCATTTGATGGTGTTTTGTTTTGTGGCTGCAGACTTCCCTCTATAAGTTTTTTTTTTAAATTTGATTTATATGCTGCCCTTCTCCGGAGACTCAGGGCGGCTTACAATGTGTTAAGCAATAGCCTTCATACTTTTGTATATTTATACAAAGTCAGACTCATAATCTGGGTCCTCTATAATAGTTGTTTTTAATTAAAATACTGTAATGTCAAAAAAATGTAATACGTCTATGGGGCAGGGAGCCGGGTGGGCCTCAGGAGACGACACCATACAATAGTGGCCAAAATTATGGAAACCTTTTGGGAAAAGTGTATTTTCTAAAACTAGCTAATAACACCACTTTTTTGGGGGGGAGTAGTACCGTAAAATTATATATCAATGGAAAGATAATTTAATCAAGAATGTAATGCAATAACTTTTATGAAGGATTTGCTATTAGAATAGCAGTTACAGGATAAAGAAGAAAAGTAAAACATGTAGAAAAAACGAGATATACAAAAATTATCACCATAGAAAAAACGAGATATACAAAAATTATCACATCCGTTAATACTTAGTTGGATAATACTTTAGCATGGATTACGGCCTTACAACATCTTCCCATGGAGTGAACCAAGTCTTTTAGTTCTGCAGCTGTTATAATGTGAAACCAAGATTGAATGATTGCTTCTATTAACTGGGTTTTATTGCTGGGTTGCTTCTGACTAACAAGTTTCTTTAGTCAGCTCCATAGATTTTCAACTGGGCTAAGGTCTGGGCTAGTCCCAGGCCATTCCAGCAGTGGAATATGATTATCTTGAAACTCCAAAAAAAAAAAAGTGGTGCTATTAGCCATTAAACCTCAAAAATAGACTTTTCCCAAAAGGTTTCCACAATTTTGGTCACTACTGTAGGTATCCCATCAAAGGGCCTACAGGAAAAAATTGTTTCTCTGCATCTGACTGAGCTCTGAGTATCTCTTTCTTTCTCTCTCAGCCTCGTCAGCGACCTGGACATCCGTTGTTTCACCTATGACGGCTTTGGGAAGGAGTTTCTCAAAAGCCAAAACTTGAGGCCTGACTCGGTCATGCAGGTAGTGCTGCAGCTGGCGCATTACAGGTGAGCTGGCAGGTGAAGTCAAAGGATGGCTTGGAGAAGCGGGAGGACGAGGGTAGGATCCAGAATTTGAAACAGAAGTGCCCAATCTCGGGTGCCTGCAGATGGATTTTCAGGGGCTGCGACTAAGAGTGGTTTTGGGTGTCCCTTAATCAGGGGTGGGCTTCAAAAATTTTAGCAAGAGGTTCTCTGCCTGGTTGCTGGGTGGACGTGGCCATGGTGGCATTGGCCTAGTCGGCCTCCTGCATCACGGGGAGGGGGGAGCGTTTTTGCCCTCCCCGGGCTCCGGGGGCTTTTCTTGATCCTCCGGGAGGGTGAAAACGGCCTCCCCAGGCTCTGGAGGCCCACAGGAGGCCAGAAACGGCCCCGTTTCTGCCCTTCCCGAACTTCCAGTAGACCCGTTTTTCGCCCTCCCCGAGCCTCTGCACACATCCTGCACTTACCTGTATCCAAAACAGCCGCTTGGGGACCCCTGGGAGGAGTGGAATGTGGTGGGCGGGTCCAGCCACGAGTGGGATTTGGGGGTTCTCCGAACTGCACAAAATCTTAGCTAGAGTTTCTCCCAAAATGCTTTTAAAAGCCTCTGACAATCAGGCAACTCAGCTGGGATCGTCAGAGGCTTTTAAAAGCATTTTTTCTACAACCTCTTCAGCCGAAAAGGTTGTAGAAAAAATGCTTTTAAAAGCCTCTGACGATCCCAGCTGAGCCGCACGATCATCAGAGGCTTTTTTTTTACTTTTAAAAGCATTTTTTCGGCCGAAGAGGTTGTAGAAAAAAATGCTTTTAAAAATAATTTTTAAAAAAGCCTCTGACGATTGTGCGGCTCAGCTGGGCATGGGGGGAGGCAGGGATTTTTGCTACCGGTTCTCCGAACCACCGGCTGCCATTGTTACCGGATCGCGTGATCCAGTCCGAACCGGGACCATTTCACCCCTGGACTGAAGGGATGGGTTTCTAATTCCTTTATCTTAATTGTATTGCCTGAGGGAATTCAGAGCCTGCTTTTCTTTCGTCTTACCATCACTCCAAGTCAATAAAAGCTTCCTTTTGAAATGCTAAAGTTTCAAGAAAGTCTTTACTTTCTTGAATGAGGAGGAGAGGCTGGACCTTACAGTCACCTTCTCAGCTCAAAGTTCTCACAACAACTTCACACCTGTGGATTGGCTCACCTCGGACTGGGTTTCTGCAACTTTTAACCTAACGGTTTTGAGCGGGAACTTTAGATCCTGCCTACTCTCCTTGCTATCACTGTCTCCCCATAAAAGTTCCTTTTGAAATGCTGCCTGTTTCAAGAGTTCTGCTTTCTTGAGGGGACAGGAGAGGCAAGTCCTTACAGAATCTTTTCAGTGGGGGTGAGGGGGATCTCCTTTTGTCCACTTGGGATTTCTCACCTAGGAGGCATAGTTCCAACGGTGCACACAGGGTGCGTATTACAACTGACCTTTTTCACCCCTTCCTAGAGCGCACGGGCAATTGTGTCCCACCGCAGAGACAGCCTCACTTCGTCGCTTCCATCAGGGCCGGTCAGAAATCATACGCTCTGCTACCTCAGCTGTGCTGGCCTTCGCCCAGGCAATGGCTGACGAGAACTGTCAGGTATTCAGCTTTCCACCTTGCTGGTTTTTGTTTTAGGTTAGGGTGACAACCCACTTTGTTAAGTCCTCATGTTATTTGAACCAGAATAACAGAGTTGGAAGGAACCTTGGAGGTCTTCTAGTCCAACCCCCTGCTTAGGCAGGAAACCCTATACCTGTGATGGCGAACCTATGGCACGGGTGCCACAGGTGGCACGTGGAGCCATATTGGTGGGCACGCGAACTCAGCTCCGGCACACATGCGTACGCCGGCCAGTTGATTTTCAGACCTTCTGGGCCCACCAGAAGTCATGTAACACACTGTTTCCAGTCTCCGGCGTGCCTATGAGGGGGTGGGGAAGGCCGTTTTTGCCCTCCCCAGGCTCCTAGAAAGGCTCTGGAGCCTGGGGAGAGTGAAAAATGGGCTTGCCGGGCCCACCGTGCCATCGCGTGCCAAAAGCAGGGGGAGCATGGGGGGCGCATAAAATTATGGATGTGGGCACACATGTGTGACCTCCCCCGCGCTCCCCCCGCTTTTGGCACACGATAGCAAAAAGGTTAGCCATCACTGCCCTATACCAATGATGGTTAACCTTTTTGACACCAAGTGCCAAAACTGGAGTGCACACATGCACGTGCGTGCCAGAGCACCGGAAACTGGAAAAGCAGCTAGCGACGGGGCTCCTGCCCACAGAGAGGGCTCTGCATGCCACAGGTTTGCCATCACGGCGAATGGTACTGCCAATTATTAAAATAAATTCTACTTTGTTTGCTCACCATATTTGAGGGCCTTCAGAGGCATTTCTGGGGTGGAATTTGGTTCTGCCAATCCTGCTAGTTTCTGTATGTGGAGAAGTCCATTTTTCTCTTCAAGAAGTCTTGGCCTTGGGACAAGTAGGAAATTCTACTGTTACCTACCATGTTTCCCTGAAAATAAGACCCTGTCTTATATTTTTTTGAACCCTGAAATAAGCGCTTGGCCTTATTTTCAGGGAGGTCTTATTATTTTGGGACACATGGAGCAAGACGGGGCTCCTCTTGCCGTCTTACCTGATTTCCAGCTCTGTCTCCCTAACCAGAGGAAATGACGGAGACCGGCTGTGCATGCGGTTAAATATTTTCAGGGAGGGCTTATTTTCGGGGAAACATGGTACAACAATCTCTTTTCCATGCAGCTTGAATTTGAGAATACAGATAGTCCTCGACATAACCATGATTGAAGCCAGAATTAGGGACATAAGTCATGCTAGTCATTAAATGAGTCACTACATGACCATGCCTGTTTTTATAATCATTTTTGTGGCGGTTACTAAGCAACTGCAGTGGTTACTAAGCGAACACAGTAGTCATTAAGCACATCCATTGTCTGCAATGGGTGTTCTTTGCCGGAAACCAGAAGTAAACAACCATTTCCAGCAAAAAAAATGTTGTAAATCACGGTTCCACGATTACAGGATGTAATAAATAAATAATAAATAATAATAATAATAAATAAATAATAAATAAATAATAAAGGCCATAAATGTGGGTTGGTTGCTCAGTGCCCTAAATGTGATCATGTGACCACAGGGTGGCGGCGAACTTCGAATTTTGATCATAACTCACGCGCGAGAGGATCATCATAACTTTGAACAGTCGCTAAACCAGTTGTAAGTCAAGGACTGCCTCTACCCATGTCAACATTTAGATTTCTCTACATACAGGTAGTCCATGACATACAACAGTTCATTTAGCGACTGTTCAAAGTTACGACAGCACTGAAAAAAGTGACTTATGACCATATTTCACACTTACGACCTTTGCAGCATTCCCCCCCCCCCCATAATCACGTGATCAAAATCCAGATGCCTGTCACCTGCTTCCTATTTAGGACCGTTGCTGTGTGCCAAGGTCCTGTGGTCACCTTTTGTGATCCTTTTGACAAGCAAAGTCAATTGGGGAACCAGCTTCACTTAACAACCGGTTACTAACTTATCAACTGCGGTGATTCACTTAGCAACTGTGCCAAGAAATGGAGCAGAATTCACTTAACAAATGCCTCACTTACCAACAGAAATGTCCACCTGCATTGTGGTCATAAATTGAGGACTACCTGTATGTTAGTAGTGAGACTTTCAATGGGTTTTTGGAAGGTTCTTCAGGGTGTATGGTCTGAAGGTTCCTGTGTCTTGCAGGCCTCTTCTGGTATCTAAAATCCATGTCTCTTTTTTTTCACTAGGCCCCTGAAAGATTATCTCTCCTGAAACAAGCAGTTGAATTCCACAGCACCCTGACAGAGCAGGTAATTTGTCTCCCGGGAGGGAGTGTTGGGCAGGGATATTTATTTTTAATGTCTTCAAGTCAGCCTTGAAGTTGGCAACGTTTTCCTTGACAACATTTTCAAAAACGGTTTGCCATTGCTGGCTTCTTACAGCTGAGAAAAAGTGACTGGCCCAAATTCAACAAGTTGATTTCACACGTAAGGTTTTCCTCCTCCGGGTTTTACCTTGGTAGTTGTAACCGACTTTTTGGGTGGTGTGATCTCTTGTTTCTTAAGCCAAAGAGCCACCATTGTCCAAAGAAGTTTCCACCATCATGTGACCAGCATAATAACACGCTGCAGTGCACGGCATATGGCGAAACATGGAACGCTGTTACCTTCCCGCATGCTTAGATGTGGTACCTATTCATCTACTCGCGTTTGCATGTTTTCGAACTGTTAGGTTGGCAGGAGCTGGGACAAGTGACAGGAGCTCACTCTATCTCGCGGCACTCGAGTCTTGAAATGCTAAGCTATAGAACTTTAACAGTCTAAGACTCGGCATCCTAACCACTGAGCCACCCATCACGTCTCTTTTTTCCTGTACAAGGCAAGACTAGAATGTAAAGTTTTCCCTATTTTTAGCCCAATACCTTTAACCACTACGCAACTCTCCAATATGAATTGCTGACCCTCAAATCTTCAGGTTCTAAAATTATTTCTTGTTCTGCAGAAATAATTTTAGAACCTTAGAAATGTGAGATGTCACCTTCTTTAGGACAATGAAGGACAGCAATATTTTTTTGGGCAAGGAAAGTGGAATAAATGATGGGAGGTTTATTTATTTATTAATGAAGTATTTGTTTACTAGATTAGAGCTGTGTTTCTCAACTTTAGCAACTTTTAACACATGTGGATTTCAACTCCCAGAATCCCCCCTCCCGTCAGCCATGTTGGCTAGAGAATTCTGGGAATTGAAGTCCATCCATTTTAAAGTTGCCAAGGATGAGAAGCACTGGTTCAGAGGGTGCCAACTCTAAATAACTGGGTGGCTCATATTGAAGAAAAGCAAGAACAAGAAAAATAAGCAACGAATATCAAAATGTTCCACATGAGTTCAATCAGCACTGTGCCCCAAGCCCCGAGAAAAAAAACCATGGTTTTTAAAGACTTTTAGGAGCCATATACATATCAGAGGATGCTATTCCAGAAGGCGTGTGCCGCAACAGAGAGAGTGTACTTCCTACGTCTAGATCAGGGGTGTCAAACTCAAGGCCCGGAGGCCGGATTTGGTCCGCGGTATGCTTAGATCTGGCCCACAGGGCTCGTCTGGAAACAGTGAAGGACTGGCCGGTGGTGCAAAAACAGGCTGCCGATCTCCGTTTTCAGCTGGGACGGCCTCCTGCAACCCTCTGCCAGTGAAAACGGAGCTCGGGAGGACTGTAAGTTCCATTTTCACAGGCTGAAGGTTGCAGGAGGCCATCCCAGCCGAAAACAGAGATCGGCAGCCCGTTTTTGCTGACAGAGGCACCACGGGCCACCAGAGGCACCCCCAACACAAGTGACATCAAGCTGGCCACACCCACCCCAGCACCCTGAGGTCAAGCACAACCCTGATGCGGCCCTCAACGAAATCGAGTTTGACACCCCTGGTCTAGATCAGGGGTCTCCAACCTTGGTACCTTTAAGCCTGGAGGACTTCAACTCCCAGAAGCTTTGCTGGCTGGGGAATTCTGGGAATTGAAATCCTCCACGCTTAAAGGTGCCAAGGTTGGAGACCTCTGGTCTAGATGAATCACAGTGTTTTCTTGAAGAGTACCAAAACACACCCAGCCTGCTGAATTTTACTGAATGGATAGAAGGCTATAGGTAGTCCTTCCTTAATGACAGATTGCTTAGTGTCCATTCAGAATTTGCATTCATGGCTGTTTGCAATGTTCTGTGGCTATGTGATTGTGATTTTCAGTGTTGTTGGTTTTTGTTGTTGTTGTTGTTTTGCAGTTTCTGGTGTTTTACTTTCAGTTTCTGGCCAAAAAAAAAAAAAAGCCCATTTTCCTTTGGCTTAACATACTGTATAAAAACATCAGGGTGTTAATAAACGTGGATTAAACCAGGGATCTCCAAACTTGGTGACTTTTAAGACTTGTGGACTTCAACTCCCAGCATTCCTCAGCCAGCCATGAAAGTTGGATTCTGGGAGTTGAAGTCCACAAATCTTAAAGTTGCCAAGTTTGGAGACCACACCCCCCCCCCCACACCCCCCGATTTAGTGTGTGGAGCATATATGAGGTCACTCCACCTTCCAGGGATAGCTGATTTTGTGCAATGTCTTGCAGGCTCTGGATGGACAAGGCATCGACTGCCATTTGCTTGGACTGAAAATGGAGGCCATCGCGGATGGCTTCCACGTGCCCGAGCTTTTTATGGATATTTCTTATACCATGGCTTCATACTGGAAACTCTCCACAGGACAGGTACAGCCAGCCGGCTCCAAATTTGTACTTCTTTGCTATATTCCTGTATTACTCAGGTTATGATATTCTCCGTACAGGTAGTCCCTGTTTGTTGACTGCCTTGGATAGCGACCATTGGCAAATACAGTGATAATAAATGCTAATAAAACTTTCATTTTCCCCACAACAAAAGCCAATGTGAAACTGATTAAGGTCCGGTCAGTTTCAGGAAGCAATTGTGAGACAAGGTTGCCGAGAAAAACAGTTCAGGAAGAGATTCCTTGTTTTTAACAAGATTGGGGGGGAAAAGTGATTTATGACCGTTTTTCACACTTACGACCATTGCAGCATCCCCATGGTCACGTGATCGAAATTCAGCCGTTTGGCAGCTGAACTCATATTTGTGACAGTTGCTATCATGTGATCACCTTCTGACCAGCAAAGTTGATGGGGAAGCCAGATTCATTGAACAACAGTGTTTCTAACTTAAAAACCCAATGATTCACTTAGCAACTGTGGCAAGAAAAGTTACAAAACAAGGCAAAACTTTCTTAACGGATGTTTCACTTTTTTTTTTTGCAGTCAAGTTTTTTATTTATATAGAAATATTTTGAAAGCAGTGTATTGTCCAGACATTTTGTTTTACAAAAAAAGAAAATAACAGATATACTGATAGTGATAATAATAATATGCATAATAATTATAACAATATTGATAATTATATTAACTTATTTATCAGCATAGTAATTGTACTAACATGCTTATAATTATAGACATTCATATTTTACATACATATAACAATCTTTCTTCATCTAACTTCTACCTCTTATCTCATCTAACCATTGATAAAACCTATCAAACCTATTCAGTACATTGAATAGTACTCTGTATCTCCTTTATCTTTTATTTTCAATATTAATCTATCCATCTCTGCACAGTCCAATATTTTCCGAATTATATTTTCATCTGGTGGGGTGTTCTCATTTTTCCAATATTGTGCTAATACAATTCTCACTGCTGTCAATACATGTAGCATCAAGTATATAGTCCCTTTATCATAGGTTTCATATACCGTATTTTTCAGAGAATAGGTCGCACTGGAGTATAAGATACATCTTAGTTTTGGGGGAGGAAAATGGGGGGGGGGGAATTCTCTCTACCAGGTATTCATCTGGCTAGCGTCCTTAGTCTGGTCAGCTTCAGCACATTAGTTCACTGGTTTTGAGCGCGCATGCTCGCTATGCTTGCAGGCGCATGGTAGGGGATAAAACCAGGTTCTAAAGCACAGCTGATCATCGGAGGGAGCAGCAATGAGAAAAGCAGGCAAAGCTCGGAAGATCACTTCACTCGCTTGCGCCTCCTCAGGGCTGAAAAACAGCTAAAGCACAGCTGATCATCGGAGGGAGCAGCAATGAGAAAAGCAGGCAAAGCTCGGAAGATCGCTTCACTCGCTAGCGCCTCCTTAGGGCTGAAAAACAGCTTCGAAAAAGCTACATTCGGAGTATAAGATGCACCCAAATTTTCAGCCTCTTTTAGGGCGGGAAAAAGTGCGTCTTATACTCCTAAAAATATTTCACTTAACAACAGAAATTGTTGGGCTCAGTTGTGGTTGTAAGTTGGAGGACGACCCTGTGTTCAGGTGTTTTTTTGACCCCACTTTACTTTGTCTTTCAGGTCGCTTCCCGCACGGACTGCATCATGTGTTACGGGCCCCTCGTGCCTGATGGCTACGCTGTTTGCTATAACCCTTTGCCTACCCACATTAATTTTGCCATCACCGCCTTCAACTGCTGTGAGGAAACCAATGCCTCTTACTTAGCCGGAAACATCCAGAACGCCCTGGCTGATGTGGGGGCCTTGTTGGGGAACTTTGGAGAGGGCCAGCCTGGAAGACTCTGAGAAATATTTTTGAACTTCACTTCAGACTTCAATGTGACTGAGGGCGTCACTCTAGTTTGGCCAACAGATGACCCGTCGCCGTTGCTGAGAAATCCCCAATCTCTCCCTTGCCTTCCTTTGGGCCAAAATTTGGGATGAGGCATCCATCAGCACTCCTAATCCATAATGTCCTTTGCTAGCCTTTAACAGGGTTTGTGGGGAAGCGGCTGTCTTTATATAAATATATATATACATACATCTTCTAAATGCAAGATCAGATCCTAATTTATTTCCAGAATAAAGACATTTAAAATATATATCTCTCTCTCTCACAGGAAAGGTGCTGAGTTAATTTCTTGTTTAGATCAGTGAAAGATTAAAAAAAAACAAATTATGACTGAGTTCCGGTCCATTCCAAACTGGCTTTTATAGCATGGCGAATTATGAGTGTGATTCACGTTCACGTTGTGCCTTACTTTAGCTGCCCCCAATTTTTTGAGCACCTAGGACTGGTACCGGGGTGGGGGGTGGGGGGCAGGGGGCAGGGTATAGTTTCCCAAGCTACTTAGCTCCTGCACATGCGCAGATGAAATTTCACTCACTTGTGTGGCCCAGTTTCTAATGGGCCATGGCCTGGTACTGGTTTACAACCTGAGGTTTGGGGATCCCTGCCTTACATGCTTTTTCCCCAGGGGTTCTCAAACGTTTGGGGTAGGATGACCTTCTAAAACGATGATTTGATTTCTGGGTCTCCCACCCTTTAAAAGAAATTGCTTTCATTTGGGATGAGAAATAAAAGGCATCACAGTTAAAAATCTAACCTGTATCCAGAAGGGATTCTTAAACTTTGCAGGATTACAATGGGAGGACGTGAGGAGCAATG
Source organism: Ptyas mucosa (assembly GCA_012654045.1). Taxonomy (NCBI): domain Eukaryota; kingdom Metazoa; phylum Chordata; class Lepidosauria; order Squamata; family Colubridae; genus Ptyas; species Ptyas mucosa. Next base: position 258,949 of record WNWU01000121.1, on the reverse strand, counting down.
ACTTGTGGCATCTTCCATTCTGTCAATTTAGCTCTGTTTTTTGTTTGTTTGTTTGTTTTTTTTAAAAAGTCAATCACTGTTAAGTTTCTATTCAGGATTGCAAGATCCAGGAAGAAAGATTTCCATTGACATTTTTAATTTTATTTGAGATTTAATGCTGGCAAAAATCAACGATGGTAAACGGTGTGTGTGTGACTATTACCAAAAATTGAAGAAGGAAAAGTTCAGCTGTCATTCATTAGCAAATTCATTAAAGCGGGATCTCTATGAATTTCGTAAATTTCTTCCTGCCAAGATTGCATAACTCTTATGTTTCCTAAACTTTCCCGTTTGTTTTTTTGTTTGTTTTTTTTTGCAAAAAGTTTTTTTTTATTTTTCTCAACACACAAATTACATCTTTTTGGAACAGAGCCCTGATCTGGTCATCAATTTATACAATTTTTTATCATCTTTAACAAGATTTCATATATTCTATTTTGCCATAATGCTTATTTCTTAATCTTAAATCACCTATCTCAACTAATACCATCTTAAAAAGATTTACTTAAATTTACTTAATCAAAACAATTACCCTTCTATTAACCCACTTTAGATCTCAATTCAATTAATAACTCATTAATACATTTCACAATTCTCAGCCTAAATCCTCTCAATTAACAATACAGGTCACACATGTTTATATTTCAAAATCTTATTTCCCTTTCTAAAACTTCCCCATATTTATTATTACTTCATATAATGCTCATTAAATCCTTATTAATAATGCTCATTATTTCCTTATTACTTCACCAAATTTAGATTCTATCTCTAATCCCAAAAATATAGCAATTTAACATTGAAACATAGCTCTTAATTTAAATAAAACTACAATACAATTTCAATCATTTCCCACAATTCTATCTCTTTAACCATATCATTTATATAAAAACTTTCCCCTTTGTTATCCAAAACCCCTTTGGATACAGATTTTGGGGACTGGTCCTAAGCCCTTCCTTTCAGCACCGTCATAACTTCAAACAGTCACTGAATGAATGGTCGAATCCTCAAAGACTATCTATGCAGGTAGTCCTTGACTTCCGACCACAATTGAGCCCAGAATTTATGTTGCTAAGTGGGAAATTTGTTAAGTGAGTTTTGCCCCATTTTACGATTTTTCTTGCCACCGTTATTAAGTGAATCACTGCACTGGGTTAACTTAGTAACATGGTTGTTAAGTGAATCTGGCTTCCTCATTGTCAGAACATCATAAAAGATGATCACATAAGACACTGCAATAGTCATAAATATAAATCAAGCATGTAAATCACGTGACCGTGGGGATGCTGCAACGGTCATAAGTGTGGAAAATGATCATAAGTCGCTTTTTTCCAGTGCCGTTGTAACTTCGAATGGTCACTAAATGAACTGTAGGTCAAGGACTATCTGTACAAGACTCCTGGTGGTGCAGTGGTTAAAGTGCAGTACAGATAGTCCTCAACATAAAACTGTTGATTTAGTGACTTTGAACGGACACTAAATGATCTGTTGTAAGTTGAGGACTATCAGTATTATACAAAAAAAAATATCACTGAGTGATCTTCACATCATTTCAATCGCCATTGGTAATTTCATCAATTTTCCCTTGAGAGGAAAAGTTTAGCATTTTCAAATATACGTATATACAAAATATATAAAAGTACATGTGGCAATCTTTTAAGTCGATTAAAATGTCCCTTTTCCAAGTGGGCAATATGGTTTGTGTGTTGTTACTGAAAGAAAAGTCACTTTTATCCAATATACCCTACTTTGGGAAGCATTAGTTGAACTGAAAAGCTTTTTTACCAGATAAAACATCCATTTGTTCTTCATTTGCCATATTTGAACCACTTTTTTTCCCCCTTACATTTTCTCTGGCACCTCCCTTATAAATAATTTGGGGTTCCTATTGGGATCTAGATTTCCAGTTTGAGATCATCTAGATTAATTGGGTAGAAATGCCCATGGAAGCATCAACAGAGCCGCAGAGGTGCAGTGGTTAGAATGCAATATTGCAGGCAAACTCTGCCCAGTGTCAGGCGTTCGATTCTGACCGGCTCAAGGTTGACTCAGTTTCCCATCTTTCCAGGTTGGTAAAATGAGGAGCCAAATTGTTGGGAGCAATAGGCTGACTCTGTAAACCGCTTAGAGAGGGCGGTAAGGTAGCGGCCCCCAACGTGTTAGTGCCAGGGACCGGTTCCGTGGAGGGAGGTTTTTCCACGGACCAGAGGGGGCATGGTTTCGCGTGCTGCCTGCATCCCGCAGATGGGGCTTCGCTGACCCAGTGCCAGTCCAAGGGTTGGGGACTCCCGCTGTAAAGCACTATGAAGCGGTATTTTTGTTTAAGTGCTATTGCTATCTGGGATACGAGTGTGTAGTTCTGATCCCTCACAGGACAGCAATTAGGAGCTGGCTTATAATAACAATATCCTGTCCGTTTTCTGAGGTAAGTTGTGACTTGGCAAAGCTTTTCTTGGATTGGACCCTGCTGCTTGAGGTTCTGCAAGATTTGAGCACTTTCATTTGAAGGAGAGAAAGGGTTCCAGTGAGGGCAAAGAAATTGCATGATATTTGGCAACATTAAATGATGTTAAATATTTCCCCCTCCCAAAAAATAATAATTATAGAAGTCCATAGGCAACACCTAGAGAGGTTTGAGGGGAACCGGCATGCGGGATTCCTGCTCTCTGCTCTGACTCTGCCACAGTCCAACTTCTCCCAAGGCGTCTGTCCTGTTCTGACATTTTCTGCTGCGTTTCTCCCGAGAAACGCAGCAGAAGTGCAATCCTTGGAGTAACCCCCAAGCTCTTGTAGGGACATTGAGCCTGTCTCTTTAGCTGCAATCTATTGGGAGAACCTGCTCAAACGTATCTTGGTTAACAGCCTGGAATTGAGATGGTGATAGATGTAGAATAAAAAAAAAATAGAATTTTTTTTGGTCTGCCTTCAAGTCAAATCTTGATTCTTGACAACTTGGCATGGAGAGGTTCATGCCGTTTCCTAGGTAACATTGCAGAAGTGATTTGCCACTTCCTTCTGGGATATATATATATATATATATCCTAATTGAAGAAATATATGTGTGTGTGTGTAGGTCTTTGGTTATTCAGGTTTTCTCCTGCGTAAAATTGGAAGTGTCTTGGCGACGTTTCGACGAAGTCTCATTCGTCATCTTCAGGCTGGTGTTTTCGGTTTCGTGCTTCTAGGAGCAATGTGTGATCGCAGCTGTTTCTTCCTTTTAACTGCTAGTGGGGGTGTGAACTGATTGGGTGGGAGCTTGGCTGTGTTCTGATTGGGTGGAGGTGTGTTGATTGGTTGGGGACTTGGCTGTGCCCTGATTGAATGGGGGGTTGGCTGTGCTCTGAAGCCGAAAACACCAGCCTGAAGATGACCAATGAGACTTTGTTGAATCGTTGCCAAGACACTTCCAATTTTACGCGGGAGAAAACCCGAATAACCAAAGACCTACATAAAAACACCCGTGAAAACCTCAGAATATATATATATATATATGTTTACTTCTTCAATTATGACTGAGAGTGGGTGAATGCCTAGAGTCCCCTAGCTGGCTATGTACAGAGTCCCCTAGTCCCCTAGCTTCCACAGCTGACAGAGGTCTAGATCAGTGATGGCGAACCTATGGCACGTGTGCCGGAAATGGCATGCAGAGCCATCTCTCCAGGCACACCAGCCATTGCCCGTTGCTCTTCCAGGTTCGGTCAGCTGGTTAATGTGTGTGTGGGAGCGCCAGAAACCGGAACAGAAGCTTCCTGGTGCGCATGTGCGTGCCGGGAAGCTGGTCTGGTTTCTGGTGTGCGCATGTGTGCCAGCCAGCTGGTCTTTGCATGCACATGCGTACCAGAAACAGGAAGACATTTAGCAACTGATTCATATTTATGATGGTTGCGGTGTCCTGTGACCTTCTGACAAGCCAAGTCAACGGGGAAGCCAGATTCACTTCACAAAAGATATTACTAATGTCACAACTGCAGTGATTCACTTAACAACTGTGGCAGGAAAGGTCGTAAAAGGGGGCAAAATTCACCTAACAACTGTCTTGCTTAGCAGTAGAAAATTGGGGCTCAATTGTGGTCGTACGTCGAGGACACTACCTGCCTTGTCATAAGTCAAGGACTATCTGTAGACCATTCTGGGTCTTGCGCTGAGAGGTTGGCTTAAGAGTTTCCCAGGGAGTTTCTGTGCTCTCAGGGACAACTATGACCTGGGTCTCCCCACTCCTCGTTCAGCAACTTCACCCCTACCACACCCTGATTCCCATGTACCTCGCTGAATGAAGTTAAAGTGGAGAGAATCGGAGCTTCCACTAGCCAAGTTGACTCAATTTATTACTGTTTATATATATATTAAAAAAATATTATATGTACATGAAATCTTAATCTGTTCACCGCCCTGAGTCCGGGAGAAGGGCAGCATAGAAATTAAATAAATAAAAAAATAAAATAAAATAAAATAAAATAAAATAAAATAAAATAAAATAAAATAAAATAAAATAAGTAAGTAAATAAGTAAATAAGTAAGTAAGTAAGAACATTTCTCAAAGAAGAACGAAACAAGACAATGCTGCAGGTCCAGTGTTGGTGAACCTTTTCGGCACCGAGTGCCGAAATGGGTGCGCGCACGCAGGGGAGCACCGGAAAGGAGAAGAGCAGCTCCCTGGCACGCATGCACAGGAGTGCCGGAAATTAGAAGAGTAGTTCCCCCTCGCGCATACATACGCCAGGAAGCTGAGCTTCTGGTTTCTGGTACACGCATGCATTCTAGTCACCTGATCTTCCGGTTTCTGGTGTGCATGCTTGTGCGAAGACCAGCTGACCAGCATGCATGCACGCACTGGAAACTGGAAGACCAGCTTCCCAGCATGTGCATGTGCACCAGGGAGATTCTCTTCCGGTTTCTGGCACTCCACACGTGTTGACCAGCTGGCCTGCACGCATGTGCGTGCCAGAACCCAGAAGAGGAATGGGCGACAGCTGGCGTGCCTGGAGAGATGGCTTTGCATGCCATTTCCGGCACACATACCATAGGTTCACCATCACTGCCGTAGGAGTTAAGAGCACAGGAGGGATGACAAAAGCAGCAGCAGTCTGAATCCAGGTAGTTGGCAAAGCAACTAATGTTAAAGTGGCTTGTTCATCTGAGCCTGCATTTAAAATGTCTCATGGGCCGTTAGATCCCCTATCCCCCCCCCCCCCCACCCTCCAAAAAACCAAAAGGAAAATGGGAGAGGGAGGACAGAATGCAAGCATCTGAGAGCCAAGAAAGAGAACATTTCTTTGTACTGACAATAAATTATATTAAACCATGATGTCAGATGGACAACCCTTTGCTGCTCTATTTCAGATGGGGGTGAAAGTTGGAGGGTGGTTATTTTTTGTGGTGGTTATTTTCGTTATTACGGTTATGTTGTGCTCCGGTTGTATGGTTCATGAGATATCAAGGGGCATCATGACCTCTGTAGATTACCTTGAGCATAAATGACCAGACTCAAAATTATCCTATTTTGAACACGCTCTGTGAAGACGCAGCTGTCTGGAGAAGGCTCATAACGTTGGGAAAGGTGGAAGCAGGAGAAGATCAGTAGCAAGAGGAGTGAGCTGTTGTCCGGTGAATTGACCGCAGCAAGTTGGTTATAGTGAGTTGGCCATGGTGTGCTGGAGAAGATCAACATTAAGAAAATCTATTTATGTGGTTGCTAGGAGTTGAGAAGGGATGCGGTGGCTCAGCGGCTAAGATGCTGAGCTTGTCGATCGAAAGGTCGGCAGTTCAGCGGTTTGAATCCCTAGTGCTGCGTAACACAGTGAGCTCCCGTTACTTGTCCCAGCTTCTGCCAACCTAGCAGTTCGAAAGCCCGTAAAAAAATGCAAGTAGAAAAAATAGGGACCACCTTTGGTGGGAAGGTAACAGCATTCGTTGTGCCTTTGGCGTTTAGTCATGCTGGCCACATGACCACGGAGATGTCTTCGGACAGCGCTGGCTCCTTGGCTTTGAAACAGAGATGAGCATCGCCCCCTAGAGTCAGTTACGACTAGCACATATGTGCGAGGGGAACCTTTACCTTTTAGGAGTTGAGAATGACTTGATGGCTCATAATCATCATTTGTCCCCAAACAGGACAAAAATATAGGGGCGTAGGGAGTACAGCCTAGCCTCCCATAATGGCAACTAGTTCCATGGCAGCCACTTTTTAAAGAAAGGAAATCTCCCCACAGATAGTCCCAAATGTGCTTTTTCAGGAGGCAACTGCAGTTTGTGTTTTCTTTGAAGGCAGGATAGTGGGGAATAGAAGGATTTATATTCTTTGCAGAAAGCTGGTCATTTGCATCCTTTTAGAGGGTCCTTGAAGCACTTGGAGGTTTTTCTGTGTCTCCAGGGTCACCTGAGTAATGCAAATGGTTCCTGTAGTCTGCTATTTTTCCTCCTCTGGAAATCCATTCCTACTCACCATTCAAAGGGTGCTCATCCCAAATTGTATAGCTCAGGGATGGCGAACCTTATGGCACATGTGCCGGAAGTGGCACGCAGAGCCATCTCTCTGGGCATGCCAGCCATCACCCGTTGCTCTTCCGGGCTCTTGGCACGCACATGCGCGCTGGCCAGCTGGTCAACACGCACGCGGGAGTGCCAGGAACCGGAAGAGAAGCTCCCTGGTGCGCATATGCGCACCAGGAAGCTGGTCTTCTGGTTTCTGGTGCGTGCATAGACGCCAGCCAGCTGATCTTCGCATGCTCATGCATACCAAAAACTGGAAGACCAGGTGACTACTGTGTATGCATACTTCGGAAACTGGAAGCTCAGCTTCCTGGCATGCGTATGCACACTGGGAAACTACTCTTCCAGTTTACGGCACTCCTGCACATGCACGCCAGGGAGCTGCTCCTCCGGTTTCCAGTGCTCCCCCGTACGCACGCTCCCGTTTCGGCACTCGTGTATACTAGTGTATAGTTAAAATTCTTTGCTTCTCATGAATGATGTGGGAGTATGAATGGATTTCCAAAAGGAAAAAAAACTGCAGACTACAGGAACCAGGAGCACTACTGAGGACACAGATAAACCTCCAAGCGCTTCAACGACACTCTAAAAGGATGCAAATGACCAGCTGTCTGCAAGGAATGTAAATCCTTCCATTCCCCACCGCCCAGTCAGAGCTGAAGAAGCTTCTTGGATGAGAAGTGAAATGTCTTCAAAAGAAAAAAACGAAGTCCAATTGCCTCCTGAAACCTTTAGGATAACCATGACCTGGGTGACTGAGAATCTCTACAGACTCCCCACAGGTATTTCGCACAAGTGACTTCTGAAGACTTGTCCAGAATTGCTACCTTGGCCACCAGCATCTAAACTCCATGCATCTGTGGCAGGGGTGAAATCTACTTACCTTCCCAACCGGTTCGGAAGTGCATGCTTGGACCCTCTGCACATGCGCAAACCCTTCTGCGCATGCGCAGAGGGTAAAAAAAAAGGTTACTTCCTGGTTAAAAGCAGGAAGTAAAAACGACCGGATGGGTGGGTGGAGCCTCATGCCACCATCGCTACTGTTTCAAACCACTGGCCGCCATCAGTACCGGTTCGGCCGAACTGGTCCGATCCGGGAGCATTTCACCCCTGATCTGTGAAGTGTACATGAGCTTCTGTGTCTGAAGGAGGACCAAAATCAAGGTCACCCTACTACAGTGGTGAGTTGCCCCTAGTCTGCACCGGTTCTATAGAACTGGTAGTAAAACTGGCGGGAGGCTCCGCCCACTGACCCCGACATCATCTAAACGCTTCTGCATTTGCGCAGAAGAGCACGCGTGCAGCCCTGCTGCGAAGCAGTAGCAAAGGTAAGTGGAACCCATCCCTGCCCTACTATTACAGTAACTTCATCACCACCCAACTTTGGGCTAAGAGGGGTGTCACGTATAAATGCCTAATCATGTGCCCATGCCATGGGGCAAGGAACTGCAAGGGTTAACCCCCAGGGACCATCTTCACCCATTGACCCCTCCTTACCTTAGCTCCGCCCCATAGGTATTTAAGGTCCATCCATGCAGTCCGGTCTCAGTTCCAGCTGATTACCTGTAAGAGATAAATATGCTATAAATAAAAGATTGATGATCAAATATCTACTTTGTGTGATGGAGTTATTGGGCCTGATCCTCGAACACTTCTAACAATATGGTAGCAGAGGATGGTTCGCTAGCCCAAATTACTCCAAGATATGCCAGGAAACTCCAAGGGGGACTGATCATACATCACCCAGTAGGTTTATGAAATATACGAAGAATGGTTGAAGGAATTGGGTATGTCCAGTCTAGTAAAAAGAAGGACTAGGGGTGATATGAAAGCAGTGTTCCATTATCTCAGGAGTTGCCACAAAGATCAACCTATTTTCCAAAACACCAGAGGGAAAGATAAGAAACAATGGATGGAAACTAATCAAGGAGAGAAGCAACCTAGAACTAAGGAGAGATTTCCTAACAGAGAGAACAATCAATGAGTGGAATGCCCTGCCTTCAGAGGTTATAGGTGCTCCATCACCGGAAACTTTTTAAGAAGAGATTGGACAGCCACTTGTCTGGAATGATATCGGTCTCCTGCTTGAGCAGAGGGTTAGACTAGAAGACCTCCAAGGTCCCTTCCCAACTCTGTTATTCTGTTTCCAGTGGTTGAAAGTGGATTAGAAGCTGGGTCTCCCAAACCAGCTCCTTCAGGATCACCCCAGGCTGGTACCTTTAGGAAATTCTTACATACACAGGAAGTAAACCGCTCCAAACTCGACTGCAGAAAATATGACTTCAGTAACAGAGTGGTCAATGCCTGGAATGCACTACCTGACTCTGTGGTTTCGTCCCCCAAACCCCCAAAACTTTAACCTGTCTACTGTTGACCTCACCCCATTCCTAAGAGGTCTGTAAGGGGCGTGCATAAGCGCGCCTGTCCTAATATTCCTTTTTACTTACTCTTTTCATGTATTCAAATTATGTTTATACTTTTACCTTTTATCTTATATATGCTTGACAAATAAACTTATGATTATAAGATTAAATAAATGAACACCATTCCATTAATTATAGCCGTGTTTCAATGGAAATAAAATGAATTTTCCATCTTGGTGCCCCTGCTTCTCTGCCTACCCTCAGCTTAGAGGTTGTCACCCCTGGGACAAAGATGGATCCTCTTGGCTACTGATTACAGCTTTCTTTGCAATATGTTAGCTTCCCATTCATTATCACTGTTTTAATTGAAGCAATGTTTTTTTTAAAAAAAAAAACAAATGAAGTCAAGTGGGGACAGAGTCCCGTGAAGACTTAAGGAATTATCTGTGACTAATTGGTGCCTGGAGACAAACACCATGGGGAATCAGACCTTTCAAAAGGAAATTGGACTGCATTTCTAAACTACAGCTAGTCCTCGATTTACGACCTCAAGTGAGCCCAAAATTTATGTTGCTAAGTGATAAATTTGTTAAGTGAGTTTTGCCCCTTTTTTTATCACTTTTGTTAAGCAAATCACTGCAGTTCTTAAATTAGTTAACAAGGTTGTTAAGTGATTCTGGATTCCCCAATTGAAAAAGGAATCGTATAGAATTGAGTTGAATAGAATGGAATGGAATGGGATGGGATGGGATGGGATGGGATGGAATAGGAATAGGAATAGGAATAGGAATAGGAATAGGAATAGGAATAGGAATAGGAATAAGATGGGATGGGATGGGATGGGATGGGATGGAATGGAACGGAACAGAACAGGAATAGGGATAGAATAGAATAGAATAGAATAGGGATAGGGATAGGGATAGGGATAGGGATAGGGATAGGATTTTAAATGTATTGTGAGCCGCCCTCAGTCTTCGAAGAGGGGTGGCATATAAATTGTGGTCCTATGTTGAGAATTACTCCTACAGGATCCTTCCTTCCCAGCCGCCAGTTAATTGAGATAATATTGATCCATTCCTTTTCAGGAAGCATGAATTGGAAGCCTAACCACCACAAGATCAGCATCGTGATGGCACCATGGTGGTGCCGTGGTTAGAATGCAGTACTGCAGGTTACTTCTGGCAACTGCTGGCTGCCAGGAGTTCGATTCTCACCAGGCTCAAGGTTGACTCAGTGTTCCATCCTTCCGAGGTCGGTAAAATAAGAACCCAGATTTGTTGGGGGCCATATGCTGACTCTGTAAACTATTTAGAGAGGGTTGTAAAAGCACTGCGAAGCGGTATATAAGTCTAAATGCTATTGCTATCGCTATCATATCAGCTGCAGCAGCCTCTCCTGCGATCCTGGAACGTCAGTGGTGGGTTTCAAAATTTTTTTACTACTGATTCTGTGGGTGTGGCTTGCTGGGTGTAGCATGGCTTGGTGCAGAGGTGGGTTTCAGCAGGTTCTGACCAGTTCTGGAGAACCGATAGCAGACATTTTGAGTAGTTCGGAGAAAAAATTAAAAATTCTGGAGAACCGATAGCAGACATTTTGAGTAGTTCGGAGAAAAAATTAAAAATTAAAAATTAAAAAGTAAAAATTCTGACTGGCCCCACCCCCATCTATTCTCTGCCTCCCGAATCCCAGCTAATCGGGAGGAATTAGGGATTTTGCAGTAACCTTCCCCTGGATTGGGGAGGGAATAGAGATTTTACAGTATCCTTCCCCTGCCACGCCCACCAAGCCATGCCACGCCCACCTCACCAAGTCACGCCCAGTAAGCCACACCCACAGAACCGGTAGTAAAGAATTTTGAAACCCACCACTGGCTTGGTGGGCATGGCTTGGTGTGGCAGAGGAAGGATACTGTAAAATCTCCATTCCCTCCCCACTCCATGGGAAGGTTACTGCCAAATCCCCATTTCCTCCCGATCAGCTGGGACTCGGGAGACCGAGAATAGATGGAGGGCAGGGCCAGCTAGAGGTGGTATTTACCGGTTCTCCAAACTACTCAAAATTTCCACTACCGGTTCTCCAGAACTGTTCAGAACCTGCTAAAACCCCACCTCTGCGGTGGAGCGCCCCAGACAAACCCGGATGGAGAAATCCCAAAATTGGAAAGGGTCCTTTGAAGGTCATCTAGTCCACCCCTGCCCGATGCAAGGATCCTGAACATCCTTCTGGACCAACAAGCCGTCCCTGTCTTTTTCCCCTTGTTGCATCGTCCTTACCCGCAGACACCCGGGAGCTCGGGCTTGTGAGTTTGCCAACGGTGCGGGCGTGTTGTGTCGGGGTAGCGCCAAACGCAGAGTGTGACCCTCCCGCAACCTAGCTGGTGGGGTGGGGGGGTGGGGGAAAAAAGAAGAGGAAAAACGAGATGGGTTGAGCCTAGGGGTGAAATCCAAAAATTTTCCCTACCGGTTCTGTGGGCGTGGCTTGGTGGGCGTGGCAGGGAAAGGCTATTGCAAAATCTCCATTCCCACCCCACTCCTGGGGGAAGGATAATGCAAAATCCCCATCCTTCCCCACTCCTGGGGGGGCGGGGAAGAAGGCTATTGCAAAATCTCCATTCCCACCCCAGTCTGGGGCCTGCCATCCAGAGGGGGTATTTGCCAGTGCTCTAAACTACTCAAAATTTCTACTACCGGTTCTGCAGAACCTGTCGAAACCTGCTGGATTTCACCCCTGGCTGAGCCCAATCTAACCGGCTGGGGATGGACGAGGTGGCCGTGTTGAGCCGCCTGTTCCTTTAATTTGCTCCGTTCCTCCCCGCTCCATAATTGGCAACCGCATCCTCGCCAGCCAGGACCGCGTGGTTCTCTCGGGGGAGGAGGGCGCGCTTGGAAAAAAGGGGGCTGACGCAGAAATTCTCCCTCCCTCCCATCTCAGGTCTCTCTCTCGCTCTCTCTCTTCCCCACCCCACCCCTCCGCTCCCCAAATCCACCCGCCGGTGGCAGCCAAAGCCTCGCCAAAGCCTGCCGCGATGTCCTCGGAGAAAACAGGTGAAGAAAAGCGCCCTGCAAGGCATTGGAGTGGAGGGGAGTTGGGGGGGAGGGGAGAGAAAAAAAACACGCGGGGGGGGGGAAAGGGAATCGCGCGTGCGTGCGTGCGTGTGTGCCACCGAGGACCCTCCTCACCCCCCCCATCTCCACTACCTTCCACCCTCCCCAAACCCGGGGGTGGGAGGGGGAAAAAAAAACCAGCCGGAGCGCGCGGGGCTTAGCAAAATGCCACGCGTGTTTTCCCACGCGAGGCCGGAGGTGCATTGGCGAGGGAGGGGAGGAGAGAGAGAGAGAGAGAGAGAGCATGCACCGGGAAGGAGGGAAGGGTGGGAGACCAGCGATGCTGAGTAGCAAAAGGGTGCATTTTAAAGTGTGGTCGGGAAGAGGGCCCGTTGCTAATGCCCCGTAAGGGGAAAAGGGCTCGTCTCCCGGTCCGCAGACGGACTGCGATGCAGCTACCGTCTGGAAACCTAATATGTGTATATATGTGTATGTGGGGAGCGGGGGGGGGGGGCGGTTGCATCCTCTGCAAAGAAGCGCCGCACGTGGCGTGCAGGGATGTCACCCCAGGGAAAGCGGCTTGGGGTGGGTGGAGTGCAGAATATCGGCCGCCACTTTCCCCCCCCCCCCCACGCCACCCGCCCAAAAAAAGCATCCTTAACTCGGATCTGCGAAATGGATAAGGCCCGCTCTTGCGACCTTTATTTAGGTTTATTTACCTCACGTCTTGCAAAGCAGGAGCCCAAAGGTGTGCTTGGAGGCGAGAGGTGGCAGCCTGAGGAGATGTTTGCGTGGATGTCATGGATACAAGGGGGCTGGCACGTGTGTGCCTGTCCGTGGGAGAAAGAGAGAGAGAGAGATATGGACTTGTGTGTGTGTGTGTGTGAGAGAGAGATATATAGACTTGTGTGTGTGTGTGAGAGAGAGAGAGAGGTGAAACTCTGTGACAAAAATAAAACAAACTCATGTTTTTTGTTTATATATATATATTTTAATTTGATTTATATGCCGCCTTTCTCCGGAGACTCAGGGCGGCTTACAGTGCGTTAAGCAATAGCCTTCATACTTTTGTATATTTTATACAAAGTCAGCTTATTGCCCCCACAATCCGGGTCCTCATTTTACCTATCTTAAAAAAGATGGAAGGCTGAGTCAACCTCGAGCCTGGTGAGATTTGAACTTGCAGTAATTGCAGGCAGCTGAATGTTAATGAATGTTAATAACAGTATTTTAGTCTGCTGCGCCACCAGGCCCATGTTTTTACTACCTGGGTGGATCCCAAGGTGTGACTCTTACCGTCCAGGTGAATGAGAGGAGGGGGGGGAGATTTAACTTGGGATGTGCCTCGAAACGTGTGAAATTGTGTGTATGTGAGATTGTGCAGGTAGGGGAGAGCCACACAATGGGGATGATGTCATGATTAAGGCAGAGACATGAAAAAACAAAACAAAACAAAACAAAACCCCGGAGCATTGGGTTGAAGATTTCATAGGAAATTGTCGTATGCTTGATTGTCGTCCGGGTACCCAAATATGCGGGAAGCAGACAAGGTTATGGGGGTTTTTTTTGGTGTGGGAAGCAGATGGCATTTGGCCGGGTCTGTGTGTGTGTGTGTGTGTGTGTGGAATTGGGTAGGACCGTCTGTTTGTGCAGGATTTGGGATTTCGAGCGAGTGGGCGCTGAGGTATCCTGGGGTGCGTGTTGCGTTTTGGATGTTGTTGTGAGCATGTGGACGCTGAAGGGGCCGGGGAGGAGGAGGGGTTTGTGAAAGACATCTGGCAGCCTGGAAACATTTGTGGATAGTTTGGCCCCGGGCGTTTGCAAACATGATAAATGAAAACATAGTTGGCGAATTCTCGGTTCAGTGCGTATATGCAGGCTTGGACTGTATGGGGAAGGCATGGTTTTGATATACGGTGAGAACCTGGACAATGGGGGGGCTGAGTGAACGAGCCAATCTTGTTCAATTGTTTGGCACACATATCTGGGTCCACGTGGGCGTTTGGGATGTGCAAATGGGTGTGCACCTTAAGAAGGGAGTGAGGGAGAGGACCTTAGGTCAGCCTAAAGAATTGGGAATCCATGCGTCTAAAGTGCCTTATGAGGAGATGTTAGAGAGTGCAAAACCTGTGAATGTTGGGAAGAATTTTGCTGGATCAGGCTAAGACCTACTTAGTCCATATCTTGTTTTTCCTCGGGGCCAAGCAGAGATTCCCACTTCCAGACTTGTTTTCCTGCAAGTTGATATTTAGAGGTATGCTCTTCCCAAGCCTGGATCCAACCACCCCAAATCTCCATCCTATAGACCAGAGGTTCCAAACCTTTTCTATATCCCGACGCCCCTAGAACGCTTCTGATATATTCTCACACCCTGTGGCCCATTTTCAGCTAGAAGAGTGCAGCAGGAAGACTGGCTTGGACTGGGTTACAATTACCGTATTTTTCGGAGTATTAAGACGCTCCGGACTATAAGATGCACCTACCTTTTTTGGTGAGGCAAACAAGAAAAAGAAATCTGCCTCTGCCTCCCAGCAATTTACCTCCATGCAGCAAGCAGCAGAGGCCCGTGCAAAACAGCTGGGGGCAAAAGAGCTGAGAGTCGGGAGGCTGATCCAATCAACTTGTGCTAATTAGGCTGTGCTGAAGCTGAAACCAGCTGTTTCTTCTTGCTGCTTGCTGCAAGGAGGTAAACTGCTGGGAGGTAGAGGCCAAAGGGTGGGGGCCAGTGGTTCGGCGGGGCTACATTCGGTGTGTAAGACACACCTAAATTTTCATCCACTTTTAGGGGGGGAAAGATGCGTCTTATACTCTGAAAAATATGGTGTATGCATATAATTATACATATACACTGTAATTTTGAAACTTCTAAACCCGTGTTTTCGTACCCCCTGAAATATCGTCTTGAACCCCCAGGGGGTGCGAGCACCCCCGGTTGGGAACCCCTGCTATAGACCAATGTTTCTCAACCTTGGTAACTTTAAGATCTGTGGACCTGAAATCCCAAAATCTCTCAACCAGCATGGTTCCCAGCATTCTATGGCTGGCTGAGGGATTCGGGGAGCTTAAAGTTGCCACGTTTGGAGACTTCTCCTATAGATCTGTGTTTCTCAACCTTGGCAACTTTTAAGATCTGTGGATTTCAAATTCCATAGGAGAAGTTTCCTGACAGTTAGAACAATTAACCAGTGGAACGACTTGCCTCCAGAAGTTGTTGGTACTCCAGCATTGGAGGCTTTTAAGAAAATATTAGACAGCCATTTGTCCAGAATAATATATGGTTTCCTACCATTTGTAGGGGATGCGGTGGCTCAGTGGCTAAGACACTGAGCTTGTCAATCAGAAAGGTTGGCAGTTCGGCGGTTCCCTTAACGCCGCATAACGGAGTGAGCTCCTGTTACTTGCCCCAGCTTCTGCCAACCTAGCAGTTTGAAAGCACGTAAAAAATGCAAGTAGAAAAATAGGGATCACCTTTGGTGGGAAGGTAACAGCGTTCCATGCGCCTTCGGCATTTAGTCATGCCGGCCACATGACCACGGAATTGTCATCAGATAGCGCTGGCTCTTCGGCTTTGAAACGGAGATGAGCACCGTCCCCTAGAGTCGGGAACGACTAGCACGTATGTGCGAGGGGAGCCTTTACCTTTTAACATTTGTAGTACAGAGAGTTGGGCTAGAAGACTCTTGTTAGATCCCTTCCAACTCTTGTTATTCTGTTAATTCCCCAGCCAGCTATGGAATGCTGGGAGTTGAAGTCCATATGTCTTAAAATTGCCAAGGTGGAGAAATATTGCTGTAGGCCTTTGCTTGTCCCATTATCCAGGGTCTTTTTCAAAGAGAACCAATTAAATGGCCACCATTAAGCCTTGTAATGATTGCCACAAGTTCATTATGTTCTGTGTGAAGACGTCCTCCTTCCTTTGGTCCCTCTTCTGAATCTCCTTCCAACCCCTCTGCCTCTCCTGTTTTAAGTTACTGAAAACTTTCTCCAAACCAGAGGTGATTTTGTACATCTTGGCCATGTTCTAGCCTTGGTCATTTTCCTTTCCCCAATCAAATTGTCCCATACATTCAAGGTATTTTCTCATTAGAAGATATATTTCAACCCCCCCAATAGTTTTGGTTGCCCTTTCCTGAACTTCTTCCAGTTCTGTTACATTCTTTTATTAAGGAAGTGACCCTATATTTGCATAACATAAGATTCACCTTATCGGTCTGATGGGTGGCATATAAATTTAATAAATAATTTAGATGGGGGGATTTGACATTATCACTGTGCTGTCCTCTGTGACTTCCAAGATTCTTTTCCTAGTTCATTATAGACCACACAGTGTGGATTAGGATTTAGGGGCCCATTTTCCTGAAACTAATTGGCAATTGTCATTTGCTGGTCCATTCACTTAGTTTGTAGAGAATTTTTGCAATTGCTTGTGAGCTTTACTGCCCAAAATAGTTTGGGGTGTGTCTGTCTTGAAATTGTCAGAGGCGAGAAACCATGAGCCAAGATAGAGTTCAAAAACATGGCGAGTTTGTTCCGTGCAGCGTGTTCACAAAAAATCTCATCTACCAATAGACTGGACTGGACTGGACTGGACTGGACTGGACTGGACTGGACTGGAGTAGAGTAGAGTAGAGTAGAGTAGAGTAGAGTAGAGTAGAGTAGAGTAGAATATTTTATTGGCCAAGTGTGATTGGACATACAAGGAATTTGTCTTGGTGCATATGCTCTAGGTCAATAGTCAATGCAAATTGGCGCCAGATAAGAGTCTATGGACTTCAAGGGGAGATGGAGTTAGGTCTCATTCAGAGGCATAGGGATGCTAGACTGATGACGTGTTTGACCCCGCTCTCTAGCTCAGCCCCTGTTCATCTCCTACAGAAATAGGTCTACTCACTAATCATCCGCAGGGGTTGGAATGCAGTATTGCAGGCTGACTCTGCCCACTGTCAGCAGTTCAATTCTCACTGGCTCAAAGTTAACTCAGCCTTCCACGTTTCTTTTCAAATCTTTATTGCCAGTGCACAACATATGTACAATGAGATTGGTTGAGCTCCCTCAGTGCACCCCCCCCCACAACACAATACAACTCATAGTGAAGACAGAAAATCCCTAACCCAATAAATCATATTAACAAAACACCCAGTCCTATTGCACCAGTGTGAACATGTTTACACGTTGCGCCGGCCCTGCAAATCCATCGTACTATGTAGTTATGATGTTATTTCGAATTCAGGAGTCTGACAGCCCATGGATAAAAACTGTTTTTCAGCCTGTTTGTGTGGCTGGCTATGCTTCTGTATCTCCTTCCCAATGGTAGGAGGGTAAAGAAGTGGTGACCAGGGTGAGAGTCGTCCCTGAGTCGTCCACTGCCAGCAGTTCGATTCCCACTGGTTCAAGGTTAACTCAGCCTTCCATCCTTCCAAGGTCAGTAAAACGAGACCCAGATTGTTGGGGGGGGGGGCAATATGCTGACTCTATAAACCACTTAGAGAGGGCTGTAAAGCACTATGAAGAAGTACAAGTAGTCCTGGACTTACAACACTTCGTTTAGTGACTGTTTGAAGTTACAACAGCGTTGAAAAAAGTGACTTATGACCATTTTTTCACATGTATGACCGTTGCAGCATTCCCGTTATCATATGATTTACATTTCACACTTAGCAAGAGATTTTGGGCTCAACTGTGGTCGTAAGTTGAGGACTACCTGTATATAAGTCTAAGTGCTATTGCTATTGCTGAGTCAAGATGGTTTTTGAATAATCACACGTGAAGTTCAGGATATACACACACAATACACTACTCTGCAACTCAACGTCCTTGAACCTCTACCCTGTTTCCCCCAAAATAAGACATCCCCTGATAATAAGCCCAATTGGGCTTTTGAATGCATGGCAATAAGGCCAAGTGCTTATTTCAGGGTTAAAAAAAAACATAAGACAGGGTCTTATTTTTGGGGAAACGCGCTATCTCGTACATAAGGGTAACAATTGCACAACATCTTAAAAAGATTTGAGTGTGTATCTGTAGCACTTTGAACTGTCCTTAGTATTTCTCATCATGGAATTAAATTTTTTGACACTTGAAAAAAACGGAAGCAATCCATGGTTAGCCATCACACTAAGAAGCTCCGGATGCATTTTCTAGAATCCAGACATAGCATGCAAGAAACCTATTAAAAGGTTTGCAAGGCTGATCTGTTATTGGAATCCTGTACCTTCCAAAGACATATTCAGGATCTCAGAGAATCAACTAGAGATCATTTGTACTGTTGAGGAAGGAAAAGGGGTCACATCATTAAATACAAAAGCCCAGTTCAGCAGTAGCCCTTAAACTGATATAACACTTCGTAATGCTTTACAGATCTTTCTCTCAGAGGTTTACAGAGTTAGCCTATTGCTCCCCCAACAATCTGGGTCCTCATTTTACCAACCTCGGAAAGATGGAAGGCTGAGTCAACTCTGAGCCAGTTAGGATTGAATTCCTGTCAATAGGCAGAGTTAGCCTGCAATACTGCATTCCAACCACTGCACCACTACAGCTTTTAGTTTGGTGTAGGGGTTAAGGCACAAGGCTAGAAACCAGGAAACTATGACTTTTAGTCCTACCTTAGCCATCAAAGTCTGTTGGATAACTTTGGACCAATCATAAGGAGACTGTGAGTTCTAATCTTACCTTAGCCATAAAAGCAATTGAGTGACTTTGGGCCAGTTCCTCTCTCTCAGCCCAACTCACCTCACAGGGTTATCGTTATGCGGAAAAGCAGGAGGAAGGAGTATTGGGTATGTTCACTGACTTGGGTTAGTTATAAAAAATAATAAATATGAGATGATTAGATGAATGGATGGATAGATAGATAGATGGTAGATAGATAAGGATGGATTGGTAGATGATGGATGGATGGATGGTTGGATAGATGGATGAATGGATAGACAAGGATAGATAGATAGATAGATAGATAGATAGATAGATAGATAGGGATGGATAGATGGATGGATGAATGGATAGATGGATGAATGGATAAATAAGGATAGATGGATGGATAGATAGATAGATAGATAGATAGGGATGGCTGGCTGGCTGGATAGATGGATGAATGGATAGATAAGGATAGATAGATAGATAGATAGATAGATAGATAGATAGATAGATATAGATGG
>WNWU01000121.1:219209-233821 GCA_012654045.1 Ptyas mucosa | reverse complement strand
ATGGAATAGAATAGCAGAGTTGGAAGGGACCTTGGAGGTCTTATAGTCCAACCTCCTGCTCAGGCAGAAAACCATATACCAGTGATGGCGAACCTTTTCGGCACCAAGTGTCCAAACTGGAACGTGTGTGCATGTGTGTGCATTCACATGCGCTGGAGCACCAGAAACCCAAAGACCAGCTGGCCGGCGTCTGCATGCCTGTTTTTTTGGCCGGTTTTGGCTGTTTTTCGGAGTGTTTTCAGGCCGTTTTTCGGGCTGTTTTCAGGCTGTTTTTCGGGCCATTTCAGGCCATTTTTCAACTTAAAAACAGCCTGAAAAACGGCTTGAAAACGGCCCCAAAAACAGCCCGGAAATGGCCAGAAAACGGCCCCAAAAACAGCTTGAAAATGGCACAAAAAATGGCCGGAAAATGGCCTGGAAAGCAACAGGAAAATGGCCCGCAGTGCTTCTGCCAGCAAAAACAGAGCTTGGGAGGGCCTCACACAGCCCTTCTGAGCTCCGTTTTCCCTGGCAGGAGGCCATGGCAGCCGAAAACGGAGCTCGGGAACCCGTTATTGCTGGCAGAGCACTCGGGCCACCACAGGCGCCCCCGACACAAGTGATGACAGGCTGGCTATGCCCACCTTGGCCACGCCCCACCCCGGAGGTCAAACACAACCTTGATGTGGCCCTCAATGAAATCGAGTTGGATGCCCCTGCTTTGAACCATTCTTAAACAGTGGTACATTGATACTGTATAAGCAACAGCGCCTCCTGGTGCACATTAGAAGCATAGCTTTTAATAAGAGTTACACAGTTAGTCATGGACTTACAACCATTCAAAGTTACTACGGCACTGAAAAAAGTGACACGACCTTTGTAGCATTCCCCACAATCATGTGATCAAAATCAAGGCGCTTGGCAACTGGTTCATATTTAGCACCGTTGCCGTCTCCCGAGGTTGTGTGTTCATCTTTTGCAACTTTTCGACAAGCAAAGTCAACGGGGAAGCCCGAATCGCTTAACCACCGTGTTACTAATTTAAGAACTGCAGCGCTTCGCTTAGCAACGGTGACAAAAAAGGTCGTCAAATCTCTTCTTTAAAAAAACCCTGTCAAGCGCCTGGGAAATCAGCAGATTCAGGCAGATCAAATGAGTATAAAGATTTATCGCAAGCTTAAGCTTTCTACAAGAATGTGGCCAACTAGCAGTCAAGGGAAAGGCACAGGAGATAAGAAAGGCATTCAAAGTGGGCTGGACTTAGATCTCTTGTGGGTGCGCAGGGACTTGTGACTTATGACTTGTTTGACCCCTCCCTCTGGTCCAGCCCGGCCACCTCCTACAAAACCTCCAGTGATGGAGCACCCACAATTTCTGAAGGCAATTCGTAAGTCCTCGAATGGTGACCCTTCATTCAGCAATTTTTTAAAAAACGTGACCTATGGCCCAGTGGTGGGTTTCAACATTTTTTACTACCGGTTCTGTGGGTGTGGCTTGGTGGGCGTGGCATGGTTTGGTGGGCGTGGCATGGTTTGGTGGGCGTGGCATGGTGGGCATGGCAGGGGAAGGATACTGTAAAATCTCCATTCCCACCCCACTCCTGGGGAAGGATACTGCAAAATCCCCATTTCCTCCCAATCAGCTGGGAGGAAACTCGGGGGGGGGCAGAGAATAGATGGGAGCGGGACCAATCAGAGGTGTTATTTATCAGTTCTCCAAACTACTCAGAATTTCCGCTGCCGGTTCCCTGAACTACTCAGAATTTCCGCTTCCGGTTCTCTGAACTACTCAGAATTTCCGCTTCCGGTTCTCCAGAACTGGTCAGAACCTGCTGAAACCCACCTCTGCTACGGCCTGTCCTTGAACGTATGAAGATTGCAGAGTCCTTCCCAGTTATGTGATCAAAATTCGAATGCTTGGCAACTAGCATATATTTTATTGCAGCATCCCGAGGTCACATTTGCAACTTTCCCAGGGGGCTTCCTACAAGCAAAGTCAATGAGGGAAGACAGGTTTGCTTAACGAGCTCATGATTCAATTAACAGTTGTGGCCAAAAAAAAGTTCGTAAAACTGAGCATAACTCAATGATTGCATTGCTTAGCAACTGAAGTTCCAGTCCCAATTTGTGCTTGTAAGTCAAGGACTATCTGCATTTTAGAATAGCGATCCCTATCCTTTCTGGCTTTGTGGACCGGGGATGGGGGTGCGGGAAGGAAAGGGAATAGTTACGTGTGCAAAGCTCCATTTACTCAATAGGCGGGCTCACATGCACGCCGCTCGCACAACTGGAGCTTCACATGCACATTTTCCCACTGTTCACAGAAGTAGAGCTGCTGAGTGCGTACTCACTCACCCCTTCTGCGGCCCAGTTCCGAATGGGCCACGGCTTGGGAGTTGGAGATCCCTGTTTCAGAACACTGATTTCCAAATTTTTATTTAATCCGCCTGCTTGGTTGCAGTAAGAGAGAACTGTAAAGGAACAAATGTGGATGAAGCCGAACGATGTTTTTGGCTCAGCAAGTTGGATTCAGCCTGCATGAGGTGATGATAATAAACCTTTCCCAGGTTTATTACCATACCTTATACATTAGTTGCACAAAGTGAGTTTTGATAGAAGCCGTCTCATTATTTTCTTGGTTTTATGCTTTGTGTTTTTTTTCTGGCTGGGTATCTCTGTGGCCTTGACTGCCCTCTGAAAGATTTTTTTCAAAAAATGTCTGATCAGCCTCTTACCCGTTTGCAGGAAGCTCTTAACAGGCCTATATGCGCTTTTTAAAGGGTTTTTTTTTTCCTGAAAATAGCAGAATAACAGCGTTGGAAGGGATCTTGGAGGTCTTCTAGTCCAACCCTCTGCTCAGGCAGGAAACTGTATACCATTTCAGACAAATATCCAATCTCTTTTTAAAAACTTCCAGTGTTGGAGCATTTACAACTTCTGGAGGCAAGTTGTTCTACTGATTAATAGATCAATTTATCCTTAGTTCTAGCTTGCTTCTCTCCTTATCAGTGTCCATCCGTGGTTTCTTGTCCTGCCTTCAGGTGCTTTGGAGAATAGGTTATAGGTCCCTCTTCTTTGTGGTAGCCCCTTAAATATCGGAACACTGCTGTCATGTCAACCCTAGTCCTTCTTTCCATTAAACTAGACATATTCAATTCCTGCAACTGTTTTTCGTATGTTTTATCCTCCCGTCCCCTAAGCATCTTTGATGCTCTTCTCTGCACTCTTTCTAGAGTCTCCACATCTTTTTTATATCATGGTTTGTTTCTGTTTTGTTTTGTTTTTATTAAATTGGTATACCGCCCTCCTCCCGAAGGACTCAGGGCGGTGAACAGCCACAGAATAAAACACATGGATACAAAAATTTAAAAGTAGAATAAAAGCGAATTAAATAATTTGACTAAGACAAATTTAAAATACCCAATAATTTAAAAACAAATTAAAATTTACATTAAACAGGGGAAAAGATTTAGGCCAGGCCAGCTTGATGAATGGTGACCAAAACTGTATGCCGTATTCCAAGTGTGGCTTTACCAAGGCATTATAAAGTGGTATTAACACTTCATGTGATCTTGATTCTATCCCTCTGTTAATGCAGCCTAGAATTGTGTTGGCTTTTTTGGCAGCTGCTGCACATTGCTGGCTCATGATTGTCCACTAGGACTTCAAGAGCCCTCTCATAGTTACTACTATTGAGCAAGGTACCACATAGTCTCACCAGGCTCAAGGTTGACTCAGCCTTTCATCCTTTCTAAGGTGGGTAAAATGAGGACCCAGTTTGTGGGGGCAATAAGCTGACTTTGTATAAAATATACAAAAGTATGAAGGCTATCGCTTAACGCATTGTAAGCCGCCCTGAGTCTCCAGAGAAGGGTGGCATATAAATACACACACACACACACACACACACACACACACACACACATACTATACCTGTGCATTTGGTTTTTCTTGCTTAAACGTAGAACAGGAAGACTTGCTGCTATTGCACTCAGCCGAAAGGCAAAGAGAATCTGAAGGCACAATTAAGGTCTCCTGTTTGCAATGTTAAGTTGAATTCGATTAACCTTCTCATTAAGTAAAACTATGTAATGGCACTCTCAGGTATGCCGTTACACTCGCATCAATGGCATTGTTAGCCGGCAACTAAGCTGTGTTTGACACGCAATGGCTTAAAGTGTTGAGCTGAGAATCGAAAAGGGGAAAGGAATGAATTAATTCAACACATAGGCTGCAAAGCCCGGGACTCATTGTCGGAATGGAAGGGTATAAAATTATCTTCTACTTTATAAGAGGCGAAGTAAATGTAGGCAGGAGCTGACAAAAAAAAAAAGGGGGGGGGGAATGCACAAAGCTGCTTTCTATTGCCAGCAAAGCAACCCAGCATTCATTTCAAAACATGCCACCCACACCCAGAGCAGTGCCAACCTCTCTGCATTGATCGAGCACTTAAGAACTGATGCCTCAGTGCCTTTTTACTCATGAAGTTTTGTTTTCCAGCAAGTGGATGTTTGGAGAAACGGGTATTTGGGAAAACCATTTTTGGCTCAGGAAGTGCCCCTCCTTTTGCGATATTGATCCCCTTTGGGCAGGGGTGAAATGTAAAATTGGTTACTACCAGTTCTGTGGGTGTGGCTTGGTGGGGAGGGTAATGTGACTGGGTGGGCGTGGCCAACTTTTTAAATTTTAGCTTTTCAAAGCATTTTTTCTGCAAATGCAAAAAAATGCTTTGAAAAGCCTTTGCCGATCAGGCAACACAGCTGGGATCGTCAGAGCCTTTTTCAAAGCATTTTTTAAACCACTTCTTCCACTGAGGAGCTTGCAGAAAAAAATGCTTTGAAAAGCCTCTGAGATCCCAGCTGAGCCGCGCAATCATCAGAGGCTTTTTTTTTTTTACTTTTAAAAGTATTTTTTCAAGTAATCTAAAGATTACTCGAATGAAAGATATATAAAGGAGTGGAGAAGATGGATAGACTATATTCAAAACAAACATCGGAATAAGAAATTTCAATTAGCTTATGAATGAAATATTTTGTAGAAATTGTTATATTATGTAGGATATTGTTGTTTTATTATTAGGAGTTAAAGATCAAGGTTAATAAGGATTTATTATATTGTTAGCTAATTATAGTTTTGAGTTTGTACATGTTGTACCCTGAGCTAAACCCGGGAAGTCAAGGAGGGGGGAGGGTTGGAGGGCAGGGGGGGGATGGAGGGGGGGGAAGAGGGGGGGGGGAGGGGAGAATTTTTTTTTTTTTTTAATTTGTAAAACTTTTCAATAAAAAAAAATAATAAAAGTATTTTTTCGGCGAAAGAAGTTGGGAGGGGGGGGGCGCAGGGATTTTTGCTACCGGTTCTCCGAGCCACCCGCCGCCATCGCTACCGGATCGGGCGATCTGGTCCGAACCGGAACATTTAACCCCTGCCTTTGGGGTTTAGAATTGGAAGGAACTTAACGTGAAGTATTCGATCAAACCAAAACCACCTGAAGTATTAATACCGCTTTATACAGCCTTAGCAAGGCCACACCTGGGATGCAGTATGCAGTTTTGATCACCACATTACAAAAAAGAGGTTGAGGCTTTGGAAAAAGTGCAGAGAAGAGCAACTAAGATGATTAAAGGCCTGGAGTTTAAAAGATATGAAGAACGGTTGCAGGATCTGGGTTTGGCCGCTCTAGAAAAAAGGACTAGGGATGACATGAGTGTCAGTATTTGAGGGGGCTGCCACAAAGAAGAGGGAGTCAACTTGTTCTCCAAAGCACCAGAGGGCAGAACAAGAAACAATGGATGGAAACTAATCAAGGAGAGAAGCAAACTGGAATGAAGGTGAACCTTCCTAAAAGTGAGGACAATTAGCCAGTGGAACTGCTTGCCTCCAGAAGTTGTGGGTGCTTCATCACTGGAGGTTTTTGAGACGAGACTGGACAGTCACTTTTCTGAAATGGTATAGGGTGTCCTGTTTGAGCAGGGGGTTGGACTAGATGACCTCCAAGGTCCTTTCCAGCTCTAGGCTGAGTGATTGGACTTCACTGTGAAAACGGATTCCTGAGTTTTGCTCCTATTTCAGCGACTAACAACCAGGGTCTAAAAAGCTCCTGAGGTCAGAAATTCACCTTGGTCCAGAGGAGAAGTTAGCTTGCGCAGATTGTCCCCAACATATGACCACAATTGGGCCTGAAATATCTGTTGTGAAGCGAGACAGTTGTTAAGTGAGTTTTTGCCCCGTTTTATAAGGGACTAGAAGACCTCCAAGGTTCCTTCCAACTCTGTTATTCTGTTACGACCTTTCTCGCCACGGTTTTTAAGCGAATCAATGCAGTTGTTAAGTTAGTAACACGGTTGTTAAGTGAAACTTGGCTTCCCCATTGATTGTGATTGTCGGAAGGTCGCAAAAGGTGATCACATGACCCCGGGACACTACAACCCTCATAAATACACGCCAGTTACCCAGCATCTGATATTTGATCACATGATCATGGGAATGCTGTTGGGTGAGAAAAACGGTCAAAAGTCTCTTTTTCCAACGGCCACTAAGTGAATGGTTGTAAGTCGAGGACTACCAGTAATTAAGGGGCCAGTGCACAAATATATTCATGGGGGCTGACAATTGCACACTGAATAACCATGAATCGGAGTCTTGTTTTGGTTTGATTATTGTCAGTCATTTATGTCTTATTATTTTGGGGCCTTCAAGTCAGTTTTCTCCTGCCGGCTGCCTGGATTAGTCCCTCCTGTTTTATTGGTAAGGTTTTTCCGAAGTGGTTCGCCATTGTGGCATCTTGCTCAATAGTAGTAACTGAGAGAGGGCTCTTGGAGTCCTAGTGGACAACCATTTAGATATGAGCCAGCCATGTGCAGCAGCTGCCAAAAAAGCCAACACAGTTCTGGGCTGCATAAACAGAGGGATAGAATCAAGATCACGTGAAGTGTTAATACCACTTTATAATGCCTTGGTAAGGCCACACTTGGAATACTACATTTCAGTTTTGGTCACCATGATGTAAAAAAGATGTTGAGACTCTAGAAAGAGTGCAGAGAAGAGCAACGAAGATTATTTGAGGACAGGAGGCTAAAACATATGAAGAACGGTTGCAGGAACTGGGTATGTCTAGTTTAATGAAAAGAAGGACCAGGGGAGACATGACAGCAGTGTTCCAATATCTCAGGGGCTGCCACAAAGAAGAGGGACTCAAGATATTCTCCAAAGCACCTGAAGGCAGGACAAGAAGCAATGGGTGGAAACTAATCAAGGAGAGAAGCAACTTAGAACTAAGGAGACATTTCCTGACAGTTAGAACAATTAACCAGTGGAACAACTTGCCTCCAGAAGTTGTGAATGCTCCAACACTGGAGGTTTTTAAGAAGATGTTGGATAACTATTTGTCTGAAGTGATGTAGGGTTTCCTGCCTAAGCAGGGGGTTGGACTAGAAGACCTCCAAGGTCCCTTCCGACTCTGTTATTCTATTCTATTCTATTGCCTCCTTCCAAGGGCTGAGAGAAAATGACTGGCCTAAGATCACCCAGTTGCCTTTGTCCCTAATACTGCATGCAGTTTTGGTCACCCTAAGGTGGGACAAGAGGCTCACCGTCTCTTAACCCTGACAATCAAATTGGCTCTCGTATTTATTAAGGAAATGCTAATAGGCTGAAATGAAATGAGGTTCCTGGGAGATCAAACTCCCTGGGAGAAAGAGGTTGCATAACTGCATTTGTACCGGAGTAATTCCGGAGTAATTCTGTGTCCTCTCTGCCCTGCCTGCGTCTGAATTATTTATTTAATGATCCCTTATGCAGAGAGGAAACCACAGACCTGTATCACCGCACTGTATGCCAAGGGAAGAGCTTTGTCTTTTTCAGAGCTCGGAAAGCCTGCCTTGGGCAGGCAGTCCTCGTCTTACGACCACAATTTTGAGCCCTGAAATTTCTGTTGCTAAGTGAGACGTCTGTTAAGTGAGTGCTGCCCCATTTTATGACCTTTCACGCCACAGTTGTTTAAGTGAATCGCTGCAGCTGTTAAATTAACAACTCACTTAACAAATGTCTCGCTTAGCAACAGAAACTTGGGGCTCCATGGTGGTCATAAGTTGAGAACTACCTGTGTTTACAACCACTGCAGTGTCCCTGGGTCATGTGATTGCCATTTGTGACCTTTTCAGCGGGCTCCTGACAAGCAAAGTCAATGCGGGAAGCCAGATTCGCTTAATGACCACATGATTCATTTAACAACTGCAGTGATTTGCTTAACGATTATAAAACCAGACACGACTCGCTTAACAACCACCTTGCTTACCCATGGAAATTCTGATCCCAATTGTGGTCTTAAGGACTATAAGAAAGTCCCTAACTAATACAAGTAGTCCTCAACCTACGACCACAATTGAGCCCAAAATTTCCGTTGCTAACTGAGACATTTGTTAAGTGAGTTTTGTCCCATTTTACAACCTTTCTTGCCACTGTTGTTAAATGAATCATTGCGGTTATTAAGTAAGTAACACGCTTGTTCAGTGAAACCAGCTTCCCCGTCGACTTTTGCTTATCAGAAGGTTTGCGAAAGGGGATCACATGACCTTTCCAGGGCACTGGAACCGTCATAAATACGAGTCAATTGCCAAGTGGCTGAATTTTGATCATGTGGCCATGGGGCTGCTGCAACGGTCGTAAGTGTGAAAAATGGTCATAGGTCACTTTTTTTTCTGTGCCGTTGTAACTTCGAACGGTCACTAAACGAACTGTTGTAAGTCGAGGACTACCTGTATTCATGCACCGATTTAAAGAGTTGACTCTTGAAGAAGACTGTATGCCCCTTACTTTTATGTGCCAGAGCCTTGGTATTTTATCTCCCCAACAATCCTGCAAGGTAGGCGAGATTGAGAGAATGAATCCAAATCACAGAGTTTGAAGGGACCTTGTAGGTCATTTAGTCCAACCCCCCCACACACACATACACGCAAGCAAGAGACCCTACACCGTTTCTGACAGATGGAAGTCCACTCGCTTCTTGAAAGCTTCCAGTGATGAAGCTCCCACAGCTTCTGAAGGCAAGAATTCCATTGTTCCATTGGTTGATTGCTCTCACCATCAGAAAATTTCTCCTTATTTTTAGATTGAATCTCTCCATGATCAGTTTCCATCCATTATTCCTTGTCTGGCCTTCAGGTGCTTTGGAAAATAGGTTGACCCCCTCCTCTCTGTGGCAGCCCCTCAAATATTGGAAGACTGCTATCATGTCTCCCCTGGTCCTTCTCTTCACTAGACTAGCCATGCCCAGTTCCTGCAAGCGTTCATTGTATGTTTTAGCCTCCAGTCCCCTCATCATCCTGGTTGCTCTTCTCTGCACTCTTTCTAGAACGAGCAGGACTGATGTAATATTCTCCCCCTCCAACCTCCCTTTAACTTCCTTGAACAAAAGGCGTTTCTGAAAGGTGATTTGAACCGAATTAACTAATTTTATTCTGTTGCTCCAGTGATTCATTTTGTGCTGAGCCCTTAATTCAAAATAAAGGCAAAATACAATGAATGATGTCAGGCTGCAGTTAAGTTAAGAAGCAGCCAAGAATTTAGATGCGTTGAATTGATGTTCAGGCTTTGAATGGCCTTTTCTCGCGCATGGATGACGGAACCAGAATCGTTGGTAAAGCTGCATAAACACCTCTCCCTATTAGTGTTACCTGGACACCCCAAGAAACAACACCTGTCACCATAAGAGAAACAGCAGCATTTATGGAGAGGCAGTTAATGAAGTATAAGGGGCTGCCACAAAGTAAGAGGGGTCCACCTATCCTCCAAAGCAGTGATCACCAACTGGTGGTCCATGGACCACTGGTGGTCCGCAAGAAAATTTTGGTGGTCCTCAGAAAAAATTATTTGCGTTTTTTATATTGCACTAAATCAGAGGTCCTCAAACCACGGCCTCTGGTCCGGATATATGCAATGAACACTTGTGTTACTGCAGAGAGTCTCCCCCTTTGCGGTCTTTTTGTGTGGGTCGGAGGGGGGAAGAAATTCCGACTTGGGGTCTGCTTCAGCCTCCTGGTGTGGGGCTTTCGGTGAAGGCTGGAGGGAAGTGCCGCTGGCGGCGAAGAGCTGGAGAGCCTCGTTCCAGTGGGACTGTATCATGGCCTGGAACTGGCTGACCACGGGCCTTGCACTCCTGTAGGTCTTCCCTCTGCTTGGGAAGCCTATGCTCATAGTCCTCAGTGAGGGACTTCTGCTGAGCCTCCTTCTCGTTCACATCCAATTTGAATTGAGCTGTTTTGCCAACTCTTTCTCATGGTGGCTGCTTAGCTCCAGCAACCAGAGGTGGGTTCTAAACTTTTTTTACTACTGGTTCTGTGGGCGTGGCTTGATGGTCATGTGACAAATATTTAGGGTTTAGCAGAGGTACTGGTCTACTAGGCTTTTAACTGCTTGCAGAGCTGTACCGATCTACCCATTTATTTTTGCAGGCACTGGTCTACCCATTTATTTTTGCAGGCACCGATCTACTCATGTATTTTTGCAGGCGCCGGTCTACCCATTTATTTTTCCAGGCACCAGTCTACCCATTTGTTTTCTTTTAACACTGATCAGCTGTAGGGCGGCCCTTTGAAGCCCCAGGGCAAGAGTTTAAACAGTTTTTTTCCCCTCTAGCCATCAGCTGGGACTCAGGAGGCAGCAATAGATTGGGGGTGGGGCCAAATTAAAGGTAAGAATAATGCGGGAGAGCGCGGGGAGGAGGGCAGAACTGGTTCAGTGACGTCATATTGTCACCGCTACCGGCTAGGGAGAACCGGGCCGAACCAGGAAGAACCCACCACTGCCAGCAACTGCTTCCTGTTTTTTTTTATTATTATTATTTTATTTTAATTTGATTTATATGCCGCCCTTCTCCGGAGACTCAGGGCGGCTTACAATGCGTTAAGCAGATATTTTACAGTATCCTTCCCCTGCCATGCCCACCAAGCCACACCCACAGAACCGGTAGTAAAAATTTTTGAAACTTCCCCCCAAACACAGCTGAGTGAAGAAGATGACTACCCCTGTTTCTTTGCACTGGCCTGCTTAATTCAGACCAAGAAAGAATTTATTTATTTATTTATTTATTTTATTCAATTTATAAACCGCCCTTCTGCTGGACTCAGGGCGGTGTACAGCCAGAAATAAAAAACAATTGATACAAAAATTTAAAATTTAAAAGAATTATAAATTTTGGCCCTAATTTAAAAACCTCATAGCTAAAACCCAGTTTAAACAATTTAAAAAATCCAAAATCTTAAAAAAAAAAGGGGGGGGGTTCATGCTTGTTGGAAGAGAAAAGTTTTTAGGGCACGGCGAAAAACCCGGAGATCTGATATCCTGCGTATCTCTGGAGGCAGATTGCTCCAGAGGGCGGGTGCTGCCACAGAGAAGGCCCTCCCCCTGGGGGTCGCCAGCCGACATTGCCTGGCCGACGGCACCCTGAAGAGTCCCTCTCTGTGGGAGCGTACTGGCCAGTGGGAGGCTATTGGCGGTAAGAATGCTGTATTGGGACCAGGCTGCGTAAAGTGTGGGCCTTTATCACAATTGAGCAATTGTCTTCTGGTTTGCCATGAAAGGGCAGTGAATGATGCATGGTGCCAGCGGTAACTGATTGTGGCAGAAGGGAGAAATACTGATTTACAGGAAGGCCGAAAGACTGAACAGTATTCTCTTTTTTATTAATTGGAGTAAAATGAAAGCAGGCTGCTGAGTTCCTGCTCAGCCAAATTGGAGGTCCTTAACTTTTTCAAACTTCACCCAAGAGTTGTAGCCAGAGGTGGTATCCAGCCGGTTCGTCTGGATACCGCGACCTGCGGGTGCCCTCCCCCCCGCAATCCTGTCCTATATCGTTGTGTTTTTGATATTGCACGTGTGTGTGGACGGCGCGCACAAGCGAATTGCCGTGTTTTGTGATGCTACATGCATGTGTGTGGATGCGTGCTCATATTTCCGGTGCTGGGCGAACCGGTGAAGCCCACCTCTGATTGTAGGGCTGTAAAGCACTGTGAAGCGGTATATAAGTCTAAGTACTATTGCTATAAATTTTATTGATTTTATGTGGCCTGTGGCATCTACGCAGGTCATACAATCACGGATATACAAATTCAGTTTAAAAGAAGCGTCATATATATGTGGACAATACAATATAGGAAATAATATATTAAATTAAGAGTAATAAAATCACCATAACGTGGAGCCATAGAGTTGCAATGGGCTAGAGGTCATCATTCGATATCTAAGGAAGCTAACCAACTGCTTCTGGTGTGGCGGCAGCGAGATCATCCCAGGTGGTTTGAAATATGCATAAATAAAAAGTTATTAATCTACCTTTCCAACTCGGGTGCTATTTTGGCCAGGGGCACACTCAGGAGTGGGCTGCTGAGGGTTCGGGAGAACCTCTAGCTAAGATTGTGTGCAGTTCGGAGAACCCTCATATTCCACTCCTGGCTGGCCCCAGCCACCCCACCCCTCCCAAGAGTCCCCACACGGCCCGTTTTGGATGCAGGTAAGTGTGGGCGCACACAGATGCTCGGGAAGGGTGAAAAATGGGCCTCCCGGCCTCCAGAGCCTAGTGAGGCCATTTTTGACCTCCCAGAGGCTTGAGGAAAGCCTCTAGAGTCTGGGGAGGGCAAAAATGCCCCCCTGCCATGATGCAGGAGGCTGACTAGGCCACGCCCACCATGGCCACGCCCACCCAGCAACCGGGCAGAGAACCCCTTGCTAAAATTTTTGAAGCCCACTTCTGGGCACACTCAGCTAAGAACCTTACCATGATTTATGGCTAACAGCACTGGAACTGAGTCCATTCATCTGGTTGCTGGTCATCTTTTCTTTTTTAGTCTCAGGGTCTTGTCTAAAGAGCTGGGTCTTCACATCCTGTGTCTAAAATAGGATAATTTGAGCCTGGTGATTTGTCTCTCAAGGGAGAACTCTGGGTTGATTTATTCAACGACCCATCGGTTTGTTTTCTTGGCCGGCCACAGTAGAACAGCATACTTTTATTTGGCCAAGTGTGATTGGGCACGCGAGGAATTTGTCTCCGGTGCATAAGCTTTCAATGCAGTACATACAAACAAAACTGTGATATAATCATAAAGATACCAATAGGAGAAGGTAGTAGGAAAGATGAGAAGGATAACAGCAGTACGTCTGTAGAGATTCTCAGTCATCCAGGTCCCGGTTGTCCTAGAGGTGCTTTTTTTTCAGGAGGCAACTGGACTTTCTGGTTTTTCCTTTTGAAGACATTTCGCTTCTCATCCAAGAAGCTCCTTCCGCTCTGACAGGAAAGGATTGTCTGCAAGGAATATTAAATCCTTCCATTCCCCATTATCCTGTCAGAGCTGAAGCAGCTTCTTGGATGAGAAGCGAAACGTCTTCAAAAGGAAAAAAAAAAGGAAGTCCGGTTGCCTCCTGAAAAAAGCACCTTTACAATAATAGCAATGCAGCCCTACTAAATGGGGTAAATATCCTTAGACATAAATCAGTGCTGTGGGAGTTAGTTGTTCAGCAGAGTGACGGCACCAGGGGGAAAAAAACCGTCTCCGTGCCTAATTGTTTTGGCATGCAATGCCCTATAAGGGCGTCCTGAGGGGAGAAGTCGAAACAATTTTTGTCCAGGATGTGAGAGGGTATATAGATATTTTCTCAGCCTTTTTTCTCAGGAGTCTCCTGCAACAAGGAAGAAGGCAGGGCCAAAGCACTTCCAAAAAATCTTGCCAAGAAAATTGGGCAGTTTGGGTATGTCAAGAATCAGCCAAAAAAGCTAACACAGTTCTAGGCTGCATAAACAGAGGGATAGAATCAAGATCTGGTGAAGTGTTAATACCAATTTATAATGCCTTGGTAAGGCCACACTTGGAATACTGCATTTAGTTTTGGTCGCCACGATGTATAAAAGATGTGGAGATACTAGAAAGAGTGCAGAGAAGAACAACAAAGATGATTAGGGGACTGGTGGCTAAAACACACAAAGAACGGTTGCGGAAACTGGATATGTCTAGTTTAATGAAAAGAAGGACTAGGGGGAGACATGAGAGCAGTGTTCCAATATCTCAGGGGCTGCCACAAAGAAGAAGAAATCAAGCTCTTCTCCAAAGTACCTGAGGGCAAGACAAGAAACAATGGGTGGAAACTAATCAAGGAGAGAAGCAACTTAGAACTAAGGAGACATTACTGATAATTAGAACAATTGGATCCTTGGATAGTACAGTGGTCTAAAGCCCTGTTATTAACATCAGCTGCCTGCAATTATTGCAGGTTCGAATCTCACCAAGGCTCCAGGTTGACTCAGCCTTCCATCCTTTCTAAGGTAGGTAAAATGAGGACCCGGTTTGTGGGGCAATAAGCTGACTTTGTATAAATATACAAAAAGTATGAAGGCTATTGCTTAGCGCATTGTAAGCCGCCCTGAATCTCCGGAGAAGGGCGGCATATAAATCAAATTTTTTTAAAAAAATTAATCAGTGGAACAACTTGCCTCCAAAAGTTGTGGGTGCTCCATCACTGGAAGTTTTTAAGAAGATGTTGGATCACCATTTGTTTGAAGTGATATAGGGTTTCCTGCCTAAGCTGGGGGTGAATAGAATAGAATAGAAATAGAAATAGAAATAGAAATAGAAATAGAAATAGAAATAG
>WNWU01000121.1:186368-200612 GCA_012654045.1 Ptyas mucosa | reverse complement strand
GGTAATCAAGGTGTTGGTGCTGGAGTAGGGAAACCCAAGTTCTGGTCCTTTTCTTTCAGCTGAACTTATTTTACAACTTATTTCTCAATCTTGTCAGCATGAAGATGTGTGGACTTCAATTCCCAGAATCCCCCAAGCCATCATGCCAGCTGGGGAATTCTGGGAGTTGAAGTCACATAGCTTTTAAGTCACCATGGCTGAGAAAGATTGCTTTACACGTTTGCGGTAGGGAAAAAAAAATAGGAGGGAGGGTTATGCACAGGTACTCCTCAAATTACGCCAGTTCATTTAGCGACTGTTCAAAGTTACAACATCGCTGAAAAAAGTGACATCACTGAAAAGGGAAGACCATTTTTCACACTTAACAAACGTTGCAGCATCATGTGATCAAAATTTGGATGCTTGGCAACAGACTCGTATTTATGACGGTTGCAGTGTCCCAGGGTCCTTTGGTGACCTTCTGACAAGCAAAGTCAACAGGGAAGCCAGGTCCACTTAAGAACTGTATACTAAATTAACAGCTGCAGTGATTCACTTGACGACTGTAGCAAGAAAGGTCATAAAAATGGGGCAAAATTCGCTTAGCAGCTGTCTCGCTTAGCAATGTAAATTTTGGGCTCAATTATGGTCGTACGTTGAGGACTACCTCTATGCTGCTAAAGTGAAGAAAAGAGGAACATATATGCAGTAGATAAACAGTCAGGAAACTGTCCTCTTTCCTCACAAGCTTCCTCACAAGGAAAACTAAAATGGCAGCAAGAATTTCCAGAGTAGACAATTCATTCATGTGATTAAGTGAGATTAATACACCAGTTTGCTCTAGTGCTTAAGGCACCAGGCTAAAACTGGGAGATTGCGAGTTCTAGTCCTGTTTTAGACATTGAAAACCAACTGGGTGATTTTGGGCCCTGTCATCCTCTCTCAGCCCAATCTACCTCATAGATTTTTTTTTATTGTGGAGAAAATAGGAGGAGGAAGGAGTATTAGGGATGTCCGCTGCCTTGAGTTATTTATAAAAATCAATAAAATAGATAAAAATTAATTTGTATAAGAGGGGAGTCTCACACTTAAGAGGAAGCTACAGAAGAGCATATTCCTCTCACTGCAGTCTATAAATGATTCTTCATCTCTTACACTTTAGCTTTTTTTATTTGTTGAAGAGTGTGCGTTAAGATACAGTGAACAGGGAGGCGTGTACTGTGCCATGTGCCCAACGTGCTTTGCAGCTGCTGTGCCTGTGTTCTCCTCCTGTTCCCACGCTCTTTGTTCTCTCCGTCAGGTGCGGACTGCAGTTGCCCGCGGCGACATCGTATCGGCTGAAATTGCCTCTCGGGAGGCCCGCAACTTCTCCTTCATCAGCCTGGCGGTGGGCATCGCCGCCATGGTCCTGTGCACCATCCTTACAGTGGTGATCATCATTGCCGCTCAGCACCATGACAACGACTGGGACCCCTAGCGACCAATCGCCTCTCTTCGGCCTACTCCTGCACCCTGACAACTGGTCACAACCGCCCTGGCAACAGCCACCCCCGGGGATGGTCCTTGGCAACCGCCTCCCCTCCTTCTCCCCTGTCTTCGCCCTTGCCGACGACACTCGGAATGCTTGGCAACCCTTCTCCGCCCACTCTCCGCCCACTCCCATCGTCCTTGGCTGTTGTTGGCCTTGCTAGCCGTACCGACTCAGCAAAATGACTTCCAGGTGACGCCATTCAGACGTGCTCCATAAGCTAAGGCTCCTAGCAAAATTGCTTGTCCTCCGCCCGTTCCTTTCCCAGAATACGTTGCTTGCTTCTTTCCTTCCTGAGGAGTAGGCTCCGCCTTCTGTGACCAAGACATAACCATCTTCCTCCCGCTGTGTTTGCATGCCTAGTGCTGCCCTTGTATGGACTGGGGCGCCAGCGCAGTCTTGGTTAAAGCCCTGTCTCTCTGCCCCCATCATTCTTTCCATCGGCTGCTTCCCTTTCTCCATTTTTTGCAATAGCTAGAGGCACCCAGTATTTGGAGAGCCCGATCGGCTGTCCCCCCCGTTTTATCCGAGGCGAGAAAGGAACCGTTGCTTTCAAGCTGAGTGAAACAAATCACCATCTGTAATTAGGAAGGCATATATTTTCATACGCTGTTTGGCAATGTTGCATTCGGTAAGCATGCAAGGTATAATCCGCAGCCTGTTTTTTGTTTTTAAGTTCTATTTTGCAGGGCTTAAGCATCGTTCTTTTGATACCTTTCATTTCGCACCACCGTTCTAACATTTCTTCCTTGGAGAAGACTGTGCAAGTTTTTGGTTTTTTTAAAAAAACTCTGTACTTAAGTTTGATTTCTTCCCATCTGGTTCTACGCTCTGCAATCCACATTTTATGTTATCCTCACCATTTTCTTAACAGTGGGGCTTAGAGAGTTTTTGTTGCCTTTCGGTGACTTTTACTCAGCCAGCAAACTCTTTTTGTTACTGGCTGATATCCAGGGTCAATTACGCAAGGCATATTACAGTAAACGTCCAACCATGAAAGATAAGATAGATGAAGGGGCGTAATAAGAACTGCTAGAACAATTCTTTGACAGTATCAATACTTCGATAGCAGCCAGCACAATAGTGTCAGAAAACATCGCAAGATCTAGCCGATCGAGAAGACAGAAGGGGCGAGGAGGACATGAAAAGTAACTGGAGGAGGAAAGTGGCAGCAAAAGATCCAAGTGTCCGTCAGTGGGGGAGGGGTCCAATTCCAGGACCAGGTAATGTCCAACCTAGAGGAAAATCCAGAGAAGGGTTCCAGAGAAGATGCTTTTATAGCATCATTTGCTAAATAAAAGAGTAAAATCTACTCTGAACGTGGTGGCAAGACAATAGGATGGACTACACCCTTACAGATCAAAAAAAGTGGGAATAATATATTTTTGGTTCCCCGGCAAGTAGCGCCAAGGTAGCATATTAGACAACCAGATTTAGACAAAGTTTAAACCCTTATTTGGCTTACCACACTTACTTGTCTGATCATTTATCACCCTAACCTACCTCAGGCTTACTTTAAAAAAAAAAAAAATCCACAGAACAGCCTAATACAGATAGTCCTCAATTTACGGCTTACAAAAAAAAGTTCATAAAATTGGATTGGTCGTGTGACTGATCTGCTTTATAGCCATGATGACTAGGGTCCATTACGGTCATAACTTGAGGACTCCTTGTAGCAAGCCAAGAGAAGGAGCGAGATATTCCAGCTATTCCTACCAACTAGTTTTTTCAGGGAGGATTTGGGAAAAATACTCAAAATTGCAACCCACGCCTACGGTCTGTAGTCAAACAATGGTCTATAATCCACCACTTTTGGGACATGCAAATGGATTGTTGGAGACATTCTATATGATGCCACTAGAAATGGTGGCAGAATCTTTTACCTTATTTCCGTCTGGAAGTGAATGATATCGATAAGTGATATTTTTTGAATACTTTTTTCTATGAATGACCCTGCAGGTAGTAAATTAGCATAGAAGAAAGACCAATACTGTTCTTTTTGAGGTGCCGGTTTATTACATGCACGTAATTTGATATAAACAGGGGAGAACAATTTACATAAACAGCTCCTTTGATTTAACAAATGGACACGAGACACGCCTCGTTCTGATTAATAAAAGTAGATCATTTCTAAGTTGCATCGGCCAAAATTGATTGGCTGGTTTAATGGGCACTCAACCATGGTGCGTTTCAGGAATAAGGTATAGGGAGGCTTCAACACAGAAAAAATCTGCATTATTTCGTATTTTTAAGGCCTCCTGTCATCTCTAATCTGTGCCAAATCTCGTGTTGTCATATGAACTTCCCATTCATTCCTTTCTCCTCCCCACCCTTTCAATGTTGGACTCTATACTCTTATCTCTGTTTGCAAGTGACATGGTTACAGAATCTCTGTTAATAAAGACATTTGATTGATTCCCAGCATCTGATGTAATTG
Source organism: Ptyas mucosa (assembly GCA_012654045.1). Classification (NCBI taxonomy): domain Eukaryota; kingdom Metazoa; phylum Chordata; class Lepidosauria; order Squamata; family Colubridae; genus Ptyas; species Ptyas mucosa. The sequence goes on along the minus strand of WNWU01000121.1, from coordinate 196,668 downwards.
TATTTAGAAGCGGAAGGGTCGATATCCTTTCTCTCACCCCAGTCAATCGTTTCTCACCTCCTCCGCCCCCCCCCCCCACAATTTGGCTTACCATCCCCAAGTTCTGCAGTCTCTTAGGAGATGGTTGCTTAGAAACAGCGAAAAGGGGTATGTATGGATTTAAAGCGATGGCTGGGCATGTGACAGCCCTCGAAGAGCAAGGAGAGAACTGGAGAAACCTATAATAATAGCAAGAAGGGTGGGAGATTTTGGCTTTGCTCCACCACAGCAGAATCTCCAGCTGAGTAACACACCTGCAAGGTTATGTTTTTTTAAAAAAAAAGATTCTGCAATATTCATATTCCTTCCTTGCCTTGCAAGCAAGCACCACTCCCAAAATTCTACCTATGGCAGTGATGGCTAACCTTTTTGCCATCACGTGCCAAAAGCAGAGGGAGCACAGTGAGGGGTCGTGCGCACGCATGCCCACACCCATAATTCTATGCGCCCCGCCACCCCCCCGTGCATGCGCCCCCCTCCCCCGCTTTTGGCATGCAATGGCACGGTGGGCTCAGTAGGCCCATTTTTCTCCCCAGGTTCCAGAGCCTTTCTAGGAGCCTGAGGAGGGCGAAAACGGCCTTCCCCACCCACTCCCCGGAAGCCCTCCGGAGGCTGGAAACAGCATGTTTACTGACTTCCGGTGGGCCCAGTAGGCCTGTTTTTCACTCTCCCCAGGCTCCAGAGCCTTTCTAGGAGCCTGAGGAGGGTGAAAACGGCCTTCCCCACCCACTCCCTGGAAGCCCTCCGGAGGCCGGAAACAGCATGTTTACTGACTTCCGGTGAGTCCAGAAGGCCTAAAAATCAGCTGGCCGGCGCACACATGCATCCAGTGCTGAGCTCACATGCCCACCGATATGGCTCCACGTGCCACCTGTGGCACCCATGCCATAGGTTCGCCATTACGGGCCTATGGTATAAATGTGCATACGGTTTACTACTTTTGTTTCCAAGATGCAAGTTTTCAAAATAACATCTCTTTCCTTCTCCTTCAAACGGCATCAAGACTGTGCTCTTCTAATGGGCCACTTTGCTTAAAAAAAAAAAAAGTAATTTAGTCCAATTTATCTAACTGGGAGGCCCCCAAATCCCCATCAAACATTTAAACCTTATCTGCCCTTCCTGTGATTTTTATCAAAGCGATGTGTTTTCTTGCTAATCTTCACAACTGAAATGGTTAGACATTTGTCTGTGAAAAAAACCTCACATTAAAATAAAGGCTAATGCTTTGAGGACTGTGGCTTCTATACAAAGTCTCCCATAAAATTCCTCCTTTGTACTTGTGCAGTGTGAACCCAGAGTCACAACGTACTGTACGTATAGCTTTGAGCATGAGAGAAGGAATAGGGAAAATGTCATCGGTCTTCCCTGACTTAACTTCCAATGGTCTTATAAAAGCAGAGGAAGGCCTTGGCAGATTAGGCTCATTTAAAAAAAAAAAATCCAGAAGCCCTGAATATTTTGTATTTTTCATTACATATTTTTTATTGGTTCTAGAGCACGGGTGTCAAACTCGAGGCCCGTGGGCCGCATCTGACCTGCGATGTGGTCAGATCCTGTCCTGGAAAAGGTAAGGAAGTGCCGGGCCACTTCGTTTCGGCCCAGTCTACCCAATGTGAAGAAGAAACATTGGGTCAGCATGGCTTTGGCCCAGTCTACCCAGTGCGTGGCTGGGACTGGGATGCGCTAGTTCAGTAGCTAAGATGCTGAGCTTGTCGATTGCAAAGTCGGCAGTTCAGCCGTTCGAATCCCTAGTGCTGCGTGATGGGGTGAGCTCCCGTTACTTGTCCCAGCTTCTGTCAACCTAGCACAGTGATGGCTAACCTTTTTGCTGTTGTGTGCCAAAAGCGGGGAGAGTGTGGGGGCTTGCGGGTGCCCACATCCATAATTCAATGTGCCCCGCTCTCCCGTGCATGCGCACATGACCCTCCCCACTTCCCCTTGCTTTTGGCACGCGATGGCATGGTGGGCCCAGTATGTCCATTTTCCCCCCTCCCTTGGCTCCAGAGGCTTTCTAGGAGCCTGGGGAGGGCAAAAACAGCCTTCCCCATCCCCCTGGAGGCCTTTCAGAGGTCAGAAACAGCCAGTTTCCCGACTTCCGGTAGGACTGGAAGGCCTGAAAATCAGTTGGCTGGTGCGCACATGCACGCTGGAGCTGAGCTACGGCAACACTCGCGTGCCCACCAATATGGCTCCGCGTGCCACCTGTGGCACCTGTGCCATAGGTTCGCCATCACGGACCTAGCAGTTCGAAAGCACGTAAAAAATGCAAGTAGAAAAATAGGGGCCACCTTTGGTAGGAAGATAACAGCGTTCTGTGCATCTTTGGCGTTTAGTCATGCCGGCCACATGACCATGGAGATATCTTCAGATAGCGCTGGCTCTTCGGCTTTGAAACAGAGATGAGCACCCCCCCCCCCAGAGTCGGGAACGACTAGCACATATGTGCGAGGGGAACCTTTACCTTTACCTTATCCAGTGCAAAGAGGAAAGATGTCAGCAGTTTGGGGAGTGGTGTTAAGCTGGCCACACCCACCCATTTGGCCACGCCCCCGAGGTCAACCACAGCCCTGATGCGGCCCTCAATTAAATTGAGTTTAACACCCCTGTTCTATTGGAATCAAGACCTTGCCTGGCGTATCTCCACTGGTAGCGAGGCAGTTCACTCAGTGCAGAGGTGGGTTCTACTTACCTTTACTACCAGTTTGCAACGGGATCGCAGATTCGCAGGTCGCTGATGACAACATCCGGGGCGGTGGGCGGAGCCTCCCACCGGTTTTACTACCGGTTCTTGCAAACCGGTCCAAACCAGAGGCAACCCAGCATAGATTCAGTGTTTCTTCCTTGCCTTTGCATGATAAAAAGTCCTTCTTGAAATGCCTTTCTTCCTTCTCAGATACAGCTTTGCAATCTCAGGAATATATCTGACAATCCACCTTCATGTTATCAATTCCAGAATTCAGTTCCCTTGTATAAACAAAGGTAGTCCTGACTTAATGACCCTAATTGGGACCGACAAGTCTGCTGCTAAGCAAAGCAAGTTGCTAAATGGGAAATCACACGATCAGGACTGCTTTCTGGCTGGGAAGAGACAAAACTACACGTTTCCCCACCTTCGGATTTTTGTATGCCTCTTAATGCATCCTGTCTTGTGCACATTGAAAGCACAGCCATTGCGCTGCATTAGGGGTGGTGGGGGTGAGAATGGAGGGAGGGAGGGAGCCATGGGGCTTGCCTGTAGTTAGGAGTATAACTCCATTCTTCCTCCATTAATTGCAACTCACTTATTTCTCATTAAGGTTAAAGATGTGCTAATTTTAACATTAGAGGAACTGGAACGCCAAGGGCCAATTTCATACTTACGTAGCAAACCTGTGTGTGACATTCTGTGACATACAGGTGGTCCTTGATTTACAACATTTCATTTAGTGACCGTTCAAAGCAGCGGTGAGTTTCAAAATTTTTTACCACGGGATCTGTGGGTGTGGCTTGGTGGGTGTGGCATGGCTTGGTGGGCAAGGCAGGGGAAGGATACTGTAAAATCTCCATTCCCACTCTACTCCAAGGGAAGGATACTGTAAAATCTCCATTCCCTCCCCACTCCAGGGGAAGGTTACTGCAAAATCCCCATTTCTTCCCCATCAGCTGGGACTCAGGAGGCAGAGAATAGATGGGGGTGGGGCCAGTCAGAATTTTTACTACCGGTTCTCCGAACTACTCAAAATTTCCGCTACCGGTTCTGCAGAACTGGTCAGAACCTGCTGAAACCCATCTCTGGTTCAAAGTTAGAACGCCACTGAAAAAAGTGACTTATGACCGTTTTTCACACTTACGACCCTTGCGGCATCCCCATGGTCACCTGATCAAAATTCAGATTTTTGGCAACTGGTTCGTATTAATGACGGCCGCACTGCCCTGGGGTTATGTGATCAGCTTTTGTGACCAAAATGGGGAAGCCAGATTCACTTAACAAACATGTTACTAGCAATTAAGAGCCTTGGTGGCACACAGACTAAAGTGCTGTTAAGTAGTACCAACTGCCTGCAATTATTGCAAGTTCAAATCTCACCAGGCTCAAGGTTGACTCAGCTTTCCATCCTTTCGAGGTAGGTAAAATGAGGACCCAGATTGTGGGGGCAATAAGCTGACTTTGTATATATAAAAAAAAGAACACCGCTTAGGAGGGGCCAAAAGCCCTACTAAGCAGGTATATACAAAAGTATGAAGTCTATTGCTTAACGCATTGTAAGCCGCCCTGAGTCTCCGGAGAAGGGCGGCATATAAATCGAACCAATAAATAAATAAATAAATAAATTGCAATGATTCACTTGGCAAGAAAAATCGTAAAGGGGGGCAAAACTCACTTAACAAATGTTTCACTTAGCAACATAAATTTTGGGCTCTGTTGTGGTCGTAAGTCAAGGACTACCTGTATTCAGTCTTATTTTTTTTCATAGGTAATAAAGTGAGAGTGATAAAGGCAAATGGTGTTCGATTTGGGGCAAAGACACAAAGAGCCTTGGTGATGCAGCGAACTAAAGCGCTGTTAAAGTAGCACTTAGCTGCCAGTTGCCTGCAATTACTGCGAGTTCAAATCTCACCAGGCTCAAGGTTGACTCAGCCTTCCATCCTTCCAAGGTAGGTAAAATGAGGACCCGGATTGTGGGGGCAATAAGCTGACTTTGTATAAAATAGAACACCGCTTTTGGGGGTGGGGGGGGCAAAAGCCCTACTAAGCAGGACTATACAAAAGTATGAAGGCTATTGCTTAATGTATTGTAAGCCGCCCTGAGTCTCCAGAGAAGGGCGGCATATAAATCGAATCAACCAACCAACCAATCAATAAATAAATAATAAATAAATAAATAATAAATGAATGAATGAATGAATATCATCCTGCCCAGCCATTAAACTTCATAGCAATAGCACTTAGACTTATTTACCGCTTCGTGGTGTTTTACAGCCCTCTCTGAGGGTTTTAAAGAGTCAGCATATTGCTCCCAACAATCTGGGTCCTTATTTTACACACCTCAGAAGGCTGGAAGGCTGAGTCAACCTTGAGCAGGTCAGGATCGAACTCCTAGCAGTCAGTGGAGTTAGCCTGCAATGCTACATTCCAACCACTGCACCATCACAGTTCATAATGTCAAGCACCAGTTCCTCTTTCCAGTTGCTCACCTGAATCGCAAAGAAAAGAAGAGCCTGAGTGGCGTAGGAGGCTAATGCCTCCTACTAAGGTAGCATTTAACATCCAGCTGCCTGCAATTACTGCGAGTTCAATTCTCACCAGGCTCATGGTCAACCCAGCCTTCCATCCTTTCTAAGGTGGGTAAAATGAGGACCCGGTTTGTGGGGGCAATAAGCTGACTTCGTATAAAATATACAAAAGTATGAAGGCTATTGCTTAACGCCTTGTAAGCCGCCCTGAGTCTCCGGAGAAGGGCGGCATATAAATAAATTTTTTTTAAAAAAAATGCAACTCCCAAACCTGACGCGGTCAAACGGTTTTATTCAAGCAAACATTTTCTGCATGGCTTGAGCCAGTCTAGCATCCCGGGCCCGGATCCTCTCAGTAACCCTTTCTAATTCCCGGCGAGCTGCTCGATTTCCTGGCTCTACTCGCAAAACCCCCTTGAGGTCTTGCGCCGCTCCTTCCAGGTCATTCATCGCATCGTAGGCCAAGCCGCGACGAAACAAGGCCTTGGGGTTGGCCGGTTGGAGCACAAGAGTCTTGGAGCAGTTTTGAGCGGCGTTGGCCGGCTGGTGCAACCGTAGCTGACAGGCGGCCAAGTTGGTGTGAAGCTCCGCCTTGATCTGGTCATAATCTGGGGGTGGAGCAGCCACCACGAGCAAGTGTAAGGCTCTAGCGTAGCGCCTGGCAGCTGCGGCAATGGCTCCCGCCCTGTACAGCTCACTGCCACGGTCTTTATTGCTGAGGACCAAGTCCCACTTCTCGCTTGCGCTCATCTCCCAAGAGTCTTTGGCCTCCGTGAAGCTCGCCAACTGGACGGTGATGGTGCCGCCCTCGGACAACTTCAGCTCAGCCTGCTCCCCTGCCAGCATGGTTTCCAAACCACGGTCCACCACACCGTCCCATTCGGCGTCGCCCCCACCCAGCTCCACCTCGGCCCACTCGGAGGACGGGTAACTCAAGGGCCCTTTGTGACTGGCCTCGATGAAGACTTGGCAGATGGACCCTTCCTTCGGTTTATCTAAACCTGTCCCGGCCTTGAGGATCAGCTTGAGAAAGGTGCCGTCTGGGCAAGGCCAGCAGACCCCTGGCTGGGATTGGACGGGAAGCAGTTGGTTCTCTTTTACCTTGTCCCCAAGATCCTTTTTTTCATCCCCAAAGGAAGCACCTTGGACGTTTTTGTCACAGATGGGGGTTCTCTGGTCCGGCTTCTTGCCTGCTTCCCGTTCTCCAGCAGTCTGGCTCTTCAGACAAGCTTTCTCTGAGCTTGCCATCCCTTTCTCCTGCAACCTGAGGTGCCACGTCGAGTGATGAGAAAGTCCTGGGTCCCATCAAGAGAGAGAATGGGAGTTATTCTAATGTTGAATTGCTAAGAAGACCTTGGAGAGAATAACAGAATAACAAGAGTTGGAAGCAGGGGTGGGCTTCAAAAATTCTAGCAAGGGGTTCTCTGCCCGGTTGCTGGGTGGGCGTGGCCATGGTGGGTGTCGCCTAGTCAGCCTCCTGCGTCACAGCGGGGAGGGCAAAAATGTCCTCCCCAGGCTAGGGAGGCTTTTCTTGAGCCTCCGGGAGGGTGAAAATGGCCTCCCCAGGCTCCAGAGGCCCCCTGGAGGCCAGAAACGGGGCCATTTCTGGCTTTCCCGAACTTCTGGTAGGCCCGTTTTTCACCCTCCCCAGGCCTCTGTGCACGCCCTGCACTTACCTGCATCCAAAACGGGCTGCATGGGGACTATCCTGTGAGGGGCGGGGCGGGGTGGGTGGGGCCAGCCAGGAGTGGGATTTGGGGGTTCTCCGAACTGCACAGAATCTTAGCTAGAGGTTCTCCTGAACTCCTGCGAACCCCCAGCAGCCCACCCCTGGAAGTTGACAGATAGAAATTGTATTCCCTGCAACCCTACAACAACCTTAATCCTTCTGCGACTCCGTCCTTTGTATCATACTAACGAAACCATGGTTTGTGGAATAAACCAACTGGATTTGTAAAACATACTAAGCCAGAAAACACAGTTCGTGAATTGCCAAAGTTACATTTACACAACATTATACCAGAACAAAACAAACCGCATTTTAAATTTGTGTTAACGTGAGAATCAAACCAAAGAGTTTGGTGGCTAGAGGGGTGGATGCAAATCCAGTTGCTTTCCCCCACCCTAAAAAAAACCATCTTAAGGTAAAGTTTCACTGTAGGATGTCAAAACTATAAAACAATTCTTGTCATTTGGTCCACGCCTGTAAAACAGGAATAACAGAAGCTTAAATTCATAAACAATTGTGAAGAAAAACAAAGATGATTAAGCCTCCGAACAGATAATTAAAAAACAAAACAAAACTTAGCAACGATAAAGAAATCTAGTCTTTATGGGGTTCCCTATTTGTCTTCTCCATTTTATTATAGCATTTGTCTCTCTGGGATCTGTTAACATTTGCTGCAGTTTCTCCCAAGCAACCAACTCCCCCCACCCAAAAGATCCTCCTTCAACACTATCACACTCGCCAATGGCTTTGTAATATTGGTATTTAGTAGCTCGATTTTAGCTTAGCTTCTCTGTCTTTTTTACCTCATACACAGAGACATTTTACACACCCAGTAAAAGACAGTCTCCATTCATCCCCTACCCACTTGCCTTGCATGTGCTTTTCCAACAGATCACTCCTACACCCATAGTACTGAGTGTGTGAAAGTCTGATCAACCCTAAATCCCACCGTCCACCCGCCACTAAGATTTACCGTCACATCTCCTTTCTTTTAGGCTTCTTCCTCGGTCCCCATTCTCAGTGCAGGATGGAGAAGACCGCCGTGGTGAGACATGGGGGTGGGTGGGTTGCAATTTAGCTTCTGGCTCCCTTACGTTCTCTAATTTCATTCCACCTTCCCCCCTTCTTTCTCCCTGAAACGTCATTTCCTCAGCAACCACCTGTCCTAGCAACTATTGTATGTTGAGACTGTCCCTCAAAAGGAGACAGGTTAGAGGCAGGCAGTCAAGCAGGAAGAAAAACCTGGAAAAGTAGGGAAACCCTTTCCGGTCCTTCCTTCTCTTCCCTCATTTTGAAGTTTCCTCCATCATTGATGGTCTTCTCTTGATCCTGAAAGCTCACTGAAGTTTAGCAACGACTTTTAAGAGACAATGCCTCTGAAAGATGTGTTCAAAAAGTCCTTGAGATTGCCATCATTTTGTGATTTGTTTAAATTCGGAGGCATTAACCCTGTCTAACAGACAACAAGTGGTCAAAATAGGAAGCGCTCTATCAAATCCTGTACCTGTTAATAGTGGTGTTCCCCAAGGCAGTGTTTTAGGTCCAACGCTCTTCATACTTTACATGAATGACATTTGCGATCATATTAAAAGCAACTGTGTTCTCTTCGCTGATGATGTTAAACTATTCAACACCACTGACCCTTCAAAAAGACCTTGACTATGTGTCAGATTGGTCTAACAAGTGGCAACTTCAAATCTCAACCAACAAATGCTCTGTCTTGCACATTGGCAAAAAAAAAATCAAAACATAAAATACAAATTAGATGGACATGACCTTGTAGATGACCCTCACTCTGTCAAGGACTTTGGAGTACTCATTTCTAACGATCTAAGTGCCTGAGCCCACTGTAACAACATTGCCAAAAAGGCATTAAGAGTTGTTAACCTAATCTTGCGTAGCTTCTTCTCTGGTAATGTTGTACTACTAACTAGAGCATACAAAACATTTGCTAGACCAATTCTCGAATACAGCTCATCTGTCTGGAACCCGTACTGCATATCGGACATAAATACAATTGAGAGAGTCCAGAAATATTTCACGACAAGAGTCCTCCATTCCTCTACCCACAATAAAATACCTTATGCCACCAGACTTCAAATTTTGAGTTTAGACAATTTAGAACTACGCCGACTTCGGTCTGACCTAAGCATAGTACATAAAATTATCTGCCACAATGTCCTACCTGTCAATGACTACTTCAGCTTCAACCACAATAATACATGAGCAAATAATAGATACAAACTCAAGGTAAACTGCTCCAAACTTGATTGCAGAAAATATGACTTCAGTAACAGAGTGGTCAATGCCTGGAATGCACTACCTGACTCTGTGGTTTCTTCCCCAAACCCCCAAAACTTTAACCTTAAACTGTCTACTCTTGACCTCACCCCATTCCTAAGAGGTCTGTAAGGGGTGTGCATAAGTGCACCAGCGTGCCAACTGTCCCTGTCCTAATATTCCTTTTTACTTACTCTTTTCATGTATTCAAATTATGTTTATACTTTTACCTGATATTTTATATATGCTTGACAAAACAAATAAATAAAATAAATAAATTGTTATCCAGGAGAAAGGTCTGATGAAGATAACAGAGTAAACTTAAGTAGCTGGTTGATAAGTAAGACATTACGGGTTGGGAGTGATCTATGGTCTGAACAAGGAGCTTCTTCACAATTTCAATCCATCTTCAGTGATAATCTGTAACTTTTTCAAGGACATTCCAGCCATCTCTTTTCCTCTATCCTTTTATTTTCTACTCAGCCTTGACAAGAACAGCAATATTTCTAGTCCTTCATCTACTCACATCACACCCACAAAGTATATGAATTTCAGCTTCCTGATTGTTGTCTTAAGACAACAGTCAGTCTTTATTTTATCCAGGAATAAATAATGGTTTCTTACTATTGTATATATCAGTGGTCACCAACTGGTGGTCCATGAGAAAATTTTGGTGGTCCACAGAAAAATTATTTGCATTTTTTATATTGCACTAAATACTATTTATATTTCTAAAAAAATTCATATTAGTGGTCCGCAGGACTTAACATTATGAATTTAATGGTCCCTGAGGTCCAAAAGGTTGGTGACCCCTGGTATATATCTCTCTGTCTCTATCTCTATCATCTCTATCTCTATCTCTATCATATCCATCCATCCATCCATCCATCCATCCATCCATCCATCCCTATCTATTTATCTATCTATTTATCTATCTATCTATCCCAAAGACAAATTCCTTGTGTGTCCAATCACACTTGGCCAATAAAGAATTCTATTCTATTCTATTCTATTCTATTCTATTCTATTCTATTCTAT
>WNWU01000121.1:175148-186358 GCA_012654045.1 Ptyas mucosa | reverse complement strand
ATTCTATTCTATTCTATTCTATTCTATTCTATTCTATTCTATTCTATTCTATTCTATTCTATTCTATTCTATTCTATTCTATTCGTATTCGTATTCGTATTCGTATTCTATATATATATCCATCCATCCATCCATCTGAACATTTGTGAACATACAGCAGGTGTGCATACACATAAGTTTATAAATATATTCAAGTAAATATATTGCATAACCCAAACTGGTTAGATCAGTTAATTGATCTTCATTTTTCATAGGGATGGGACAGCCTTTTCCTAATTACACTACACTCTCTATTAAATATTTTATTTTTGTTTGTTATGTGTATCGTATCTGCCTGAATATGAAATTAAATAATTTCATGCCATCTTTCCGGACAAATCTTTCCCAAAGCTCAGCTGACAGCTATTCGAAACTATCTCAGACTGAATGCTCCTTTTTAAAAAAAATTTATTTTTTTATTTTGATTTATATGCCGCCCTTCTCCGGAAACTCAGGGCGGCTTACAATGCGCTAAGCAATAGCCTTCATACTTTTGTATATTTTATACAAAGTCAGCTTATTGCCCCCACAAACCGGGTCCTCATTTTACCTACCTTAGAAAGGATGGAAGGCTGAGTCAACCTTGAGCCTGGTGAGAATTGAACTCGCAGTAATTGCAGGCAGCTGGAAGCTAAATACTACTTTTAACCATAGCATTAGTCTGCTGTGCCACTCAGGCTCATTTTTGTCCTCTCTCAGATATCAACTTACTATGTATTTTATTTAGATGCTTGGAATATTTACGTATTAGAATTTAGTCAAGGTGACTGTAGAATAAAATCAAGACAAATCCGACAGCACGTTATAGGTGTCAATGGTCTTATTATGTGCAATTGGCAGAAAGGTTGGAATATACTGGTAGTCCTTGGTTTACAACTATTCATTTAGCGACTGTTTGGAGTTACAACGAAAAAAATTATTTATGGCCAGTCCTCACATTTAAAGCTGTCACAACATCCCCACAGTCACATAAACAAAATTCAACCACTTGACAACTGGAATACATTTATAACACCTGCAGCATCCTGAAGTCCTTTGATCACCATTTGTGACCTTCCAGTGGGGGAAGTCAGACTTGTTTAATGACTGTGTGATTCAATTAACTGCAGTGATTTGTTTAACAACTGCATAAAATAGGGTGAGACTCACTTAACAACCATCTCACTTAGCAATGCAAATTCTGGTCCCGATTGTGGCTGTAAGTCAAGGACCAGCCCCATACTTACTGCCTAAATTTGCCATTTCCTTCCTCCCTAGGCTTAATAATCTTTATATTTCTCCAGTACAGTTTAGATTTATCTATATTTGAACCATAGAAATCAAATTGGCTTTCCTTCTTCACCATCATCAATCTGAAGTTCACTAAGTACGGTGGAGGAAATTGTCCTAATTCTTTTCTCTTTCTCTTTTTTGTAAGAGAAAAGTTTTCTAAGCCGCTAAGCCTTCTCTGCTTTCAGCCAGCAAAGTGATTATGCCTGTGTTGGAAGAAATATCCTCTAGGTTCTGCTCCAAGTGGGGAAACAGACACTGGAAACATGGCGACTGCTTGGAAAGATGGTTTAATGGTGGACAGGATCACATGGCTTGAGTTCCTGAACAGAAAAGGGGCAGATATAGTAAATCCTCGGGTTTTTATGCTCTCTCTGGCTTTGCATTTCTTGGGGCCCCGAAAGAGTATCCTGATTGGTTGTCAGACTCCCAGGGGGTGGGGGGTCTTAGCTAGCCTTGCTGGCCGATGGTCACATGTGCTTCCCAGGTCACATGTGGTGAGTTTCGGTTGCTAGATGGGGCCCCATTGTTTTGCAGATTATGGTCTATTGACAAAGATTGAGTTTCTGCCTCTGGCCCATTAATAAAAAGGGTGGGGGCAGGAAGGTGGGAGCGGCTCTGTCTTTAAAAACATCCTTCTCCATTTCTCATACAGGGAAACATAATATTCTGCCTTTTTAATATTTTCTAAAATATTTCATTCTTCCAGGAGAGGGGTGGGTGCTAACTTCCTACACCTGCACATTTCAGACTGGAAGTACTTCAACCTCAATATAATGTCCGCGGTCATCTCTTCCAATCCTTCCCTAAGCTTGCCATAATAGATTCACTGTGGATGTTAAACAGAGGCAACGTCTCTGTTTAATAAATCTGTTTAATGATGGAAACGAATCAAGGAGAGAAGCAACCTAGAACTAAGGAGAAATTTCCTGACAGTGAGACCAATCAACCAGTGGAACGCCTCTCCTTCAGAAGTTGTGAGTGCTCCATCACTGGAGGTTTTTAAGAAGAGACTGGACAGTTACTTGTCTGGAATGATAAGGTCTCCTGCTTGTACAGTGGGCTGGACTAGAAGATCTCCAAGATCCCTCCTAATTCTGTTATTCTGAAATTTATAGTACAATGTGGAACAGGGGTGGGTTCTAAAATTTTTTACTACCGGTCCTGTGGGTTCTTGCAGAGCTATACCGGTCTACTCATTTGTTTTTGCAGGCATCGGTCTACTCATTTGTTTTTGGAGGCACTGGTCTACCCATTTATTTTTGCAGGCACCGGTCTACTCATTTGTTTTTGGAGGCACTGGTCTACCCATTTATTTTTGCAGGCACCGGTCTCCCACCACACTGCCTTTTAACACTGATCAGCTGTAGGGTGGCCCTTTGAAGCCCCACTGCAAGAGTTTAAACAGTTTTTTTCCTTCTAGCCGATCAGCTGGGACTCAGGAGGCAGCAATAGATTGGGGGTGGGGCCAAATAAAAGGTAAGAATAACGCGGGGGTGGGGGTGGGGCGTGAGGGCCCAGCTCCCAAACAAAGAGAACCTGTTCGGTGACCTCATATCGTCACCGCTACCGGAACCGGGCCGAACCAGGAGGAACTCACCACTGATGTGGAAAGTATGTGAATTTCTCTCTTATTCCTCTCTTATTATGAGTTACACTGTTTCTCTAGGACAGGGGTGGCAAACTCAAGGGTGGTTAGATCTGGCCTGCAGTGGGCCCTGCCTTTGCCCAGCAAAAGACCAGCCCACAGTGCCTCTGCCGGAGAAAACAGAGCCCGGGGAGGAGGCTGAGCGTGGCCTGCCCAGGCTCCGTTTTCGGCCACAAAGGCCTCCTGCAGCCCTCTGCCAGCAAAAATGAAGCTCGGGGAAAGGGCTGGCAGAGGGCTCCAGGCGGCCTTTGTGGCCAAAATGGAGCTGGGCGGGGGGCTGTATACAGCCCCCCAAGCTCTATTTTTGCTGGCAGAGACCTGCAGGAGACCATCAAGGCCGAAACGGCGCCTCGAAAAATGACGTTGAACTGGCCACACCCACCCCGGCCACACACCCCTAGGTCAAACGCAACCCTGATGCAGCCCTTAATTAAATCGAGTTTGACACCCCTAGGAGCTTTTTGTCCTACGTGCTATGGTTTCCATGTCAGAGTATAAATATCAATCAAAGCTAGAATAATTAGCAAGAGGCTACTGATCAAATGCAACCTTAAGTTAAATAAAGCATTATGTTTCTTCAGTTGTGGTTCGTAAAAGATCGGGATGTTCTAGCAGATCACAGGTTGAACATAAGCCAACAGTGCAATGCAGTTGCAAAAAGATAAATGCTATTTTGGGACGTATTAACAGGAACAGAAGTGCGGTTCACAGAATAAATAGGCTTTGCATGGAATTTGATATTTGAAGAGTTCTTGTCATATAAAGGAGGGACTAAATTTGCTTTCTTTGGCCACAGAGGGAAGGAATAGAACATGGGTTGGGATTGCAGGGAAGCAGATTCAGGCTGGATGCAAGGAAGATTTTCCTGACATAAGACCTGTCAACCAATGGAATATAGTACGTCAGTGTTCAACTCAACTCAATTGCTGGCTGGGGAATTCTGGGAGTTGAAGTCCACCCACCTAAAAATGGCCAAGATTGAGAAGCACTGCAATAGGTTGCCTCTTGAACTGGTATAGTCACCTTCACTGGAAGCTTTTAAACATTTGTTCAGAATACTTCAGCAAATCTTGCGCTGAACAGTATTTGGAGTAGATGACTTCCAAGGTCCCTTCCATTTCTTTTCTTTTCTTTCTTTTTTTAAATTTGATTTATATGCCACCCTTCTCCGGAGACTCAGGGCGGCTTACAATGCGTTAAGCAATAGCCTTCATACTTTTGTATATTTATACAAAGTCAGCTTATTGCCCCCCACAATCTGGGTCCTCATTTTACCTACCTTAGAAAGGATGGAAGACTTGAGTCAACCTTGAGCCTGGTGAGATTCGAACTTGCAGTAATTGCAGGCAGCTGGCAGCTAAGTGCTATTTTAACAGCGCTTTAGTCCACTGCTCCACCAGGCTCCTGTTTTTCCTCAAGTTTTATTTGTTTTATTTATATAACATTCAATTTTCATCAAACAGTGTGTGTTCTGGGTATAATTATATTTAAATAGTCACATTTATACATCTTTGTTGTGGTAAGTCATCACCATCATGTTAATAATATAACAATATAATAATTAATATAATAACATTAATACTTAACATTTAACCTCCTTATCTTTAGGTCCCTTCTATTTCTGATGCTGATTTTACTCCCCTTCAGCCATGTCCGGTGATTTTCCTTGAATTAAGCTTTCTTGTTTCCGGTTAGCAGGAAACCAAGGTAATTGCATAGAAGCTGTCCTCGGCATACGACCACAATTGAGCACAAATTTTCTGTTGCTAAGCAGGACAGTTGTTAAGTGAGTTTTGCCCCATCTTACGACCTTTCTTCCCACAGTTGTTAAGTGAATCAATGCAGTGGTTACGTTAGCCACACGCTTGTTGAGTGAATCTGGCTTCCCCATGGACTTTTGCTTGTCAGAAGGGTTTTTAAAAGTGATCACATGACCCCAGGACACTCCAACTCTGTAGAAAGAGAAAAGCCAGAACTTTCCTAACATAGAAACTTTTTCCAGTCTTAAACTGGGGTGCAATGGCATGAATTCCAGGAATTCAGCAAAATTAAAACCTTGCAGATGAGGTCAAGATTTGTTGTATATGAAGGATGAACTGGTTTCATTCTTTCTTTTTGCACTCATGGTTTTTGTTTTCTTTCTCTTCAACCCTTATTTTATATTTGTTGTTAGTTTTTAAACTCCTTTTAATTAAAAAAAAATCATATGCATAATTAGCACAACGTTATTAAAGACAAAAGCACCTGGGCGGGGCCGCTGCCTACAATAATCAAAAGTGTGCCATCTCTGGATCTGAAGCTGCAGGGATAATAAAACTACACCTCCCACAATGCTTCTCTCCATCTGCCACATCTGCTTCCTCCTTTCCTTTTGACAAAGCCGTTTCTGGCGCACAGAGTAGAAGAGCTTTTCAGGCTGACCGGCACCCTATTTATTCAAGAAGATGGTGTGACTCATAATTGGTGGTAGGTGAAGAGTTGCAAAAGGAAAAGAAAGTGGGTCAGCATTTGCTTTCTGGGGGTGGGGGGTGGGGAGGAGGAGGAGGAGGAGTGGACCCCGGTAGGTGACAGCAGAAAGCTGGCAAGGAATGGGTTTAACCTAAACAGCATTTGGAAATCAAACTCCCCAAATTAACTATATAGTAATGCCCAGATGGTCCAGATCTCAGAGGACATTCCTGATTGTTTTTCCTCCCCTTTCCAATTCAGCCTGCCGTTATGTGGCTAGGAAAATAGCATCGTTCCTGCGCCATGAAGATGTGGGAGAGACCATGTTGGCTTGCAAGAACCGGACAACTGTAGTTGGTGAGACAGAGACACCCTCTCTCCCAATAGCCAGCTTCAGTCGGTTGGCAACGTCTCCTTGGGGGAAAAGGGTTCAAGAAAAAAATGGGGGAAAAGAAAACTAGGCTAGGAGCTGGATGGCCCTGATGTATCTCACTGCTGTTTTGTTTTGTTTTGTTTTTCTTTTGCAGGTATCTCCAAAAAGCCAGCAGGGTCTGAATCCATTCCTTGTTCAGGCAGCGAAAAATATCCTCATGCAGCTATTTCGGAAGTCAGAACCCAGAAACCAAACTCCTGATGAAATAAAATAGAAAGGACGGCAGAGCGGAAAATGACGGTTTGTTTGACAAAGTCCTGCGGATGCAGGAAGTGAACAGACCTGAGCATCTCTTAATTCTGCCCTCCTCTCGTTGTTCCGCTATGAAAATAAATTTAAATAAAAGAAGCGTTTCATGCATTTTTTTTTTTTAAAAAAGAGTGAGCGTTTAACAAAAGATGATTTGGGCGCTGATGGGGGGGTGATCTTGCAATGTAGAATTCACATTGATTTCTTTTTGACAATAATACGGAGCAATCTGAGATTGGTAGTTTCAGAGATAAAGTTTGGCAAATTGGGGTGATGGAATGCAAACGCAATAAACTACCTCAGTTTCTCTCCCTCAGAAGATTAAAAAAGTTGTTAGGGTTCTTTGCAAAAAAAAAAAAAGAATTACAAGTTTAAGAGATCTACTTTCTTATTTAATAAAGCTCAAGGTTTACCAAGCAGGCTTGGTAAAATAGAATAGAAAGCGGACTGACATATACCAAAGATTTTTAAAGTTTTCATATTCATTTTTGTTTTAAAGGTTCATGCATTAAAAAAAAAAAGAGTGAGCGTTTAACAAAAGGTGATTTGGGCGCTGATGAGGGAGGTGCTGTTACAATGAATTTAATCTACATTATAGCATAAATTTATGCTATTTTTGTTATTTATTTTACTTATTTAATAACCTGTTATTTATTAATAGCATATTGTCCTTTTTCTTTTACATATACATACATATATATTACAGTATAGTCCTCTATCAATTGAATGCCCCAGGACAAAGAGAAAAAAAGAACAAAAAAGCATTACAACAAAATTCTCCTTTAACAGTTTGGTTGCAATTTTGTCATAACTGCAGTCATACCTATGACATATTTGGTCATACTGTTTTCTTTTTAACATATTTTGCTAAACAGTGTTTGACGTGTTGTTTTCCATCCAAAAATCCTCGGTTACTAGGCAGATCTTTCCTTTTAAAATGTTCCTTTTTAAATGCTTAAGAAAAAGAAAAAGCTGTTTCTTATTGCTCTGGGGTCAAGATCTTAATAATGTACGGTAATCATTCACCATCCCACCTACTCAGCACCTGAGGAAAGGAAGTAAATAGATCAATCCGGTTAAAACAATATGAGAAGCTAAAGAAGCTGCTTGGATGAGAAGCGAAATGTCTTCAAACTAAAACCAGAAAGTCCAGTTGCCTCTTGAAAAAGCACCTTTGGGATAAATATGAGAAGCTGTTTATATTTTTCCTGTTAGGCAATATATGCTCATCCACTATACCCCATTTTAAAAAAAATCATGTATATATAATAAAATACAGTCTCCTGCTAAAGAAAATTGTTACATAAATACAGAAGAAAGGCCTATACAGGAGCCGGGAAAAGGGTAGCAAAGATTTCATTATATAAAAAGATGGAAGAGTGATAGCTAAGATTTAAATCTTAAAGTCTCACGTATAGACACAACGGATCCTGTAACCTGCAGTTGCTGATCTTCGCCATACGTAACACTTAATTTGTTTAAAATATTGTATTTAACTGAGCCCTTCAAGGTTCTGCTGTGAGCCAGATACTGAGATGGTTGCAGTGTCCCTGTGGTCAGGCACTTGGCAACCAGGATGTTATTTACAATCATTACAGCAATCCAGGGGTCACCCGTGACCTTCCCAGCCAGCTTTCAACGAGCAAAGTCGATGGGGGGGGGGGGGGAGCTGATTTTGCTTAATGACCACAAGCTTAACAACTGCAGTGAGTTGCTTAACAACCTTGGCAAAAAAAGTCATAAAATAGGGTGCAACTCACTTAACAACTATCTCATTTTTTTCCCATTTTTTAAAAATTTGATTTATATCAATGTGTTATACCCGTGATGGCGAACCTATGGCACGGGTGCCACAGGTGGCACGCGGAGCCATATCGGTCGGCACGCGAGCTCAGCTCCGGCACGCATACGTGCACCAGCCCGCTGATTTTCGGGCCTTCTGGGCCCACCAGAAGTCAGGAAACACACTGTTTCCGGCCTCTGGAGGGCCTCCTGGGGGTGGGGAAGGCTATTTTTGCCCTCCCCAGGCTCCTAGAAAGGCTCTGGAGCTTGCGGAGAGCAAAAAATGGGCCTACCGGGCCACCGGGCCATCACATGCCAAAAGCGGGGGGAGCACAGGGGGTGGGGCGCATAGAATTATGGATGTGGGCACGGGTGCGTGTGACCCCACTGCGCTCTGACCGCTTTTGGCACGTGATGGCAAAAAGGTTAGCCATCACTGTGTTATACTTACAATGTGTTAAGCAATAGCCTTCATATTTTTGTATATTTATACAAAGTCAGCTTATTGACCCCATAATCTGGGTCCTCATTTTACCTACCTTAGAAAGGATGGAAGGCTGAGTCAACCTTGAGCCTGGTGGGATTTGAATTTGCAGTAATTGCAGGCAGCAGATGTAAGTGGATGTTAATAACTGCCTTAGTCTACTGAGCCACCAGAGCTTCATTTAGCAATGAAAATGTTGGTCCTGATTGTGATTGCAAGTTGAGGACTACCTGTACTTACTCTTTAAGTACAGATCTAAATCTGCCATTTCCTCCCTCCCTAGAATTAATCTTTTTATTCAATCACTCAATCAGAACAGAGCTGGAAGAACCTATATCATTTCAGACAAGTGACTGTCCAGTCTCTCCTTAAAAACCTCCAGTGTTGAAGCATCTATAACAGTGATGGCTAACCTTTTTGCCATCGCGTGCCAAAAGCCGGGGAAGTGCAGGGGAGTCGTGCGTGTGCATGCCCACACCCATAATGCAGTGCACCCCATCCCCTAGAAAGCCTCTGGAGCCTGGGGAGAGCGAAAAATGGGCCTTCCCCATCCCCGCCCCCAGAGGCCCTCCGAAGGCCAGAAACAGACTGTTTCCCAACTTCCAGTGGGCCCGGAAGGCCCGAAAATCAGCTGGCTGGCGTGCTTATGCGCATTGCAGCTGAACTAAGGCAATGCTCGCATGCCCACTGATATGGCTCCGCGTGCCACCTGTGGCACCCGTGCCATAGGTTCGCCATCACGGATCTATAACTTCTGAAGGCAAGCTATTGGTTGCATTGGTTAATTGTCCTCACTGTTAGGAAGTTTCTCCTTAATTCCAGGCTGCTTCTCTCCTTAGTTAGATTCCATCCATTGTTTCTTGTCCTGCCTACAGGTGCATTGGCAAATAAGTTGACCCCCCTCCTCTTTGTGGTAATCTCTTAAATATTGGAATATTGCTATCATGTCACCCCTAGTCCTTCTTTTCTCTAGACTGGCCATACTCAGTTCCTGCAACCATTCTTCATATATATATGTTTTAGTGTCTAGGCCTTTAATCATCTTAGTTGCTCTTTGCACTTTTTCCAGAGTCCGTGATTTTGATTCTATGCCCCTGGTTTATACAACCAAGGATTCTATTCCTCCAGCATGCTAGCTTTAATCTATTTTTGAGCACCTTGAAATCAAAATGGCCTTTCTTGCTTCTTGACCGTCATTAAGTTGAAGTTCACTAAGTACAATGGATGATGTGGCCCCAATACTTTTCTCTTTTTATAACTCTAAGCCTTCTCTACTTTCAGCCAGTAAAGTGATTATGTCTGCACATTTCAGACTGGAAGCATTTCAACCTCAATATGATTTCAGCGGTCATCTCTTCCAATCCTTCCCTAATCCTTCCTTAATAGGTTCACTGCAGAGTTAAACAGGGACTGTGTCAAAACTATGCGGGGGATTACTGTCAGCTTTCCTTTCTTATTGTGAGTCACTCTGTTTCTCCAGAGCTTCTCGTCCTATATGCTATGGTTTCTATGTGAAGAGTACAAATATCAAACCACACTAGAATAATTAGCAAGCAAGACTTATGATCAGATGCAATTTTATATTAAGGCATTACGTTTCCTCAATTATGGTTTGTAAAAGATCCGGATATTCTAGTACATCGCAAGTTGAACATGCACTAACAGTGTCGTGCAGTTGCAAAAAAGGTAAATGTTATTTGGGGATGTATTAATAGGAACAGAAGTGCAGTTCCCAGAAATAAATAGAGTTTGCATTGACGACTGTGTGACAAAGCAGTCTTCAGATATTTGGAGTTGTTGTTATATAAAGGAGGGATTAAATTTGCTTTTTGGGGGGGGGGCACACAGGGCAGGAGTAGAACCTGGGTTGAGCCTGCAGGGAAGCAGATTCAGGTTGGATACGAGGAAGAATTTCTTGACAATAACATCTATCAACCAATAGGATACAGTAGATTGCCCCCTGAACTGGTATAGTCACCTTCACTGGAAGCTTTTAAACATCTGTTCAAAACGCTTTAGCAGATCTTGCACTGAATGGTATTAGGAACAGATGACCTCCAAGATCCCTTCCATTTCTGATGCTTCTGATTTTACTCCCCTTCAACCATGCTCCATAATTTTCCTTGGATTAAGCATTCTTCATTATCATGTAACCAAGGTTAACTGGGGATTCCATATTAAAATCTCTGCTAGCTGGAAATGGCAACCCACCCAGGTTTAAAGGACACTTTTAGCTCGAGAGGAGCCTCGGATCACTGTTAAAACTTTGCGGGATTCTGAAAGAGATTGGAGAAGACACTTAGTTGCCTTAATTTGCTCCATATATATTCTTTCCGGCAGAGAAAAGTAAGAGTAGATCAGGGTTGCCAAAATTTCAACTCACTGAACCCTTCATGAAATTTCAAATTGTTCATCATTCCAATATTATATGAAAATAATTTAATAAATACCATTTTAACTAAATGTACTGCGAAAACAATTACTACCACTGCTAATAATAATGGTTAGTCTCATCAGCCCTTGTAGATGGAGGGAAGAAAAAAAACCCAGAAATATGGTGGCCCCCAGGGGACAGCCTTCTCTGTGGGGGTACCTGCCATCTGGAATGAGCTCCCCCAGAGATACGGAGGATCCCAGACTTACGCACTTTCCGCCGTGCCCTCAAAACATTTTTATTCCAGCAGGCTGGTCTGGCTTGACTCTTCCTTTTAAATCTGCTTTTAAGTTTTTTATACAAATTGGGTGTTTTTAAATTCGTTTTTGGGCCAAAATTATTTAATATATTTAATATATCCCTCGGGAGTAGGGCAGAAATTAAATTAAATTAAATTAAATTAAATTAAATTAAATTAAATTAA
>WNWU01000121.1:151898-169590 GCA_012654045.1 Ptyas mucosa | reverse complement strand
GTGTTTTCCTGTGTCATTAAAAGTCTGTTAGTTGAAATGCTTAAAATCCTGGCTAAAATCCCATTTTAAGAGCCTCCAAAATCCCAACAAAACACTTTGTAAGGTCTTTTGAAACTCTGGCTAAAATTCTAACCAACACTTCTTTTTGACAACGTTTCGACAAGCTCTCTAACTTGTCATCATTGGGCCCCTACTTTCAGTTTAGAAGCTGTGGGTATAATATATATATTATATTATATTATATATATATATATATATATATATATATATATATATATATATATATACATACATACCAGCTTAATGTTATCAAAATCGAAGAGATCTGATATGGAAGGAGGAGGAAGCAGTCTTGGGTGTTTTTTATGATACGCAGTTCATAGGGTGTGTTGCATAAACGATAAGGAAAACTTTATTCCCTGCAAAATAAATAAGAGATTTGCATGATGTTATAATTATTAACCTGGCATATGCATGTTTTTTTTTATGTAGCATGTGTACTTTAGGCAGCAACATATGGTTCTTTGTAACTGGCTTAGATAAGCGATATTTCCAGTTTTGTTCTGGTTTGGGTGGCAGCTTAACTAAGTACCAGGAAATAAAGTTAGAGGAAGCGCGTAACTGTGTAATATGTAGAACTGTAGTGGTTAGATGTTTAGGCTGGATTTGACATTTCTATCCACTATTGCAGGGGGTCTCCAGACTTGGCAACTTTAAGACTTGTGAACTTCAACTCCCAGAATCCCCAGCCAGAGTTGAAGTCCACAAGTCTTAAAGTTGCCAGGTTTGGAGACCCCTGTACTACTGGGTCCTTCTCAAGGACCTGCGATAAGCAGATGTTGTTTGATTATTATTATTTAGAGATAATAATTGAGTCAGCTAATTCTTCATTCAATTGCATTTTGCTGCTCTCCCTCCAGATGCAGGTCTCTACAGCTGCTTGGATAATGATGGAGATGTGGCAGCTGAACTTTTCCCTTGTCTTGAACACAGCATTATGGACAGTAATGGTACCCATTCTGCGGTGAGAATATCTTTGCTTTTAGAAGAATTTTTTTTTTGCTTTCCGTGGCAGGACACACTTCTCAGCAATTTGAAGCCTTTCTTTCTCTTCCCCACTCTATAACTTTATAAAAAATAGAATTTGATAGACTTTAGCATCTTGATCACTTCCATCCCTGCCACTTGGGCCTTTTTTATTTCTTCTAATGTGGCTTACACATTAAAATGTGAGTTAAAATGGGGTCTGGCAGATGTGTGGTGGTGATTATTCCCCCAGTTATAATGGTTGGCATGCCATGAATACAATTTTGGATTGCATTCCAAGAATATTATGTTTAGCCCTGAAAGTCTTATTAAATTGGAACTCCAAACTACAGTAGTCCTCGATGTATGACCACAATTGAGCCCAAAATTTATGTTGCTAAGTGAGACATTTGTTAAATGAATTTTGCCCCATTTTACAACCTTGCTGTAGTTGTTAAGTGAATCATTGCTGTTGTTAAGTTAGTAACATGGTTGTTAAGTGAATCTGGTTTTTTCATTGACTCTTCTTGTCAGGTTATAAAAGGTGATCACATGATCCCAGGACATGCAACTGTCATAAATATGAGCCAGTTGCCAACTGTCTGAATTTTGATTACGTGACCATGGGGGTGCTGCAATGGTCATAAATGTGAAAATTGTCTTAAGTCACTTTTTTCAATGACGTAACTGAACAGTCACTAAATGAACTGTTGTAAGTTGAGGACTACCTGTATACCTCCTCAGTTACACATCCACTCACTGCCATCACACCCTGTTCCTTAGATAGAAAGAGTCAGACTTATTGTTTCCCATAGACGAAAAGCATTATTTTCTATATCTTCCTTTTTCTACCAGCAGTTCGGTGATGGGTTTGATCTGGACATGGAAACTATGCCTCCAGACCCACCTTGGGATCCTTTGCAAGAATCTCTATTCCCAGGTGAGTATTTTCATGAAGATGTGAGGTAGGCAGGTTATCGAGAACCTGTTGTAGAACTGAGGATACTGTGGTGGATCTGTGATTCAGAAACATTTTTATAAGGCCATTGATTTTTAAGCTGTTAGAAGATTGTGTTTTCTGCAAAAAAAATTAAGACGGTATCATTCTGGAAATGATAAGAGGAGGATGATATTCATAAGGAAGAGATTTACATTAGGCTATCCTACCATCTCAGCTTAATACAAATGTATGTATAACCTGCCTACTCACTGTTATTTGGCAAACAGGATCAGAGACAAGTATTCTGCATGTTAGAAATCCTAGATTTTATCTCTAGTTAAAAATATATACCTTTAGGAAGTCTTTGGTGAATCATTGGCAGCAGGAGTAGACAGTGATGGACAAGGTGTCTATATTTAGTAGCAAAATTCTTTTGAGTGGGAGAAAAATGAAATTTGTTTTTGTGGCCTGCTGCCTTCCCAGAAGCACCTAGCTGATCATTTGCTCACATAAGCCTTTGATCTGATCCAGCAAATAGCTTTTATTTCTGATTCCTAAAATTGTTTTGGGCTGTGCAGAAATTTGTGTGGGAGTAGTTTTGTGCAGTAAGAGTTTAATGAGCAAAGTTTGTGTCTGTCCTGCAAGAAAAAAACTGGAGCAAGCTTTTCTAACTGATTGACAATTAAATTCTTTCTTGAAGACTGAGCAGAGGAGATAAGAGATTCACTTGCTTGCTTTTTCCTCTTTCCTGTCCTGTCCCCACCTCCCCATTTGTGACTTCCTTTTTGATTGAGGCTAAAAGTTGCATGCGACTTGTGGCTTGACAGTTTATCCTGTTGTCTGGATATTATCTTGGCTGCGATATATTGCTTAAAAAGTAGATGCGCTGCAGACCCAGTTAAAAGTCCATGAACTGCAAGTCATTTTCCTCTTAATTAGAATTCTGTACCTATCCAAATTTAATTATTTGTGCAAATCTATGGAGGCATATCCCTAACAGTTCTTTAAGTGGCATAGTTAAGCTGCAAAATCATATTTAGATTAGATTAGAATTCTTTATTGGCCAAGTGTGATTGGACACATGAAGAATTTGTCTTTGGTGCATATGTTGTCAATGTACATAAAAAGACAAGATACATTTGTCAAGAATCATAAGGTACAACACTTAAATGATAGTCATAGGGAACAGATAAGCAATCAAATCATACTAGGGAACAATCAATATAAATCGTGAGGATACAGCAACAAGTTACAATCAAACAGTCATAAGTGGGGGGGAGATGGGTGATAGGAACGATGGGAAAATTAATAGTAATAGTAATGCTATAAAGGAGTGATAGGAACTGTTCTGGAAGAGGATTAGTTGGGCAAGGTCTATTGAAGACAGTACTTGTGGTAAGTAGCAGCATGTAGTTGTAGTATTAGCAACCCTCCAGAGTGGTTAATTTCTGATCACAAGGTTACTTGTTGGTTTCTTCCATACCTTGGTTTTTGAATCAAGGCAGAAGAAACGTGAATCTATGGATAATCAGATTCTTTTATCATTCATGGAGTGGGGGGAATGGCCATGGCATTGGGGAGAAGGCAGTTTTTGAACCTGATAACTCTTTGGTTATCAGTTTCTCCTATTTGGGTTCCTTGGAATTCAGCACTTAAGGGCTGACTGTAGAAATTGCAGGTGGGGAAGGCAGGCTTGTATCTTACGATTTATATTATTTTATTTAGTATCCTAGTATGATTCATGTTGATTATTTGGTATCCTGTGACTATCACTAAGTGTTGTAACTTATGATTTATGATGAATGTATTGTTATGATGACTATGATCATGATTTATTTGTATGTACACATTGCTTGTATATACACTGAGAGCTTGTATGTACACTGGAGACAATTCAGTGTCCTGGTGTGTCCAATCACACTTGGCCAATAAAGAATTCTATTTTTCTATTCCTGTTTCTGTTCCGTTCTGTTCCATTCCATTCCATTCCATTCCATTCCAGGATAATGGGTGTGAAAGGCAAAGAGGGAGTACTTAACAATCAGTTTCCTTTTGTCTTGGATCAGCAGGCTGATGGTGAAAGTGTCTTAAGTAATTCTCATTTTTTTTAGAGTTGCAAGTAAAGTCTGAGCCGGTCTCCCCTGCCTCATCTCATTGCTCTGATTCATCTGTGGCCTCCTCCGATTCTTCTGGGGCAGGCTCCTCTTCTGCCGAACTCTCAGAGCAGGTAGGTTTTCTGAGAGACTTCTTTGTAGACAACCCCAGTGCCCGGATAGTAATACACATAATGGTAGTTCTCAATGCACAACCATAATTGGAGCTGTCGTGTTGAGACACTCGTTTTTCTTTCAGGTTGCTGGACCAGGTGATGTGATTGGAGTGAAGACAGAGCATCCTCCAACACCTCCGTGCATGTTTGGAGATGTCCTTTTACCTCCCTTTGGAACGGTACACATAAACGTAGTCCCAGCTTCCGAGACAGGTATGTTGGGGAGAATCATGTAGCAACAAGTATTTATTTCTTGCTTCTGTACTGCATTTAGTAACAATAGATAGACTTCAAAGCTTGCATTGGTGCTCATAACCAATGAAGAAGACACAAATTCTGGTGCTGGAGTGTCCTGTGCATTAAAAAATAAGTCTTCTTACATGGAATAGGTGGTATAACTGGCTGGAAAAGAAGTCTAAAATCAATGTATAGTGAATATTAAGATAATATAATGAAAAAATATATATTTAGTGTGTAGTAGATATGTATATATTGTATATATTATATAAATTAGTACTTAAGAAATAAGAATGTACATGTACACAATAAGCCAAAGGATAAGTTGAAATTAAGAAAAAATTCCGATAACGGAAAGCTGTAAAAGTGTAATTGTGATTTTAAAGGTGAAAAATGTTGAATAAAAATATAAAATATATATAAAAAATCTTCCTGAATATCAGGGGGGGGGGGGGGGGTTTGGAAGGTAAATTAAATCTAACGAACTAACCTATCTGTTAATGACAATATGACATTTTCTTTTTGTCTCTCGGCACGTTCTGTCCAGATATTATTTATCCTCCCCTTCTCTCTAGCTTTCCTTTCTGGGTGGGGACGAGACCTTTGAGGAGAGCGTGTTTCTCTCGATGGACACTTTGTGTGAGCTCTGTTAGAATGTGAACTGCCCATGTCCCTGACATCCATTCGTAACAGTTTAGAAAGAGTTTGGTTAATTGCTTTTGCATGAACAAAAGAGACTGCCAGAAAATATTCCAGATCTGTAGAGCTCATCAGAGGGAAAAAAAATGGGGGAAATGTCCAAGAAAAAGTCAAAGGAAAATCCTTTCCATATTATTCCAAAAAATTGAATTCAAATTTTTTTACAGAGCTGTACAGATTAACAGAGTTGGAAGGGACCTTGTAGGTCATTTAGTCCAACCCCCTGCCCAAGCAATCTCTCCACTATTTTTGACAGATGGCAGTCCAATCTTTTCTTGAAAGCTTCCAGTGATGAAGCTCCCCCAACTTCTGAAGGCAACTTCTGTTCCATTGGTCGATTGTTCTCATTTTCAGAAAATGTATCCTTGTTTCCAGGTTTAATCTCTCCTTGTTCAGTTTCCATCCATTATTCCTTGTCTGGACTTAAGGTGTCTTGGAAAATAGCTTGATTCCCTCCTCTCTGTGGTAGCCCCTCAAATATTGGAACACTATATTTTTTTTCCCAAAAGCTTCTCTTAGTTTATGTTTGGAAAGGAAGTGACATACAAACAAGCACAAATGTTAATGTATTTTCTTTAAATAGAAAGAAACATCATAGAGATATTATAACATGTTCTGTTCTTTCTTACTGTAAAGGTGAGCCTTGATGTCCTCTACAGATTTTTCAGATTTTCTGTGTTGCTCTTCCAGTTCTTGGCTTTGTATTTAGTTTTCTGAGCCAAGCCAACATTTCATATTTGCACATCAGCTTTTGTAATTTAAATCCTAACAGTTGGCACCTCACCCACACTAGTTAGAATCTTAGTGAATGTTCATGATTTGTTAGCAAGGGTCTAATTTTCAATGGAGACTATGATTTTTTTTTACTTACCATGTTAAGTACTTCTGATAACATATTGAATAAATATTATATTGTCCGTACATAAATATTTTACATGTTTTCTTTCCTTTTTAATATTTCTTTTATAAGTTTGTGCATTATAGAATTATAGAATTTATAGAATTATAAGAGTTGGAAGGGACCTTGGAGGTCTTCTAGTCCAACCCCCTGCTTAGACAGGAAACCCCACACCACTTCAGACAAATGGTTATCCAACATCTTCTTTAAAAATTTCCAGTGTTGGAGCATTCACAACTTCTGAAGGCAAGCTGTTCCACTGATAATTGTTCTAACTGTCAGGAAATGTCTCCTTAGTTCTAAGTTGCTTCTCTCCTTGATAAGTTTCCACCCATTGCTTTTTGTCCTGCCCTCAGGTGCTTTGGAGAATAGCTTGACCTCCTTTTCTTTGTGGCAGCCCCTGAGTTATTGGAACACTGCTATCATGTCTCCTCTAGTCCTTCTTTTCATTAAACTAGACATTTCTTAAATTAAACTTATACAGAAAATCTATGGAGATTCTCAGTTATCTAAGTCGTGGTTGTCCCAAATGTATGTATTTTTTTTTCAAGAGGCAGTTGGATTTTCTGGTTTTTCTTTGAAGACGTTTCGATTCTCATCCAAGAAGCTTCTTCAGTTCAGAGCTGAAAAAAACCCAGAAAGTCCAGTTGCCTCTTGAAAAAGCATTGAAGAAAGGGAGCAATAAATATATGATCTCTCGTTTATTTCCTGTTCTGTTTTTTTTTTCCTCCTTCAAGATGATGATAGCTGAGTGTTTCCAAACTCGAGGTGGCTCCATCGGTACAATTGATTGAGTAAGACTGTAATAGATTCCTATAGGTTGTTTTGACTATTCAATTCTCTTTTAGGGAAACCAGCAGCTCCCAATAAAACAGAGAGCATCCTTAGTCGGAAGCCCCCCATTCAACCAAAGCCTGTTGTGGTGACCGCTGTCCCAGGACAGCCAGCATCCTCTTCCAATAAGACCATCTTGTTGCAGCCAGTACCTGTAACCCAATCACAGACCGTCAACCCTGGAATCTCAGGTAAGCTGACCAGGAGGACTTTATTTTTGGACATGAATGGAGCGGTTTCCAGTAGCAGAATGTGTACAGACTGGAAACATCCTATGGGATGGTGCACGGGTTTCTTCGCTTTCGGGGAGTGGGGGTGGGTAGGATATTTTGAGGAAAGAACTTTTGTTTTCTTATCTGAAGATTACAGCGTATGTGAAGCAGGATTTGTTTGGGGTTTTGTTTTGTTTTTTTGCCTCAGTTCCAGCACAGAGTGTTGTGATTTCCCAATCTGAGCTGCTGCATCTCCCAGTGTCTGGTTTGATCAAGGTTCAGTCTCCGGTGAAGGAAGTTCTCTCACCTAAACCAGCCCCCTCAATCCCCAAGCCTGAAGCTAAAACGATCATCCCTGCACCAGCGCAGATAGGATCCTGCAACCAAGAGATTGATGTAAGTTTGAAGTCCTTAGTTCTCTTCCAACGACATCAAATCCTGGGGAGATTCCAATAGAAGAGAATCTCTGTAGCTCAGCGATGAAACGTGAGATCCTTGGTGCTTTATGAGCTTGGTTTGTTTGCTTCCAGATGTTTGGTAATATCATCATAGAAGAGGAGTGAAGTTTGTTGTCTGTTGATAAGCATCGTTTTGCCCTGCCAATGTTGGTGGAGATGTGGTGGTTTTTTTCCCCCTTGGCAGTTCCTTGATTAGAATATTGTTTTCTGCTCGAAACAGAAAACAGAAACAAAAAAGCAAACCCTACACTCACTAATGCTGATGATGTTACCTAGTCAGGTACTGAAATGTGGCTCCCCTTCTGCGTGAGCTGCACTGGCTCCCTGTGGTCTTCCGGGTGCGCTTCAAGGTTTCGGTTACCATCTTTAAAGCGCTCCATGGCTTAGGACCGGGATATCTTCGAGACCGCCTTCTGCCACCAATAACCTCCCACCGACCAGTACGCTCCCATAGAGAGGGACTTCTCAAGGTGCCGTCAGCCAAACAATGTCGACTGGCGGCCCCCAGGAGGAGAGCCTTCTCTGTGGGAGGACCCACAATTTGGAATGAGCTGCTCTCGGAGATACAATTAATCCCAGATCTCCGGGCTTTCCGCCGGGCCCCCAAAACATTCTTATTCATGCAAGCCGGCCTGGCCTAACCTCCCTTCAAACCATTAGATTCTTTAAATTTGGATCTACCCTATAAATTTGAAAATGTTTTAATTTAATTCCGTTCTATATCAATCTATTCAATTGTATTTTTAATCAGTTTCTGAATATTTATAGTCTGTATTTATTGTTTAACTGTTCACTGCCCTGAGTCCTTCGGGAGTAGGGCGGTATACAAATCTAATAAATAAATAAATAAATAAATGTCTGCAAACAACCAAGCACTGAGCACTGAAGACTCCACATGGGCAGATTTACAGGCAGGTCACATCCGGAATAGCCACACTGTTCTGTTAAGCTCTTACATTTTAACGATCTCTAAAAAGAGAGATAAGTACAATAGCGACAGTTTGTAAATTTATAGTACATAACTGTTGCTAATTGTTGCGGCAGAAGAGAAAATAAGATAAACAGGATAAGTTTTACCCAGTGAACAAATCAGAATATTGAACTAAAGTCAACAGAGGATCTAGAGGATGCAAAGAGCTCTGTGTGACCTACCTTTGATGCAAAATGTAGAACTGAATTTCAGAAAACGAGCACAGAAACGAAAATGTGTCCTCCTTTCTTTTATACTATGGATATGAATATTATTTTCCTTACTGATTTGTTCAAGATCAAGGTCCTGAAAAGGCAGCAGCGGATGATAAAAAACCGTGAATCGGCTTGTCAGTCCCGCCGAAAAAAGAAGGAATACCTCCAAGGATTGGAATCCCGGCTGCGAGAGGCCCTTGCAGAGAATGAGCGGCTACGGCGGGAGAATGCTATCCTTCGGCGCCGGCTAGATGGTGTCCTGGATGAGGTGAGCCCCTTTCACCAGGAAGGAGACTTGTGGCTTTCTTACAAAAAGCACCTTGTCATGATTAGCCCCCACATCATGGGGATGGTAGCTGAGAACTTTTTCGATTTTCAAATGGGGTATGCCATAGAAGATGGCTATGTTTGCTTACGTCGACTTCCCAGTTGAAATGCCACAGTTCAGAATATTAGCTAACTATCCATATGTTCTGCCCCAGCTCTGGATTCCCAAGGATTGTGACACACAGCAATGGTCCTTATCAAATTTATAACGTACCAAGAATAAACAAAGTCCAGCAAAGGTTGGCAACCAGCCCAGAAAACAAGATACGATAAGACACTCACTCTCCAAAATGCTCTGTAATAATTACATGTTGTTTCCAGCAAGAAATTACTAACTGCGTGTGACTTAAATAGGCTAAGGGAATGGCCAATTATCCTCAAACCTTACTCTCGAGGAGACCTCCTCCTCCTGAGTAGCCACTCCTGCCTTTTGGCAGCCCTGCATGCTCGAGCATTGAGAAGAGGCTTCTCCACTTTGCTCTCTCCACTTGAAGGAGCCTCTGGAGGTTCTGAAGGCCCTGGCTGAGTCTCTGCCTGTGGCACCACATCCTCTTCAGCCTCCTCGCTGTCCGATGTGAACGCCAGCTGCGCAGGCTGCTGGCACGACCCCACACCAGCCTCCTTGTCATTGGATCAGCCACGATCCGTGCAGGGCACTGGCGGGCCACAACACCATATATCTCTGGGACAATCCATTTTGATTTGTTCTCCACGTTTCATTGTCCCCTGGGCTAGGGAGCTTTCCTTATCTCGAGTTATGACCCTAAGTCAGTGGTCCACATCTTTTCCAGCTAGGCGGCCTGGTGGGGGGAATGCGAGGGAATGATTCTGTGTGAGCGGCAGGTGCGCGCATGAACACGCACAGCTCCATTTGCAAAAGCAGTGGGCGCCTGTGCCCACCGCTCACACAAATGGAGCTTTGCATGCAAACAAGGGGGCCTGCCATTCGCGTAAGTGGAGCTGCATGTGTACCACTTGCATGGCGCAGTTCAGAACTGTGGCCCGAGGGTTGGGACCTGTATCCTAAGTGAGCCCAGAATTACAGTTGTAACTCGTGCAGGTCGTTAAGCAGGTCATCCTAGGAATGACCCAATTTTATAACATTTTTTGTTGTGTTTGTTAAGCGAATATGCCGTCATTTACCACAGTGTTATTAAGTGAACCCATTGTCTGCAATGGACGTTTTTTTGCTGGAAATTGTTTATGAGGTAAATTGTGATCATGTCACCATGGGACATGGCCGTAATGTAGGCTGGTTGCTGTGTGTCCAATATATGATCAGGTGACTGAGGGGGGGAATGGAGCTTGGTTGTCAGAACTTTGAATCCGGATCATAAGTATCTTTTTTGCGGTCCATTCAACCGGTCCTAAGCAACTGACCGAAAATTGAAGATTACCTGTATTTTTGACTTCTGGAATATAATACCATTTACAAAATTAACACAGCACATTAAGCCACAACGAAACAAACCATTGTATGCTTCATTATTATACATGAGCGCAGTCAATTAATTCCTCATTTTTTCCCCTACTGATACAGGATATAGTGTAATATTCTAACACTTTTAGAATACTTTTTCTAACACTTTTACTATTGAGCTGGCCAGTTCCTAGTAAGCTGGAATGCCAACTTCTGGTGTCTTCTTGTTTTGAAATATTTCCTGTATTTTTGGAGACCTTAAAATCCTGTTGTGGATGTTTTGTTCTGGCAGGTTTCATTTATCCAATTCTGATGGCTGTTAGCAGGATAATTTAGGTGCACTATTGGAAGACCTGAAAAACCAGGTTGGGGACAGATTGTCCTGGAGAAAATCTATCCATGTCGTCACTAAGAGCCGATATCAACGTGATGGTCCAATATCAGTCAGGGTAACTTAGCAATTAGTTGCTCTAGTTCAGCATTTCAGCCAGGAATTGGGAAAAGCCAGAACATTCAATCAGACCATTCCATTAGAAGGAGCTGTAAATTTTGAATGCGGTGTGCTGGGATGCCTGATGACTCGCCTGTCTTCCCATATAGAACAGCGACCTGAAGTTTGGCTCCGGGAACCGAAAAGTGATTTGTGTCATGGTTGTGCTGCTCTTCGTAGCCTTCAATTTTGGCCCTGTCAGGTGAGACTTCCTGGCGCTTTTGGGGTTTCCCTTCTCAGCTTGGGTTGTGAGATTGTGTCGCTTATCATTCTCCATCTGGAAGTCCTTTGAAGTTGTCGAATTGCTGGGACAGTTCAGCTTCGTCTGTTGTAGCTGTAGACGGACGATGGTCCCTCAGTCATGTTACTATTTGTTCAATAAAATGGCTGTAAAGGATTTATTTTCGTGTGAACCTTCTGAGAAGAATGTTGCCTGTCTGTTGAATTCACTTTTATAGAGCTGTATAGGAGACTATATAGGACAGTGATGGCTAACCTTTTTGCCATTGTGTGCCAAAAGCTGGGAGAGCATGGTGGGGTCACACGCATGCGTGCCCACATTCATAATTTTATGCGCCCCCCCCGTGCTCCCTCCCGTTTTTGGCACATGATGGCACGGTGGGCCCGGTAGGCCCGTTTTTTGCTCTTACCAGGCTCCAGAGCCTTTCTAGGAGCCTGGGGAGAGCAAAAACGGCCTTCCCCACCCTCCCAGAGGCCCTCTGGAGGCCGGAAACAATGTGTTTCCATGACTTCTGGTGGGCCCAGAAGGCCT
Source organism: Ptyas mucosa (assembly GCA_012654045.1). Taxonomy (NCBI): domain Eukaryota; kingdom Metazoa; phylum Chordata; class Lepidosauria; order Squamata; family Colubridae; genus Ptyas; species Ptyas mucosa. The sequence continues at coordinate 157,823 of WNWU01000121.1, read as the reverse complement.
GAAAATCAACTGGCTGGTGCACGCATGCCATAGGTTCGCCATCACGGATATAGGAGATGAGCAAGTACCACATGAGGGTGGGGTTAAGAGTCCTAAGGGTTCCCACAAGAGATCTAAGTCCAGCCCCCTATTGGCCCTTATCTAGCGCCAATTCAGCTTGTCTGTTAATAGATCAGATTCATATCAGGCGCAGGAAATCAGGAATAGAAGAATTCAGTTTATATCATGTTACCCAGATACAAGAATCTGATCTAATAGTCAAGCCAAATTGGTGCTATCAAAAGCGTCAACGGAATTCATAGGAGTTGGACTTAGGTTTCTTGTGGGAACGTAAGGACTCTAAACTGATAGCATGTTTAACCCTCCCTGCCCATCTCCTACAGCCTGCAGTATATTGCTGACTGATTTTTTAAAGCTTTTTAGTTTTCGTTCATTTTTTTAAAAGCTTTTTAATTTTCATTTTCTAAATTAAAAGCTGCTTAATTTTTTTGTTTTTAAAAATATTTTTCGCATATTAGAGAATCCTGTGTTGAATTGCCGTTCATGCCTATGGAGTCTGTAAACCCAGTTTGTTTCAAAGTTGGTAACTAAGATGTGCGGACTTCAACTTCCAGAATTTCCGAGTCAGCATGCTTGCTAGGGAATTCTGGGAGTTGACATCTGCCCATCTTAAAAGTTGTCAGGATTGAAAAGCACTGCTATAAATTTAAAGTCTGTATTTTTAAATATATACCTTACCCATGTTGTTAATTCATTGTCCCTCTCTGGCTTCTTCCCCCTGCTCACTTTATGTTCTGGCAAATGGACTCTCGTCCACAAAAGCTCAGCCTTTAAAGTGGTACATAATTTTTTTCACTTTTATTTGTGGCTTTATAAGAGTTTGCTTTGCCCTCTGTACCCATGCGTATCCCTGCTGCAATCCATAGACACTGTTTTCCTGCTTTGCTACCTCTTCGTTGATCGTTATGAGAATACTGGGCAAACTTGTTCACCATCTTCTTCACATGATCTTGTCCCCACTATTGGGACAGATTCAGGAAGAATTGGAGTGACACAGTTACTACTCCAGCCCATTCTTGCATTTGATTTTTACAAAAGGATGGTAGTTTTGAGGCAGTTCACTAGACTATGTAGGCCAGAAATAATTCTGTATAGTGAGAGGCTAAGACCTGATTCCATTTTTTAAATCTCTCCAGCATCACCAAGCACAAAGTTGCAGATGTGTCTCAGCCCAAGCAGGAACCAGAGTCTGGCCCAGGCCAGAGGCATCTTCTAAGCATTACACAAGAAGCTCTTGAAATACCAGAAGAGGAGCAGGAAGAACAGCAGGAGGAGACCCTGGCAAGGCCAAGCAAGCACCAATTCCGGTAAATTGGATGCAGAAAGTGTAAAATGAAATAATGTGCCAAGAGAAGCAGCTGGCCGCCATTTCCCTGTATTGTTTCTGAACTTCAGGCAACTTTAATTCTGGGAGTTGAAGTCTAAAGTTGCTGAGGTTGAGAAACGTTGATTTAGAGTATCATTGTTGCCGGAATGATCCTGGTTTGATTTGGTTTTTTTAAGCTGCAGCATCTTCCTGCCCAATCACATGAAAGACACCTAAGTAATTGTAATGATATGTGGGAAGGAAAGGGATGCGGTGGCTTAGTGGTTAAAGATGCTGAGCTTGTCAGCTGGAAAGCTAACGGCCTGGGTTTGAGACCCGAACGCCGCATGATGGGGTGTTATTTGCCCCAGCTCCTGCCCACTTGGCAAATTGAAAACCTGCAGATGAAAGTAGATAAATAGGTACCCCTTGATGGGAAGGTAACAGCATTGTGTTCGCCTTGGCGTATAGTATCGAGTAGACCATGGAAGTGTCTGCAGACAATGCTGACTCCCTTTGCTAAGAAACTGAGATGACCAAAGCCTCCTAGAGTCAGACACAACTGGACAGGGGAAACCTTTACTTTTATGACGGAAAGAGGGTTGAGGATGGAGAAAGCATCAGAAGTGACCATCTCCAGTTTTGAGGAAAGTAAAAATAAGGGAGGGGAAAGGTATTTTCAGGTCAGCAAGATTCTGTTCTCGTAACCTTACAATAAAGGTAGTGTTAATACTCAACGGTTGGTGCTTCTTGTCTGGACTACCTTGAAGGGCTGACAGTGGTGCATTTGTATTTATATTTTTTAAAAGGATGACTTACACGTAGGACAGAATGTTCCAAGGGCTGCTTGCGCTTATTGCGATACTGATGCGGTCATGCTTTGCGGCTAGTGGTTCTTGTTTGCAAATGAGGGGTGTGGGGTTTCTTTCTGCCCAGAGTTACCTGTTCAATGGCTGAGAATTTTGACTACACGGGTGGTCCTTGACTTACGACCACAATGGAGCCCAACATTTCTGTTGTTAAGTGAGACATTTGTTAAGTCCGTTTTGCCCCATTTTACGACGTTTCCCGCCACGGTTGTTAAGTGAATCACTGCAGTTGATAAGTTAGAAACCCAGCTGGTTTCCCCATTGACTTGGCTTGTCAAAAGGTCGCAAAAGAGGGTCCCGTGACCTTGGGACACAGCAATGGTCATAAGTATGAACCAGTTGCCAAGCATCTGAATTTTTATTTATTTTTATTTTTATTTATATGCCGCCCTTCTCCGGAGACTCAGGGCGGCTTACAAGGCGTTAAGCAATAGCCTTCATACTTTTGTATATTTATACAAAGTCAGCTTATTGCCCCCACAAACTGGGTCCATTTTGATCCCATAATCATGGGGATGCTACAAAGGTGACAACTGTGAAAAATGGTAGTAAATCAGCTTTTTCGGTGCCGTAGTAACTTTGAGTGGTCATTAAATGAACTGTTGTAAGTTGAGGGCTACCTGTAATTTCCTCCCTCTCCCATGCTCAGGAACCTGTCAGCTCCCTTCTCAGAGATGAAGGACCTCATGTTGAGGGACCTGGACGAGCTGTTCCTCGCTTCAGATTGCCGCCAATTCAATCGCACTGAATCACTCCGGTAGGTCCTGTGGAGAGGAAGTTGTCGATGCTCCTTAACTATTAGTTTTGAGCAGTGTTTCTCAACCCCGGCATCTTGAAGATGGGCTGGCTGGGGAATTCTGGGAGTTGAAGTCCACCCATCTTCAAGTTGCCAGGGTTGAGAAACACTGGTTTAGAAAGGCTTGCAGATCGATAGTTAATCCTCCATCGTTTCCTCTCCCGCTTCTAGGTTGGCAGATGAGCTCAGCGGCTGGGTCCGACGACATCAGAACAACCGGAGGAAACCTTTACAAACTCGCAAAGCAGCTCAGGGAAGCCAGGTGGGACATGACAACATCTTGAGGGGAAGGAAAACAGGCCCTCAGCAAGACCAGTATCCAGTAGCTTATGAATAAGAAAAAAAAAAGGAGGGGTACCATACTTTTTGGAGTATAAGACACACTTCTTCCACCCTAAAAGAGGGTGGAAATGTTGATGCGTCTTATACACCAAATACAGCCATTTTTGGCCTCACAAAACCCCACCCCACACGTCCCATTTTTGCGAAAAACAGGCCTGTTTTTCACAAAAATGGAATGTGCAGAGGGTTTGGGAGGCCTGCAGAGTGTTCCTGGGGGCTGGGAAGGGCAAAAACGGGGGGTTGGGAGGCCAAAACTGGGCCCGTTTTTCACAAAAATGGGGGGTGTTTGCCCTCCCCAGCCCCCAGGAGCACTCTGCAGGCCTCCCAAACCCTCTGCAGGCCCCGTTTTTGCAAAAAATGGGACCGTTTTTCACAAAAATGGGACACACAGGGTTTGGGAGGCCTGCAGAGTGCTCCTGGAGGCCGGAGAGGGCAAAAACTTTTTTTTGTTTGTTTACCCCTTCGAAATCTTGGTGCGTCTTATACTCCAGTGCGTCTAATAGTCCAAAAAATATGGTAATTGAAATGTAAGATATCCTGGTGCCACTCCTAGGCATCTCTCCCATCCTTACCTACAACCCATGTCTTTCGGATTTCAGGAGAAGCCGCAAAAGAAGCCTCCGAGCCCTTCCCACTATGTTCCAGCCACCCCTCCCAAATACCCCCAGGGGTAAGTTGCTCTTGTGGCAGATTCTCTTGCCTTCTCTCTGAGAATTTTGTCTGGAGTCTTCATCCCAACTGGAATATTGTGGTTTTTTCTACTCTTTCCTGCAGGTTTTCCTCTTGTTTTAAGTTGAAACCAGTAATGTTTTCTTATGGTAGTATTGGAGTTGCTCGTTTCAAATTATTGCAGTGATCCATAGCGTGGGAGATCCTATCTCCTCTTTTCCAGTTATTTCAAGGAGGGAATAATTAACAGTTCTTGCTTAGTTGGATTATGGCACCAATGGCCTCCTGAAACTTTCCTGGGACACTGCCAGGATAGCTATAACACTTAGACTTATATACCACTTCACAGTGCTTTACAGCCCTCTGTAAGCAGTTTGCAGAGTCCGCATCTTGCCCCCAACAATCTGGGTCCTCATTTTATCCACCTCGGAAGGATGGAAGGCTGAGTCAACCTTGAGCTGGTGAGAATCAAACTGCCAAACTGCTGGAAGCCAGCAGTCATCAGAAGTAGCCTGCAAGTACTGCACTCTAACCACTGCGTCACCGCAGCTCTGTATGAAGTAGTTGTCAAGTGCAGAAAATCAGGAAATCTTGGAAGTTCAAATGAACATACATATTTATTATGAGGTTTAGCTCTCTTCAAGAATCTGAACTACTAACAGTCAAAGCAAATTAACGGTAGATAAAAGAATCAATGGAATTCAAGGTGAGCTGAATTTAGATCCCTTGCGGGCGTGAAGAGATTCGAGACTAATGGCGCATTTGACCCTTCTCTCAGGCTTAGCCTGATCATTTTCTACAATAATTGTCAATTGCTCTCTTCTCTGAGTTGCGTATTGTTGAGCCCCTTTTTCTCTCTCCATCTCCATTTCAGACTCCAATGCAGTATCCTATGGCTTTGTGAAGTGCTTGTGTCAAGATAGAGAAAAAATGCTTTGTATCTTGGTTTTTTCCTCCACTCTTAGGGATTCTCTGAGACAGTTACAGGTGTATCAGCATCCCGACCATACAGAGCATGACTTCATGGATGCCATTGACCGCCGAGAGGATACTTTTTACGTTGTGTCCTTCCGCAGGGTGAGTGAAGAGCCGTCTGCATTCTTTCAGCCTCCCAAGTAAACCAGACCAAGAAATGGTCCAGATCAGGATGAGCTCATTCTACTTAATTGTATAGCTACATTAACAGAATCTTGCAAGCATGAAATTAGAAATTTCCAGCTGTCTTTTTTCACCACTTAATTGGGTTCCTGTCCAAGCTTCTTTCTCTGCCCCTTATTCAGTTGTTGGCTCCCTCCACTTTTATCTGATAGTTCTCTAGACCAGAGGTCTCCAAACTTGACAACTTTAAGACTTGTGGACTTCAGCTCCCAGGATTCCCCAGCCAGCATGGGAATTCTGGGAGTTGAAGTCCAAAGACGCCTGCTTCTAGGCAGCATCTCTTCCCTTCATTTCTCAAGGTTCTTCCCACATATTATTACAGCAGTGCTGTTGAACCACAAATAAACAATAGCTATTTTATTAGGTTTATGGGTTGATTTTATGAAGACCAGGCCAGTGTGTTCAAATGTATATGGGGGTCCAGCTTTTGCTAAAACCCTTGCAAGGGAAAATTAAATTAGCAATAGAGGAAACCTTCACGTATTGAAGAGGTAGGCCAGAACTCTTGTGCTGAAAAACAGACAATAGAAAGCATGCAGAGGGAGAGAAGCAAATAGGGAATTCCTTTTGAAGTGTGAGAATATGCAAATGTCTCTATCTCTAGATAAAAAATAATTTATAAGTCGAATAGACTAGACTAGACTAGACTAGACTAGACTAGACTAGACTAGGAATAGAATAGAATAGAATAGAATAGAATAGAATAGAATAGAATAGAATAGAAT
>WNWU01000121.1:75833-151888 GCA_012654045.1 Ptyas mucosa | reverse complement strand
ATAGAATAGAATAGAATAGAATAGAATAGAATAGAATAGAATAGAATTATTTATTGGCCAAGTGTGATTGGACACACAAGGAATTTGTCTTGGATATGCTCTCAGTGTACATAAAATAAAAGATACGTTCATCAAGAATCATAAGGTACAACACTTAATGATAGTCATAGGGTACAAATAAGCAATCAAATATTAGGAAACAGTCAATATAAATCGTAAGGATACAAACAACAAAGTTACAGTCATACAGTCATAAGCGGAAGGAGATGGGTGATGGGAACAATGAGAAGATTAATAGTAGTGCAGACTTAGTAAATAGTTTGACAGTGTTGAGGGAATTATTTGTTTAGCAGAGGCCAAGAACTTAAACGAAGGAAAGTGAGGTAAGCCTGTTGGTAAATTTGAAGTCTCCAATGAGAAGTGGTGGTTCCTTTTAAGAAAATCTGGTCTGTTCAGTGGTGAAGGATCTGGGTTATACAGTGTATTGTTTAAGTGCTTCTCTCCCTTTCTTGCTGCAAATGGCAGAAGTTGCTGTTTTGGGAAGCACCACAATTGTCTCCTCATGCTGAAGGAAGCTTCAATTTTACAAGCTCTCTGGTACAAGGAGACCAATGGTACTGGGTCAGTGATAAAGCTATGTCTCACTTGATGGGGTGGAATCAGGAGCTGAAGTGGGGAGAGAGGAGGAGTTAAGAGATTGGCTAGCCTGGAATCCCTGAAGGGGAGGAAGTGACAGAGAATCCTGTAAACCCCTGGAGGGTTTATCTAGTTCTAGAGAGTGCAGTTAGTCTTGTGAGATTCCTGTAAACAGGCAAATAGCAATAAACATACTGCCCTGATTAATTATCAGTATTTTGGATCCTTCCTTCAGGGGTCCCCAACCCCCAGTCCGCGGCGTGCCAAAAACCAGTCCGCACAAACAAGCAAAGCCCCATCGGTGGGATGCAGATAGCATGCAAAACCACGCCTCCCTCCAATCCGCGGAAAAACCTTTCTCCACGGAACTGGTCCCTGATGCCCCAAAAGTTGGGGGCCACTGCCTTACCTGACACAGGTCTCCTTTTCTCTTAGGACCACCTGCTGCTGCCTGCCATCAGCCACAACAAGACCTCTCGCCCTAAAATGTCCCTGGTGATGCCGGCCATGGCTCTGAACGGTAAAAGAAACCGAACCTCTCGGGGGAGGCTGGGCTGCGGCCGCCCTCCTTCCAAAAGGCGGCTGCATTTCAGCGTCTTTTTTCTTTTCTCCAGAGAGCCTCTACGGCTCCTCCCTGGGCTACGAAGTCATGATGCAGGTCGACTGCGAGGTCATGGACACCCGCGTCATCCACATCAAGAGCTCCACCGTGCCCCCTTTCCTGAGACGCCAAGGCACCACCCCATCCGACAACCGCACCACCCAGCCGTCCCCGCCTGCCTTTTCTGGGAAAACCCCCCGCACAACGTTGCGGCCTCATCGCTCTACTCTGTCCACCGCCCGGCGGCATTCCCATCGCACCCTCTACTTCGGGGAACACGGAGGCGGCTAGTTGGAATCAGGAAAAGGAAGTGACATTCCTGGAAGTGACATTCTTCCAACCAGGGACTTGGATGTCCCCGTCCTGTCCCGTCCCCCCGCTCCTCGGGGCCATCCCTGCCCGAAAGACAGATGAGTATACCGTATTCTGGTTGGGCAGATCTGGGGGCCTTTACTCTCTCTCCCACCCCTCAAGCCTCTTTCTCAAGAAGTTCCTTGGTCCACACCCAACTGCTGCTTCCAAGAAGGCTTAATGGAGTTTTCTCCCGCAAGGAGGGATGGGGTGCTGAGCTGCTGCTGTGGAGGCCTGGGCCCGAGCATTGCCCCAAAGAAACCTCTGGATCATCTCCTTGGGGTGGGGGGAGGCCGAGATAGCGCTGGGTGAAAATAAGGGACGGACACGAGAGGTGTCCACAACTACTGTCTGGGAGCTGGGAGGTGTGAAAGCGTAAAGAAGGATGAATGTTCTCTTTTCCACAAAAGAGGGAGAGACCGAAAGATGAAAGCGTGAGTCAGTTTGAGTGTGCGTTGAAGTGTGTATGCTGTCCTCTTCAAAATTGCTCTGGTGGCACTTAGGCCTGCTGTCCTGGGTCTTTTTTTTGTGTTTGTATTTTCCCTCATTGTGGTTTTTTTTTTTTTTTTAAATAAAGAATAGCTACAAATAAACTTCATAGTTAACTCCTCGTTTTTTGTTCTAATGTCAAAACAGAATAACCCAACAGCAAAATGACACAAACCAACGAAGCAATAGTGCTGCATTTGGTGTGTTTGTGGGTGGGGTTTTTTTTTTGTTTTTTGTGTTGCTATGAATCAGCCCTGCAACATCACACGTGCAATAAACGTTTGTTGGAACAGCCAATAAATGATTCTGGATTAAGACTGAGCTCCAGTTTCAAAATTCTTCCCGGGAAAACGTGGATGTTTTTACCTCAGCCCGATTCGGGTGCTTTTAACACATTTCAAACCTTAAATATTCAGAAAGCATTTTTCTGGTCAAAATCAGAAGCTATCTTAACTCTGCTCGTCACTGAGAATATGTAGCTGCATTGATTTCCCCCCCCCCCCCTCTGTGAAGTTATAAACAGATTTTGGGATTTTGCTGGTAAAACAAGATAGTAGTAGAAGGAAAAGTGGAATAAAACGTCTAAAAATGCCAATGGGTGTTTGATAGGTTTTAGACAAAATTCTTCGACAAGAGCAATGAAATGGCAATGGATTAAAAGATTTGGGGGTGGGGAAACATCCTATGCACTAATGAAGCTGGATACATACATACCGTATATACAGGCATGTACTGTATTTCACAATGCAGGTAATCCTCGATTTAACCATTCATTTAGTGACCAAAGTTAAAAAGACACTGAAAAAAGTGACTTAACAACTCTACTTGCTGTTAAACTTGTAGCATCCCCGTGGTCATGTGGCCAAAATTTGGGCACTTGGCAATCAGCATGTATTTACAATGGTGGTTGCAGTGTCATGCAATTGTCAATTGCAATCAGCTTCCGACAAAGAAAATCAGTGGAGGAAGCTGGATTATTTTAAAAGCTGTGTATTTCACGTAACATGCTGTGGTGATTCACCTAACAAAAGATCATAAAAGTAGGTGCGACTCACTTAACAACCTCCTTGCTTAGTGGAAATTCTGATCCTAATTATTTATTTATTTTATTTATTTATTTATTTATTCGGCTTATATGCCACCCTATCTCACAATGGACTCAGGGCAGCATATAAGCAGGGCAATTATGATTGCAAGTTGAGGACTCCCTGTATATACAAAGTACCAGCATTTAAGTCATTTATTAGAAAAATGGGAAATCGAGTGCATAACCCATATTAGAGAATTTGAATATTCTAGATGGCAAAAATGTTCAAATACAGTAGTCCTCGACTTACAACCGTTCATTTAGTGACCGTTCAAAGTTACAACGGTACTGGAAAAAGTGAATTGTGACCATTTTTCACACTTATGATTGTTGCAGCATCCCGATGATCAAAATTCATCTGCTTGGCAACTGACTCACATTAATGCCAGCTGCTTATCTGGGTGGGCCTCATAGTCTAATTAATTCATAATCATCCAGTGGAAATATTTCTGTTGAACATATACAATGAATCTTTAGGGCAATCCAAATTACCAAAGACATGGATGGAGGTGCTGATATCACTTATCCCAAAAGATACTACAAATACACAACAAACCAAGAATTATAGGCCAATCTCGCTACTTAATGTGGACTACAAAATATAACGATAATTGCTGAAAGAACCAAAAAAATATTAAATGAAATTATTGATTTCAGACCAAAATGGATTTTTGCCAAATAGACATATAAGGAACAATACAAGGATGATTATTAATTCATTAGAATACTATGAGGCCCACCCGGATAAGTAGCTAGCATTGTTTGTAGATGATCAAAAAGCGGTTGACAATCTAAACTGGAGCTTTCTTATTAATCAACTGGAAATTATGAATTTTGGGGAGAAATTTATGGACGTGATCAGACCAATAATAATAAATGGGAAAACAACGGAGATGATTAGTATAACTAAGGGGGTAAGACAGGGGTGTCCCTTGTCACCTCTCTTATTTTTACTATAATTGGAAATATTAATACAAATTAGACAAAATCAAACAATAAAAGGATTGAAAATTAAATAGGAATATAAAGTTCAAGCTTTCGCAGATGATCTGGTTTTTATCATAGAAGATCCTTTGGAGACGGGAACCACCTTGATACATGAAGTTGAAGAATTTGGTAAAGTGGCTGGGTTTAAAATAAACAAGGAAAAAACTAAAATATTAACCAAGAATTGTACATAAAGGCAAGATGAGGAATTGGAAGAGAAATTGGGGATTCAAATTGTCAAAAAGGTAAAATATCTGGGAATTTGGTTAACGGCAAAATGTTCTACATTAAAAGAGAATAATTATGATAAATTGGTACAACAAATACAAAAAGACTTAGACATTTGGGCAAAATTACAGATAACTTTAGTTGGTTGCCATAATAAAAATGAATGTACTACCAAAATTGTTATATTTATTCCAAACGATACCAATAAGATTAGGGAAAGCATTTTTTGATCAATTAAATAGAATAATAGGTAAATTTATTTGGTTGGGGGAAAAAGCCCAAATAAAACACAAACTTCTTCAGGACTCCAGAACCAAAGGAGGCTTCGGCCTACCCAATTGGGAACTATATTATCAAGCGGCGGCAATAACGTGGCTAAAGGATTGGGTTCAATTAAGAAATAAGAGAGTATTAACATTAGAAGGCCACGATCTTCAGTTGGGATGGCACACATTTTTAAGGAAAATGTGTGCCATCCCTTTCCTTATGGAAGGAAAAAAATAAAACCCATACATATTTTCAGAGACATCTAGTGCGAAATGCTTTGATAAATATTTAGGATAATATAAGGAAAAATATTTATATGAAAGTTCCAGTTTGGATATCAAGAATGGAGGCCATAATTTATCCCACATATTGGACATAAACAAAGCAGTAAGATACTCAGAACTTTTAGACGAATTTGGAAATTTAAAATCAGAGCAGGATTTAAGAAACCAGGGGATAAAAATTGATTGGTGACCATACCTGCAAATTAAAACAAAATATAAAAAAGACCGGGAACAACATGGTATATATACAGAACAATTGGAACTTGACAAGATACTATTAGGAACAGGGGAAAAAATGATTACAAAAACGTACAATTTTTTATTAAAATTTAAAATGGAAGAAGAAACTGTGAAAAAGACAATGATGAGTTGGGTGAGAAATTTTGGACACAATATTCAATTAGATCAATGGAATAAATTATGGAAGAGAAACTACAAACTAACCATGTCAGCTGCTTATAAGGAGAACCTCTATAAAATGTTTTATTGATGGCATCTGCCACCAGCAAGATTGGCCAAGATGTTCTTGAACAGGTCCCTGGAATGTTGGAGGTGTGGTCATAAACAAGGAACATTCTACCACATGTGGTGGACCTGCCCTAAGATTAGAAAATACTGGTGTAAGATAAGAAAGTGGTTGGCGGGGATAACAGAACAGAGAATAGAGATGAAGCCGGAACTTTTTCTTTTGGGCATTTTGAAGGGAAAATAGAGAAAAAATTACAATATATAACAATACACATATTAACCGCAAGTAGAATTGTCCTAGCACAGAACTGGAAACAACCAGATATTCCTCCATATCAAATTATAATTAAAAAAAAATTATGATTGTGCAGAAATGGACAGACTATCCATGGAAATGAAGGAGAGGAAGGAAACCGAGTACTATCAAATTTGGAACAGATGGTATTCCTGGCTTGAGAGGAGACGAAAAAAATAAGGGATAATTTGTTAAATATAATATGTAGAAGGTAAAATTGTTGAAGAAATATAGGATATGAAATTGAATTATGAATAGAGGTTATTATAATCTAAATAAGGCTGTAATTTAAGATAGAATTATATAGAATATATAATCTATATATCTCTATATATCTATATAATTATATGTAGAATTAGAATTTTTGTAAATATGCTTGTTAAGATAGATACCGATATAGAAAAGCTGTCATTAGTGGAAAAATGTTGCTGTTTTTTTTTCTGTGTTGTACTTTTGTACTGTGTTTTATATGTTGGAATTTCAATAAATACTTTTTTTTTTTAAAGGAAGTGTCTCCTCAATTCCAGGTTGCTTCTCTCCTTTGATTAGTTTCCATCCATTGTTTCCCGCCCTGCCTTCAGGTGCTATGAAAAATAAATTAACCCCCCTCTTTGTGGCAGCCTGTGAAATACCGGAATACTGTACTGGATAATGGGGAAGGGGTATAATAAATCCTTCCATTCCCCACCATCCTGTCAGAGCCGAAGAAGCTTCTTGGATGAGAAGGGAAACGTCTTCAAAAGAAAAAGCAGAAAGTCCTCTTGAAAAAAAGCACTTTGGGGAATGATCATCGGAAATTCAACTGCTCAGTTGCAGATGTGACAGGGTTAATAAGGGCGGCGACTGTCAATTAATTTGCTTATGGCTTTAACTCCAGGCCACCAGATAAAATATTGCCGCTGGTGCGTAAAATGGGTGGATGGGTGAGACGATTACAGCTCCCAGAATCCCGCGTGTGAGTGGGTCGGATTTTGGCCGGCAAGCAAAAATTAAAAAAAAACACAAAACACCCGTGTAAAAGGACTACACGTCCCAGCAGCCAGATGGCTCCTTGAACGCTCCCCGAGCCAGCGATCTGGCGGCGGAGATTGCGCGATCGCGCGTGGAGGAGACGTGGATCTCCGTGGCGGTGGAGACGGAGAAATCCCACTGAAGGGTCGGAACGGTGGGAAACCCACCCGGGGGTGGGCGAGCCGCCGTCGTAGCGTCGGCCGATGCGGGTGAGGATCGGAGGCGGGATCTAGGGATCGAGGGATCCCCCTAAAAGGCGGCGGCGGGCGGTGGGGGCTGGGCAGACCGTCCATCCCTTTGTCTGGGCTTATTTTTTCTCAGCCAATCTGTGCGTTCCGATCCCTCGGAAGGAGACAAAAAGGGGGATCGGGCGACCGAGGGGTTCAGGAGATTGGGGGACGGGACCCCTTTGTTTTCCTCCACGGGGAGAACCGTGGCTCCGTAGGGGATCCAAGCTAGGAGCTCTTTCTCTGCAAGGGGATCGTCCGATCCGCGACGTTTGGCAGCTGCAAAGTTGCTCTTTAGGGAAGTTGACAAATCCGAAGGCCTTCCCGTTTTGGAGTGGGTGGGAGGGTGGGTGCTGAAAGGGGGTCCCTGAGTTAGCAAGGAAGGATAAATGCAACCCGGGGCCATTTTCAGAAAGGATTTCTGTACGTCTCTGGTTTACACTCCGTTTTTCTTTCACTCAAATATGCCTTGAAGATCATTATTAAATGTGTCCCCCCCCCACCTCCCCGGTGGTGAACTGAGTTGCAGGTATCTCAACTTTGGGACCCGAGAAAAGAAATAAAAGCCAGGGCCTTAAGAGACCACTGTTTGCCCTTCTGAATACCCTCATCCAAAAAGGGAAGCTTTGGATTGGCATTAAACCGATGTCAAGCCATCTCTTCGATCACTGTCCTGCAACAAGCGACTTTTTTCTTTGAAGAGAGGTTTCGCTCCTCATCCAAGAAGCTTCTTCGGCTCTGACTGGATGGTAGGGGAATGGAAGGATTTCTACTTCTTGCAGACAGCGGGTCATTTGCATTCTTTTGGCGGGTCTCTAAGGTCACCTGGAGGTTTATTTGTGTCCTCAGGGTCACCTGAGTGGTGCAAATGGGTGTGGAGCCTTCTTGGAACTGTTGAAAGGGCTGTGTTGTAGATTGGAGATAGATGATGATGATGATGATGATTAGTTCGATTTACATGCCGCCCTTCTCCGGAGACTCAGGGCGGTTTACAACGCGTTAAGCAATAGCCTTCATACTTTTGTATATACCTACTTAGTAGGGCTTTTTGGCCCCCCCCGAGTGGTGTTCTATTTTATACAAAGTCAGCTTATTGCCCCCACAAACCGGGTCCTCATTTTACCTACCTCGAAAGTTTGGAAGGCTGAGTCAACCACTTAATTGTCGTGTCCCTCCCCCTCTGTTGAGGGAAGGCTGTTCAATTTTGACATAGATGGCCTCTTATGACTCCTCTTTCAAACCAGCTGTCCTCTCTGTCCAAAATGTGGACTTTGCTGTCTTCAAAAGAGTGGCCTTTGTCTTTTAAATGCTGGTGGATTGCTGAATCTTGGCCTGATGGGTTTGTTCTCCTACGTTGTGCCATATGTTTGTGAAGTGGTGGTTTTGTTTCCCCAATGTACAGATCTGCACAGGGCTCACTCACTGCATTGTACTGCATTTACCAAGTTGCTCAGCATAGGAGCAATTTGTATTTATTTATTGTACAGCTAATCTTGATTTACGGCCATAATTGAGGCCAGAATTTTTGTTGCTAAGTGAGAATTGAGTGTTGCCCGATTTTGTGATATTTATTGCCACGTTTGTTATGTGAATTTAGCTTCCTCGCAGACTTTGCTTGTCAGAAGATCGAAAAATATGATCACATGACACCCCCCCCCCCATGCTACAGCTGTCATAAATAAGAACCGGTTGTCAAGCATCTGAATGTAAATCATATGGCCATGGGGACGTTGCAATGGTCATAAGTGTGAAAAATAGTCATAAGTCACTTTTTTCAGTGCTATTGCAACTTTGAATGGTTACTAAATGAGGACTTCCTGTATTCACCCATATTTATTCTACCATATCATAATTTATTCTTTACCATATCATTTTTGCTTGGTATAAAAAGAAGGGCTCAGAAAAATGGGGTGGTTAATGGTTTATATTAGGGAATTGCTCTTTATTTATTTCTAAATCTTTAGCTGTTAGGTATTGTCTGCATTAAAAAAAAGCAAGTTTATGGAAATATTAAACTTATTAAAAACAAAGTTGGTTTGAATGGAAAAATTAATCCAATGTGGTAATACAGGATCATTAGCATTGCTAAATCAGAAAGGATCTCTTAAATTAAATCTATGCAAGTCAGTTTCATAAAAGTGGGTGTTGCTTTTAGAAACCATTTTGAGAGACTTATGACGGTTACCATAGTGAGGAATATTTTGAGCACCTGAATTCTAGTTGAAAACAAAGAAATGGTCACCACGATGTAAAAAAGATGTTGAGACTCTGGAAAGAGTGCAGAGAAGAGCAACAAAGATAATTAGGGAGCTGGAGGCTATAACATATAAAGGACAGTTGCTGGAATTGGGTATGTCTAGTTTAATGGAAAGAAAGACTAGGGGAGACATGATAGCAGTGTTCCAATATCTCAGGGGCTGCCACAAAAAAGAGGGAGTCAAGTTATTCTCCAAAGCACCTGAAGGCAGGACAAGAAGCAATGGGTGGAAACTAATCAAGGAGAGAAGCAACTTAGAGCTTAAGGAGAAATTTCCTGACAGCGGGGATAATTAATTCATCAGTGGAACAACTTGCCTCCAGAAGTTGTAAATGCTCCAACACTGGAAGTTTTTAAGAAGAGATTGGGCAGCCATTTGTCTGAAATGGTATAGGGTTTTCTGCCTGAGCAAGGGGTTGGACTAGAAGACCTCCAAGGTCCCTTCCAAGTTTGTTATTCTATTCTACTCTGTTCTGAAACAGAAGATAGCTTCTCTCATTGGATGTTTTTAGTACAGGTAGTCCTCGATTTACAATCAGTGACCGTTCAAAGTTAAAACAGCACTGAAAAAGGTGACATGACTGTTTCCTGCACTTGCAACTACTACAGCTTCTCCATGGCTCGCTAGGGAATTTTAAAACTTGCCTTCTGAAACCTGACTGATCTTGAAGCTTAAGTTTCAATCAACTTTTTCACAATGTTCTTTTCTTTTGTAAGCTATCCTCTCCTGAAGTTTCATTGGGAAATTTGGAGGAAATATAAAGAGAGGCTGCTCCCGAAGAACTCTCCACTATCACTGGTAGTAATCTTGGAAAACTAATCTTGGGAATTTGAAGAATAAAGTGAATAAAATTTTAAAAGAGAAAAATAAAATGAAATTAAGGGAATGGTTAGGAGGAATGAGGACACGTGGGGAATTGGAAGAGGTTCTAGGAAGAAAACGGTTGTCTTGGTTAAATTACAGCCAAGTGGAACAATGGACTAAAAACTGGATAAGAGAAAATGGAGAGTCTAGAGAGTTAACGAGGTTCGAGGAATTAATTGAAAAAAATGAAACTGAAAAGGAAGAAAATAAAGGGATAAAAGGCTTAATGAGTGGAATTTACAAAATATTGTTGGAGGAAGAGGAGAGGGAAAATTTAGGAAAGATGGTATGGAAAACCGATTTGAAGATACGAATAGGGCAATAGAGTTGGGAAAGAATTTGGCAACAAAGAGTGTTGAGAAATATGTCAGTAAGAATAAAAGAGAATTATTACAAAACGGTATGGAGGTGGTACTTAACTCCGGTTAGATTAAGCAATATCAATCAGCACTATTCAGATAACGGTTGGAGAGGTTGTGGGGAAAAAGGAACGTATTTACATATGTGGTGGGACTGTAAATTTGTGCAAAAATTGTGGAAGACGGTGTTTAAGGAGATCGAAGAAATTGTAGGAATAAAGGTAGAAGAGGCACCAAAGGTAGCATTACTCTCACTATTGGAAGATATAAAGTGTAAAAAAGAGACTAAAGAGTTGATAACAAATTTGTTGACCGCAGCAAGAGAACATTTTCTATAAGAATACTTCTATGCCCGCGTAATTATTTTATTGCATTATGTGAATGTTATATTATTTAAATGCAAGTGTTAGCTGGACACAGAGGCATTTATCAATCAATGTACCGTAAGCAATACATTGTTAACTCTATGAAAGTTCAGATAAGTTAAACCTTTAAAGCTAAGGAGAACAAAGTTCATGTCTATGTTAATTTATTAAAAGTTAATAAACATAGGGTTACTTGATTTGTACAACTGAAGTGAAGAATGGTATGGATAGAAATTGTAAAATATGGTAAGGTTACTTTATAATGTAATCAAGGTTTGTATCTTTGAGTTAAAGTGCTTAATACTAAGATCTGTGTTGTTTATTATTGTTCATAAATGTTAAGGAAGTAAGAAAGGAGGAAGGAAAAAAGGGAGCTATTTGGAAGAGTAAATAAGTATTTTGGTCTCTAACTTACTCCTTCTGTATACTCCAACTGATTTGCAGTATTGAAAAACATTTCGGTTATTTTACAACTATACAGATAGTCCTCGACTTACAACAATTCACTTAGTGACCAAAGTTAAAATGCACTGGAAAAAGTGACTTGTGATGATGTTTTTTCAGTTATACCCATTGCAGCATCCTGATGGTCACATGATCAGAATTCAGATGCTTGCCAACTGATTCATATTTATAATGGTTGCAGTGTCCCAGGGTCATATGATCCTCTTTTGGACAAACAAAAGTCAATGGGGAAGCCAGATTCACTTAACAACCATGTTACTAACTTAACAACTGCAGGGATTCACTCAGTGGTGAAATCTAAAATTTGTTAGTACTGGTTCTGTGGGCGTGGCCAATTTTTTTTTTTTTACTTTTAAAACCATTTTTTTCTACAACCTCTTTGGCGAAGAGGTTGTAAAAAAATGCTTTTAAAAGGCTCTGACGATCCCAGCTGAGTTGCCTTTTTTTTTACTTTTAAAAGCATTTTTTCGGCCGAAGAGGTTGTAGAAAAAAATGCTTTTAAAAGTTAAAAAAAAAAGCCTCTGATGATTGTGCGGCTCAGCTGGGCATGGATGGGGGGGGCAGGGATTTTTGCTCCGAACCACCCGCCTCCATCGCTACCAGATTGGGTGATCCGGTCTGAACCGGGAGCATTTCACCCCTGGATTTACTTAACAACTGTGGCTTGTAAGGTCGTAAAATGGGGCAAAACTCACTTAACAGCTCTCTTGCTTTGCAATGGAACTTTGGGGCTTAATTGTGGTTATAAGTTGAGGACTACCTGTAAACCAATGTTTCTCAGCTTTGGCAATTTTAAGATGGTTGGCTGGGGAATTCTGTAAATTTAAGCCCACATAAGGTTGAGGAACACTGCTATAAACAACCAGTGCATATTCCACCAAGTTCATGTTATGTAATACTTTAATAGATTGATAAAAACATGGGATTTTTTAAATAAAAATAATAAGCCCAAGAGTCTTACTGTTATCCTCCCCTTCAAATACTTTCCATGTTGGAGATATTTACAGTAAAGGAAACAGGAATTAATATGCAGATATGAGTCACTCAGATCCATGAGTAGATTAAGGACAAAGTAATAATAATAGTTCAAAAGGCTGGAATATATCGGGGTAAGATGTTCTTACAAATGGTTGGAAGGATAAAATCTGAATTTAAGAATGAAGGAGAGACGTTAAGAAAAGTGACAGAATTTGAAACACATCCTATAATATAGTATTTTGTATAGGACCTATACAAAATTAACACCATCTGTTAGGGCTCATATATCAATTCTTATTCCGATACGACATGGAGATAGACTAAGTACAAAAAAAGTATGATAAAATGGATGCAGAACTTTAAAGAAATAGCCACAACTCAACAGTGGGAAAAATTATGGACCAAATCCATTAAATTAATTTTAAGTTATAATTGGTATAAAATCTTTTACAGGTGGTTCTCAGCTCCAATATAGTTAAATTATTCAGTAACAAATGTTGGAAATGCCATGAAACAGAAGGGATATTTTCACCACATGCAGTGCATACATGCTGGAAAAATATAGATAGTACCATCCCTGAATTTTAGAGATTCATTTGAAATGAAATCACATTCAACTTGGTATAATTCCAGAATATGTTAACAAGATCACTTGAAGTGTTAATACCACTTTATAATGCCTTGGTAAGGCCACACTTGGAATATTGCATTCAGTTTTGGTCGCCATGATGTAAAAAAGATGTTGAGACCCTAGAAAGAGTGCAGAGAAGAGCAACAAAGATGATTAGGGGACTGGAGGCTAAAACATTTGAAGAACGGTTGCAGGAACTGGGTACTTTTTTATTTTATTTTATTTATGTAATTTATATGCTGCCCTTCTCCCGAAGGACTCAGGGCGGCTTACAAAGAGACATTCAACAATTCGAAAATTACATAAAAATTAAAATCCAATTAAAATTTATTAAAATTATTTCAATGTAAAAAATCCCCCAACGGGTCAACCCATTTGATGAAAGAGCCACGTCTTCAGTTCGCAGCGGAAGGAGAGGAGGTCGGCAGTATGTCTAGTCTGATGAAGAGTAGGACTAGGGGAGACATGATAGCAGTGTTCCAATATCTCAGGGGCTGCCACAAAGAAGAGGGAGTCAAACTATTCTTCAAAGCACTTGAGGGTAGAACAAGAAGCAATGGGTGGAAGGAGAGAAGCAGTTTAGAACTAAGGAGAAATTTACTGACAGCTAAAACAATTAATCAATGGAACAACTTGCCTGCAGAAGTTGTGAATGCCCCAACACTGGAAATTTTTAAGATGTTGGATAACCATTTGTCTAAAGTGGTGTAGGGTTTCCTGCCTGGGCAGGGGGTTGGACTAGAAGACCTCCAAGGTCCCTTCCAACTCTGTTATTCTATTCTATTCTATTCTATTCTATTCTATTCTATTCTATTCTATTCTATTCTATTCTATTCTATTCTATTCTATTCTATTCTATTCTATGAAACAAGAACTTACTGAGATACTATATGCTCACAGCTGCAAGGATAAACTTTGCCATGCATAGGGAGAAAGATACAGCACCAAAGATATCTGATTGTGAATTTAAATTTGAAGAATGCAGGTAGTCCTTACGACCACAGTTGAGCCCAAAATTTGTGTTGCTAAGTGAGAAATTTGTTAAGCGAGTTTTGCCCCATTTTACGACTTTTCTTACCACATTTCTTGATTTAGTAGCTCGGTTGTTAAGTGAATCCAGCTTCCCCATTGACTTTGCTTGTCAGAAGGTCACAAAAGGGGATCATGTGACCCAGGACACTGCAATCATCATAAATACATGCCAGTTGCCAAATGTTCAAATTTTGATCATGTGATAATGGGGATGCTGCAGTGGTCGTAAATATGAAAAACGGTCACTAAACAAATAGTTGTAAGTTGACGACTACCTATATAGTATTGGAAAAAGCTTAAACTATTGCTTATAATGGCGTTGGTCTGACTGTATACGTTTCATTTCTGGGCCAATTGTGGATACCAATTTCTTTAATCAATCAGAATACAGCTGGAATGGGGCCTTCTAGTCCAACCCCCTGATCAAGCACGAAATCCTATACCCGTGATGGCAAACCTATGGCATGCGTGCCACAGGTGGCACGTGGAGCCATATCTGTGGGCACATGAGTGTTGCCGTAGCTCAGCTCCAGCGCGCATGCGCGTGCCAGCCAGTTGATTCTTGGGCCTTCCGGGCCCACTAGAAGTCAGGAACTGGGCCGTTTCTGGCCTCCGTAGGGCCTCCGCGGGGTGGGAAAGGCCGTTTTCACCCTCCCCAGGCTCTTAGAAAGCCTCTGGCGCCTGGGGAGGGCAAAAAATGGGCCTACCAGGCCCACCGGGCCATCACGTGCCAAAAGCAGGAAGAAAGTCACATACGCATACGTGGGGGGGTGGGGGGGCATTGAATTATGGGTGTGGGCATGCGCATGCACACACACCCGCACTCCCCCCACTTTTGACATGCGACAGCAAAAAGGTTAGCCATCACTGCCCTATACCATTTGAGACAAGTAGCCGTCCAGTCTCTTCTTAAAAACCTCCAGTGATGAAGCCCCCACAACTTCTGAAAGCAAAGTTGTTCCACTGGTTAATTAGTCTCACTTTTAGGAAGTTTCTCCTTAATTCCAGGTTGCTTCTCTCCTTGGTTAGTTTCCATCCATTGTTTTTTGTCTAGCCTTCTGGTGCTTTGGAAAATAAATTAACCCCCTTCTCTTAGTGGCAGCCTCTCAAATACTGGAATACTGCTATCATGTCCCCCTAGTCCTTCTTTTCTCTAGACTAGCCATACCCAATTCCTGCAATCGTTCTTCACGTTTTTGTCTCCAAGCCTTTAATCATCTTAGTTGTTCTTCTTTGCACTTTTTCCAACGTCCCAACATTTTTTTAACAACGTGGGGACCAAAACTGGATGCGGTATTCCAGGTGTGGCCTTACTAAGGCTTTATAAAGCGGTATTAATACTTCACGTGATTTTGATTCTATCCCTCTGTTTATACAATCAAGGATTGTATTGGAATTTTTTGGCTGCTGCCGCACATTGCTGGCTCATATTTGCGGGACCGCCTTCTGCCGTCACTAGCCTCCTACCAGCCAGCACGCTCCCACAGAGGGACTCCTCAGGGTGCCGTCAGTCAGGCAATGTTGGCTGGCGACCCCCAGGGGGAGGGCCTTCTCTGTGGCAGCACCTGACCTCTGGAACGATTTGCCCCCAGAGATACGCATGATCTCCGGGCTTTTCGCCGTGCCCTAAAAACTTTTCTTTTCCATCAAGCAGGGCTGGCGTAAACACCCCCCCCCTTTTTTTTTGAGATGTTAGATTTTTAATTGTCTATGGGTTTTAGTTGGGATGTTTTAAATTTTGGACCAAAGTTGTGTAATTCTTTTAAAATTTTTAAATTTTGTATTCGAATGTTTTTTATTTTTGGCTATGCACCGCCCTGAGTCCAGCAGGAGAAGAGCGGTATACAAATTTAATAAAATAAAATAAATAAATAAAATAAATATTTAAGTGATTGTCCACTAGGACTCCAAGGTCCCTCTACCAGGTAGTGACCAGTGGCCAGGTACTGACTGCCGCAGCTACTAGTAGTAGCTGCGGCGGGAGGCTCCACCCACCCACCCAGATGTCATCAAATACGCTCTGCGCATACGTATGTACGAGCGTGAGCAAAACGGTAGCGAAGGTAAGCGAAACCCACCACTGGTACTGACCCAGGAAGAGGGTTTGGAGAGGCAAGGAAGCTGAATCCATTTTCTTTGTCCTTTTCAGAGGCTGGTGTCGTTTAAAGATGTGGCTGTGTATTTCACCGCGGGTCAGGGGGCTCTCCTGGATCCCGCCCAGAGAGCTTTATACAAAGAAGTCATGGTGGAGAATTACGAAAACGTGGCCTCCTTAGGTATGACTCTCCTTTCTTTCTTTGAGCTAAACAGATTTAAAGGGCTGTGATCTATATCTGCTTCTCCCTTGCATTTTCAGGACAGTGATTTTTACTTTGATTTTCTGTCAAGGGGTTCCTGTTCCGAAGCCAAATCTCATTTCTCGTCTGGAACGAGGAGAACCACCTTGGCTGTTAGAGTCTCAAGGGGTGGATGCCAACAGCTCAGGTAAGAGATGAAAAAAAATCATCATCATCATTTAATGACCCCATAATCCCTTGCGGGGTGGAGTCTGGGCAACTGAATAGAGCTAGCAGAGCATTTAATGGCCAGATGCCCTTCCTGTCACTAATGCGGAGCTTTGTTCATCAGATATATTCTCATCGTTCCCAGAGAAATATCTGCCTCTACCTAGGATTGAACTCACGGCCTCCTCAAGTGAATTACAGTAACGGAAAACCAGAGCTGAAAAATCGCACGCCAAACCTTGCCAACTCTAACTTTTCCCTCTCTTAGAAAAAAGTAACTTCCGTTGATTGTTACTGGTCCCCCCAATGTCCAATCAAATTCAAAGATGTTTTTAGAACGGTCACTTCAAGTTCCATTCCTAGCCGGCTGACTTTGGAGCCGCATTTTGAAGCCACATCTCAGGGAGTATGGTCAGCTTTTTGTTTCCTTTGAGTCCTTCCCCCTCCAATCCACTCCCACTAGAGTTCATGGCAGACTGGCACCAAGCGGTAGCAAAATGCAAGGGTGAGGTGGCAGCCGACCCCTGGATTCTAGCCTGGTTCCTTAACCATTAGAGCAAACTGGCTCTTATACTGATACCATTACATCTTTTGTCTTTAAATCTGCAAACTTAATGAGTATACCACATGGTAAGATTTTTCTACATGCTGTTCATGAGTTATTCTGCAGATTTTTTGAATTTGTAACAATCCATCTTTGTTTAAGATCCAGATATTATTTATTTGAGTACATGTTCCTTTTTTCTTTCTAAACCATCTATGCCCAGATTGTCTGAATTCTCTTAGACCTTGGTTTCAGCACAATTCTGTTTCTGTTATGTGAAACAGAGCCACCAACTCCATTTCCTTTTATTTCTGACTTTATTCCAAGCATAATTTTGGGAATATATTTAGTAGGTTTATCCAGCCATTCTAGTTTATGGGCTGTACTGTAACATATTTATCACTGGAATCAATCTTAAAACAATGTTTTAAAGAAACAACTTCCATATTGCATTGTTGAAACGAGTTAATTATGTCCTATTCTGAATGTTTACATTTTATAACACATTTTTGTTGAAACTTACTCAATTTACATGCAGATAAATATCTCATTTGTGATAGGATAGAGGAAGTAACTTTTGTTGATTGTTACTGGTTTTCTCCCCTTTTTATCATTTTTAAAATTCTGTTAGTTATTTTTAACAAATAAGAATTTTATCTCTAATTTTCATCAAACATATTCAGAACGTAATATGATGTTAAACATAAAGTGAATTCAATGCCATAAATTTCTTTAGAATTACATGCAGTGCAATATAAAGAAACTGTGTCAAACACCGTAAGTTTTGTAATAAACTCTGAATAAAGCATATATTTAGATTATTCAGTTTTATAATAAACGTCAGTCTTTTGTGTTGGAATTAACTGTAATAATGCCAATTAAGAATGAATACTAAACTATACTAGTCCAAACAAATTTAAAAATGAAGGTAAGAATTAAAGTGTAGAAAATCAGTGGAATTAAAAAAGGTCCAAAATAAAGTAAAACTAAGGATAGCCGCAATAGAAGTAAAGGTTCTCTGTGAAGTTAAATTCATTTCATCAATATCTTCTAATTAATTTATTAAGTGCCACCAAGTCCATGTTGATCCTAAATGACCACATGAAATGGCTTCAAATAATGATTCCTTATTTAGGAGCTCCCTCTTATGGTAACAAGTATAATATCTTCATAGAATTTGACTGGACACAATTTGCCATCATGGAAATATGGAGTTGGACATAATTAATTAATTAATTGATTAATATGTAAAAGCAGTGAAATGAGTTTAAACGAAGCTAGCAGAATAATTCTATGCTCAATTACCTTCAAGCTAGGAACAGTCAGGTGCAATTTGCATCCTTAACAGTATTTAAAACCAGAAAAAAAGGAAAATATCATGGCTAATTGATGCAGCCAATGCTAATCAGTCACAATTTCTCACTTGGGTTTCTTGCATAAAGATAAGAAATTCAGTTTCTATTCAAAATATCCCCTGAGTTGTATGGACAGTTTTGTGCCACAAAAAGCCAAATTAAACAGCAAGGAAGGAAAATTGAACATTGTCAAATTATAGAGTCCATAAGCTCACTCTAGGCTGTAAATCATAAATCTCAAACCAGTAAATTCCAAAGTTATCGGAAAAAACATGAAAACATGTAGAAGCAGATTACAATACAGCTAAGAAAATATAATAACCTGGGAAAAAAGGTAATAAAAGCTTAAATATTTTAGTTGATCTGAAATCAGCTGAAATCTCTGAAGAGGCATAACTCCATTAAATTTTCTTGATTCCAGACTGCTCTTAATCAATAAACATGTCCTTTAGCCTCTAATTCTTGACTCTTGCTTAAAAACACATACTTGATTACAGGCAATCTTCCTGTATACGACACTAGGGATCAGAAAACTCATAATCATCACAATTACAATTATTTTTGCCACAATTGTTAAAGAAACCACTGCAGACCATAACTTAATCAACCAATTCCCCATTGATTAACTATGTTATTAAACTCCTGGCCAAGGTTTATATGTTATTGGCAAGGCCTTCAGTTAATCACAAAGGCCTTCATAGGTTGATTTATTCTTCAGATTTATAAAGCTATACAGATCAAACAATGAGGCTCTGGGTTGTGTAAAGCCTGAAAAACCCCAAACCCACTGTATATATCGGTATATATATTAAAAAATAATATTTATTACAACATATCAGTATCAATTTGGCTATTGCTTTCCGATAGATAGATAGATAGATAGATAGATAGATAGATAGATAGATAGATAGATAGATAGACTAAATGCTCATTCAGGAATTCTTTAAAATGTGTTGTCCAGGGGTGGGTTCCACTTACCTTTGCTACTGGTGCTTCTACACATGTGCAGAGCATCCTTGATGACATCCGGGTGGGTGGGCGGAGCCTCCCGCTGCCGCTACTACCAGTTCGTATGATCCGGATCGAACCGGTAGCAATCCACCACTGGTGGTGTCCCTTCTATTTTCAAGATTTGTTTTTCTCTCCTCAGGGGCACTGTGGAAAAAGAATTCCTGTCGTAAATGTGGAAAATGCTTCATTCAGAAATCGGATCTTGCTATGCATCGACTAGTTCACAAGGGAGAGAAACCTTTTAAATGCCAGGAATGTTCGAAATATTTTGTTCATCGCTCAGAGCTTGTGAAACACCAGCGCGTCCATACAGGAGAGAGGCCCTTTAAATGCTTCGAGTGTGGAAAGTGTTTTTCACGGCAGTCCGTGCTTGCCAACCATCACCGGATCCACACAGGAGAAAAACCTTATGAGTGCCTGGAGTGTGTGAAACGTTTTACTCAGAGGTCACAACTCATCCGACACCGAAGAGTCCACACGGGAGAGAAACCTTATAAATGTCTGGAGTGCGGAAAGTGTTTTGCCCGTCACTCGGTTCTCATCAATCACCAGAGAGTCCACACCGGAGAAAAACCATACAAATGCTTACAGTGTACCAAATGTTTTGCCCGTCAGTCTGTCCTGGTGAGCCATCAAAGAGTCCACACTGGGGAGAAACCCTACAAGTGTCAGGAGTGTGGCAAACGCTTTGCTCATCAGTCAAACCTGGTCAACCACCAGAGAATTCACACGGGAGAGAAACCCTACAAATGCTTGAACTGTGGAAAAAGTTTTGCCCAACAATCTGATCTCGTGAAACACAGGAGAATCCACACAGGGGAGAGACCTTACAAATGCCCACAGTGTGGGAAATCTTTTATGATCCATTCGGATGTTGTGAATCACCAGAGGGTCCACACGGGGGAGAAGCCCCACAAATGCCCCACCTGTGGGAAGTGTTTTGCTCAACGCTCGGCTCTCGTGAGTCACCAACGCATCCACACGGGAGAAAAACCGTACAACTGCCTGGCGTGTAAGAAATGTTTTGCTCAGCTATCCAATCTTGTGAAACACCAGCGAATCCACACAGGAGAGAAACCCTACAAATGCTTAGAGTGTGGGAAATGTTTTAGGCGGCGTTACCATCTCAAGGTCCACCATCAAGTTCATTTGAGGAGTTAGGCCCGGTGACGACCTTAAATGGGACGATGGCTTCGAAGGCCAAGGAAATGTTATTCAGTATAAATCGGCGGACTCAAATGGAATACATTCTGAATAATTTACATTTAGGGTTTTTTAAAAAAAAAAGGTTCTTAAAAATAATGTTTCATTGATGCTGATGGAGGAACGCAGATATACAGATATACTGATGGCAGAAGTAATGTTAAGACAAATGTACAACTAAATCGTGGGAAGGACTGAATTTTAATAGCAGTTGCCTGTGGGGATTGGTGGTTAAAGTGCCGTATCGTAGGCTATCACTGCCCACAGCCAGGAGTTCGATCCTGGTGGGGCTCAAGGTTGACTCAGCTGTCCATCCTTTTTGTGGTCGGTAAGATGAGGAGCAAGATAGTTGGGGCCAATATGCAAATAATGTTTATATTGTAAATCACCCAGAGAGTGCTATAAAACACTTATGTTTTAGGGTTCACAGAGTTCCCCAATCTTTCTGGGTTGGTGGCCTGGAGGGAGGGAGGAGCAGGCGAACGCACATGCGCATTCGCACAAGTGGATGGGGCTGCACGCACGAACAATGCGAGTGTGCGGGTGATGCTCGTGGCAATGGTAGCGCCTATGTGGCGCTCGCAACAACATTAGCACGAGTGTGTGTGGAGGAGTGGCCAGCCACTCACACAGCCCTGTGGCCAATAAATCACACCCCAGTAGTGGGCTGTAGCCCACAGGTTGGGGACTCCCGTATATCAGACTAAATGCTACTGCTAGTGCTATGTAGAGCAACTGGTTCAGTGGTCCATGTTGTCCCTCCCACAACATTTTGGGTTCATCGGTTCGTCCCTTGTTTATCTTTCATCATACAGAAATAACAACTTCCCAAGTGTTTCAAAACAGCAGCAAGCTAGCCACAGAGAAGAGTGTAAATGCTTGCGTGGGCTCGACTGAAGTGGTGCTTTCTATGGCTTTTTCCTGGTTCAAATTGCAACCAAGTTTTTTTTGGGGGGGAAGGAGACTTTCTATGAAGGAAATGATGGTTGGTACAGGAAGACAGCGGGAGGACCTTCCAAACCACTGCCTTATTACTCTAAGGCAGGGGTGGGTTCTAAATTTTTTTACTACCGGATCTGTGGGCATGGCTTATTTTGTGGGTGTCGCTTGATGGTCATGTGACAATTCTTTAGGATTTAGCAGAGGTACTGGTCTACCAGGCTTTTAACTGCTTGCAGAGCTGTACCGGTCTACCCATTTATTTTTGCAGGCACCGGTCTACTCATTTGTTTTTGGAGGCACCGGTCTACCACCAAACTGCCTTTTACCACTGATCAGCTGTAGGGCGGTCCTTTGAAGCCCACGGCAAGAGTTTAAACAGGTTTTTTACTTATAGCCCATCAGCTGGGACTCAGGAGGCAGCAATAGATTGTGGGTGGGGCCAAATAAAAGGTAAGAATAACGTGGGTGGGGGGATGGGGGGGCAGAACCGATTCGGTGACATCATATCGTCACCGCTACTAGCTTGGTGGAACCGGGAGGAACCCACCACTGCTCTAAGGATACTTAGGATTGCTAGTCTAGAAATGATCGGGGTAAAATTAATGCTGTATTCATCCTATAACTTTCTGATGTGATAAGACTGCGGTTCCCAGAATGCCCGTTAGCATGCTCCCAAATTCTAGGTATCATGCCTCCAGCATAAACTTTGCTTATGTAATTATGTATTTTTATTGCTATTGTTGAAAGGAACGTGGTGGTTCAGTGGCTAAGACGCTAAGCTTGTCGATTCAAAGATTGACAGTTCAGCGGTTTGAATCCCTAGTGCCCCGTAACGGGGTGAGCTCCCATTACTTGTCCCAGCTTCTGCCAACCTAGCAGTTTGAAAGCACGTAAAAATGCAAGTAGAAAAAATAGGGACCACCTTTGGTGGGAAGGTAACTGTGTTCTGTGTGCCTTTGGCATTTAGTCATGCCGGTCACATGACCACAGAGATGTCTTCGGACAGCGCTGGCTCTTTGGCTTTGAAACGGAGATGAGCACCGCCCCATAGAGTCGGAACGACTAGCGCATATGTGCGAGGGGAACCTTTACCTTATTGCTATTGTTGTTCTTTAATGTATTTTGGCCTCCACCTAGTGGTCAAACATGAATCTTTATTGGAACCCGGCCCTTTAAGGGTCATCTTCTCAACATCCTTCACTCCAAAAAATGCATCCTGCCGGACTTTTCCTTTAGGATTTGGAGGAAGCGGAAGCACCAAGAAGTATCCAGCCGCATCCTATACACACAGCATTGCTGTTTCACCATCCTGTTCCTTTAACAAAGCATCCAGACCTATGCATATGGTCTGTTTAGCTGCATGTCAAAATGTACACAGTAACGTGAAGCAGGGACAGGGTTGGTGTTTCCATCTCACCTGAAAAGTGCTTGCTTGGAGATTCTTTAGAGCAGTGTTTTTCAAACTTGGCAATTTGAAGACTTGAATTCTGAAAACACCTGGTGCAAGTTTTAAGGATTGATATTGTGTAATTAAATAATTAAATTGTGGGACAAGAAGGAGGGATGGACTGAAATTGAAATTGTCCTGGTTTGAGAAGTTTGTGATGTACAACTCTATATAACCTATGTCTAAAAACAAAATTCAATTGTTTTGCATTAGTAATTTATAAAGCAGTTATTATCATCAATTAAATATACACATAAAACAACCCTCAGCTCAATTTCATTTTCCTTCCTTTTAAACAGATCCTGGCTTTTAATTTAACCTTTATATGCTATAGGTTTTTTTGTTGTTAGTTGCGAAGTTGTGTCTGACCCATCGCAACCCCATGGACAACGTTCCTCCAGGCCTTCCTGTCCTCTACTATCATCTGGAGTCCATTTAAGCTCATGCCGATGGCTTCAGTGACTCAATCCAGCCACCTCGTTCTCTGTCGTCCCCTTCTTCTTTTGCCCTCAATCTTTCCCAGCATTAGGCTCTTCTCCAGTGAGTCCTTCCTTCTCATTAGGTGGCCAAAGTATTTGAGTTTCATCTTCAGATCTGGCCTTCGAAAGAGCAGTCAGGGTTGATCTCCTCTAGGACTGACTGGTTTGATCATCTTGCAGTCCAAGGGACTCGCAGGAGTCTTCTCCAGCACCATAGTTCAAAGGCCTCAATTCTTTGGCACTCAGCCTTCCTTATGGTCCAACTTTCACAGCCATATATTGCAACTGGGAAAACCATAGCCTTGACTATACACACTTTTGTTGGCAGGGTGATGTCTCTACTTTTTAGTATGCTATAAGTTTACTTGCACAGAAATCACAAAAGATACAACAGCCACTACCACCACCATCACTGAATATACCATTTTATTTATACCGGTACATAGTAAGCTCCAGTACTTTAGTTAGAAAAGTTAAACATGATGCTGTAATGTAGGAAAAAAAGAAAAAAAAATGGCTAGGCCATTTCAGAATTATGAAAGCTACTTCAGTTTATACATGGAAGGCAACTGATTACACATTTTTGCAAAGTAAGTAACATTGTTATGTCCCAAAGATGCTTTTTCAAAAGGCAACTGGACTTCCTTGTTTTTTCCTTGAAGACATTTTGCTTCTCAGCCAAGAAGCTGCTTCAGTTCTTAGATAGGAAGTGAAATGTCTTCAAGGAAAAAAAAAAGAAAATCCAGTTGCCTTTTGAAAAAGCACCTTTCAGACAACCATGACTTGGATGATTGAGAATTTCCATAGACGTCCCATTGAATGAAAAATACAACTGTCGAGCCATGATGCTTAAACTGAGCCTCCAGATTCAGGAACAGCATATCTTGAACAACTGTAAAATAAATAAAAAAAAATGGTGGAGGAGATCTTGCTTTGTTGGGTCTCCCAAAACCGAGTTGCTGCAGATCTGCTGGAAGTTTTTGGCTGCAGATCATACTACCATGTTTCCTGATAATAAAACCCTGTCTTATATTTTTTTGAATCCTGAAATAAGCGCTTGGCCTTATTGCCACACGTTCAAAAGCCCTATTGGGCTTATTATCAGGGGATGTCTTATTTTGGGGGAAACAGGGAGGTAGGTAAAATGAGGACCTGGTTTGTGGGGGCAATAAACTGACTTTGTATAAAATAGAACACCGCTCAGGGGGGCCCAAAAAGCCCTACTAAGCAGGTATATACAAAAGTATGAAGGCTATTGCTTAATGAATTGTAAGCCACCCTGAGTCTCTGGAGAAGGGCGGCATATATAAATCTAAATAAATAAATAAGTAAGTAAATAAATAACTAAGAGACCCAAAGGTGCTTTTTCAAGAGGCAACTGGATTTTTTGTTTTTGTTTTTCTTTGAAGACGTTTCGCTTCTCATCCAAGAAGATTCTTCAGCTTCTTGGATGAGAAGGATCCTAGCTGGGAGAATTCTGGGAGTTGAAGTCCACCCATCTTGCCGCGCCTGACACCGAGAAACACTTTTTTGAGTCCTGAAAGGAAAGGAAGACTACGAGTCCCAGAAGCGCCTCCGGGTTCCATTGGTGAGGGAAGCAAATCGGACCACAAATCCCAGCGGCCCTTGGGCTTCCTGATTCCAGATTCGAAAGGCTGGATTGGCTGAGGCCGACAAGACGTGGTGGAATTGTCAAAAGAATGGAGGCGGCGGAGGCGCCCGGGCAGGTAAGGAAGCACATGAGCGGGCGGTGGAAGGCAGCCAAAGGCGGGGGGATCCCACGCGCGATCCCTCGATCTATTGCAGGGGGATTCTCTGACGTTCTCCGTGCTTTTGGAAGGGTGCAAAAACTTTGCATCACGGAGCTGCGGGGCGGGGGGGGGGGGGGGGAGAAGAGAACAGATGCATCCTGGATTCCTGCTTTTGCTATGGGTCACGTCGTTCTTTTGCACGGGAGAGTTCGCAAAGTTCTTGCGATCTGGGAAAAGATGGGATGGGAGGGAGACGTGGGAGCAAGCAAAAGTGAGGCGATCTCCTTTTTTTTGGAGTGTGTTTAAGGGCATTCCGCAGGGCTTTTCCCCAATTTACGCTTTCCAGATGTGTTGGGTTGCATCAACCGCTTCGCTTGGCTGCTTAGTGGTGGTGATGGGGTTTGTAGTCGGATGCATTTGGCAGGTGACACATGGGAGGGAGAGAAGTTAAGGGAGTAGGCAAGGGAGAGTTTCAGGATTACGGAAGGAGAGAGGAGACTAAAATTTTTTGCCTAAATTCCAGCCTCTTTCCACAAATGGGCTGTTCGCCCTCATCGAGTCCTGCAAAAATAATAATTAAAAATGCAACGGTTTATTTCATTTCTGGGTTGTTTCTTGTTTTTCACGCCATATGTTGTTCCAGTTTTAGGAAGGTACCCAGCAGCGATTATGGTGTCACAAGCTGGGGTTGCTCTGAAAAACATTATTTTCAAACAAGAATTTATTTATTTATTGATTGATTGATTGATTGATTGATTGATTGATTGATTGATTCGATTTATATGCCGTCCTTCTCCGGAGACTCAGGGCATCTTACAATGCATTAAGCAACAGCCTTTATACTTTTGTATAGACCTGCTTAGTAGGGCTTTTTTTTAATACAAAGTCAGCTTATTGCCCCCACAATCCGGGTCCTCATTTACCCATCTCGAAAGGATGGAAGGCTGAGTAAACCTTGAGCCTGTGAGATTCGAACTTGCAGTAATTGCAGGCAGCTGATGCTAGTTAACAGCACATTAGTCTGCTGCGCCACCAAGGCTCATTAATGTGCCTTGGTGGTGTCTTGAAGTCACCAGAGATTAATTAGCTAGTTAATGTGTTCATGTTGTTATATTTTAAATGACCGGGAATGGGGGGGAAATACTTCTCACATATAATAATTTGGTGGCCTTTGGCTGGGGTGAAGGTGTGTTTTCGTTCAGGCAGTAAAATGCCTTATTTGTGTAGAAAATGAGGAATGATAAGATAAAAAGTAGACATAAACTACTCCAGGTCTTTCATTGCTTGGCTTGAAGCCTGCATATGTTGCATGGTTGAAACAACTGAGTCACTAACAAACAAATCTTCTTTATGTCCCCACACAGATAAATAACCATACAAAGGACTGAGCTCCAAATGCTATGATAATTTTTTCCAGTAATAAACTTGGCTGGGGATAATGGAATATGACTTCAGTCCACTGACCACAATTCCTGAGAGTCACATTAAGGTGAGAAAGTTGGCTTCCTTTTCACAAAATGGACAAAAATGCTGTTCAGTTAGTGAGCAATCTGCAGACTGATGGGGCCGACTCCCAAAATTCTTTTGCTGGCAGGGATGTTGCTGAGAATTCTGGGAGTTGAAGTCCACACAGTTGGGGAACATCTGTTGGGGAGCAATGCTGTTTTAGCTGGGAGATCTCATGTCAGGAAATGGACCGTTTTTGAATGCAGCATGGAAGTCTACTTAGAGCAGTGTTTCTCAACCTTGGCAAATTTAAGATGTGGAGACTTCAACTCCCAGAATTTTTCAGCCAGCGATGCTCACTGGGGAATTCTGAGAGTTGAAATTCACACATTTTAAAGTTGGTAAGGCTGAGAAACTACAGAATCTACAAAGTACATTAAATCTGGATTGGATAAAAATAGATTTGGATCAGAGGTGGGTTTCAGCAGGTTCTGACCAGTTCTGGAGAACTCGTAGTGGAAATTTTGAGTAGTTTGGAGAACCGGTAGTAAAAATTCTGACTGGCCCTACCCCCATCTATTCTCTGCCTCCCAAGTCCCAGCTGATTGGGAGGAAATGGGGATTTTGCAGTATCCTTCCCCCACCACGCCCACCAAGCCATGCCAACCCACCAAGCCACACCCACAGAACCGGTAGTAAAACATTTTGAAACCCACCACTGATTTGGATCTATTATAATACCGCTGAGTGACTTAAAATAGCTTAGAAGGATTTCTGACTTCCACTTAGTACAGCATTTCATACAGGATTACTGTTTTTCAGTAGCTCCATAAATGAGATTTCTATCCTGTTTTTCCTGTTTCTGTTTTAAATGTATTGAAAATCATGTTGCGGAACATAAAGGGGAAATGCTCAAATCGCACATGAAAAGTTCCCTGAAAAATCTGGTTGAGCACTGTGCGAAGGGATAATGGATCAGGCAGTTCTTTTGCATGATCTCACTTCCAGAATTGCAGAATTTAGTAACCGCAGCTAGCCCTTAATGACTAAGTGCCAATTTGTTTATCTGTAGATTTGCTTTTTGTAGTCCATTTGGCCTACAGCAGGCCAGAGTTTGCAGTGAGAAAACTCAATCTCTGCCCCCATCAAATGTTGTGCCAGGCTGCAGGTGTGGAATGGAACATGTAGCCCGCAATTCGGATTTTTGAAACAGTAAACTGCTTATAACCTAAGGATACACCTGTATGTATAAGATCTTGACTGGTGAATCATTTTGCTTTCTACCAATTATCATCAGACTATTTTAATTTGATCCATGGCTTCATAGGTTGCACCAGAATTCCACTGGTTAGCTATCCAGCCATATAAATGTAATAAATAAATACATTTTTGAAAATTAATTAATAAGCTGGCTAGCTACATATGCACGCATATGTATCTGTAAATGTTATTTTTCTTACAGAATTCAGTGACATTTGAAGATGTGGCTGTGTATTTCACAGAGGACCAGGGGGCTCTGCTGGATCGAAAACAGAGAACTTTGTATGAAGATGTCATGGTGGAAAATTATGGGATTGTGGCCTCGCTGGGTAAGGGGCTAAATGAAAAGCCGATAGGTATCCTCTACGGCCAGTGAGAGACAGAAATAGTGGGATTGTAGAAGGCTTTCTGTCCCATGGGAAATGAGAGCAATCACAAGGGAATCCTACATTAAGCTTCTAGGATGTTGCAGAAAAAGTTTGAACCATTGTATTTACAGTGATCACCCTTGATTATACATTTAATATAATATGTAATATAATAACAGAGTTGGAAGGGACCTTGGAGGTCTTCTAGTTCAACCCCCTGCTTAGGCAGGATACCTTACACCACTTCAGACAAATGGTTATCCAACATCTTCTTAGAAACTTCCAGTGTTGGAGCATTCGCAACTTCTGGAGGCAAGTTGTTCCACTGATTAATTGTTCTAACTGTCAAGGAAATTTCTCCTTAGTTCTAAGTTGCTTCTCTCCTTGATTAGTTTCCATCCATTGCTTGTCCTGCCCTCAGGTGTTTTCGCTCCCTTTTCTTTGTGGCAGACCCTGAGATATTGGAACACTGCTATCATGTCTCCCCTAGTCCTTCTTTTCATCAAACTAGACATTTCTTAAATTAAACTTATACAGAAAGTCTATGGAGATTCTCAGTCATCTAAGTCATGGTTGTCCCAATGATGATTTTTCAACAGGCAATTGGATTTTCTGGTTTTTTGTTGAAGACATTTCGCTTCTCATCCAAGAAGCTTCTTCAGCTCTAAGCTGAAGAAAAACCAGAAAGTCCAGTTGCCTTTTGAAAAAAAGAGAGATTTGAGATACAGTTTGAGAGAGATGAGTCTGGACCCAGGTCCCAAGGAAGGAGGAAAAGATCCAGCAAAGGCAAAACATCCTGGGTATATACGAGATCGCCTTCTGCCACCAATAGCCTCCCACCAGCCAATACGCTCCCACAGAGAGGGACTCCTCAGGTTGCTGTCGGTCAAACAATGTCGACTGGCGACACCCAGGGGGAGAGCCTTCTTTGTGGGGGCACCTGCCCTCTGGAATGAATTGCCCCCAGAGATACGTATGATCCCCGACCTACATACCTTTCGCCGTGCCCTTAAGACTCTATTGTTTCAACAGGCTGGGCTGGCTTAGAAAATGAATTTTAATTGGGTGTTTGTAGTTTTTTAATATAAGGGCCAAATTTTTAATATATTTTAAATTGTTTTTAAATTTTATGGGTATATGTTGTTTTAGTATGGCTGTACACTGCCCTAGTCCTTTGGGAGAAGAGCGGTATAGAAATTTAAATAAATAAATAAATAAATAAAATCCTTATTATTTTATTGGTCTCCTCCCTCAATTCAAATAATATTTGGTTACATCTGTTGCATTTCTAATTCAAATGCATTTCAGCGAATTCCTAGGAAACTGGGCCTAATATTATAATTGCAGCAAAGATTTTTGCTATTTGTGCTACGATTTAGGTTGAGGTTGTACATTTTATATGTTTTCCTTGTTACCTTCTGGGAGTGGTATCCGAATCAGAACATGTAGATTCAATCTCAGTTTTGGTCCATATAGCATCAACCTCGTGAACTTTCAAGTTTCCTCTTTCCGCTACGTATTCAAAATGAGAGTTTTTTTAAAATTTGATTTTAAAAAAAGTCTTCTCCGGAGACTCAAGGCGGCTTACAATGCGTTAAGCAATAGCCTTCATACTTTTGTATATTTATACAAAGTCAGCTTATTGCCCCCACAAACTGGGTCCTCATTTTACCCATCTTAGAAAGGATGGAAGGCTGTGTCAACCTCGAGCCTGGTGAGATTCGAACTTACAGTAATTGCAGACAGCTGGTGTTAATCACAATGCTTTTAGCCTGCTGAGTCACCAGGCCCTCTGATTAAGATAGATAGGTAGATAGATAGATAGATAGATGGATGGATGGATGGATGGATGGTTGGATGGATGATAGAGATAGAGATGGATGGTGCAGGTATATATGTATGTATATAGAGTGTGTATATGTGTGTTACGTAGGTGTTTGGATAGATGTACACTTTCTCTTGAGAGCAGGCAATAGAATTTCATTTTTAATGTGAGCCAGTGTACTTGCAGTTAAAAAATGACAATAAAGTTACCTTATCTCTTATTTTATCATATTGCCATGTTTTACTTTGCATGGAGTGGCTTCAGGCTATGGTAGAAAAAAGTCAAGATGGCAGCCACAACGGCGTGAGGGAAGCTCCACCTGCTTTTTAGCAGTCACCATCTTGATTTTTTTGAACTATGCTCAGCAGGCACGTCTGCTCCTGGGATTCAAAACTGACCTGCTGATCCCATTCTTCCATATCTACTTTGCCTTCAGGTTTTCTAGCCCTCAAGCCTGTCCTTATCTCTCAGATAGAATGTGGGGAAGAGCCGTGGCTGCCCAAAACACCCAAATTGGATGATACGAAGATATCAAACGCCGATGCAGGTAAAGGTTTAGTAATCAGACAATTGAGCCTGCTTAGTAGTTATTTATTTTATTTATTTATTTTATTTTAGAAAATTGATATTGCTGCCTACGTGCCCATGGCGACTCAAGGTGGCTTATACAATGTAGAAGCATCGTATTAAAAATAAGAATAATAAAAGAAAATAATAAAGTCATAGCCTACCCCCGTCCCGGCGACAGCACATATTTATACAAACCATTTAATGGGCTTCATCCCTCTCTGAGTTCCCCAGGCCTGCTGGCAGAACCATGTCTTCAGGGCCTTTTGGAAGAGTGTTAGAGTGGGGGCCATGCTAACCTCTGGGGGAATGATACTAAGCTGGCAGGAATAGCTAACACCCTAGATCAGTAATGTATAATTTATATAATGTATATAGTACAGCTGGTATAATTTCATATATATTTTTATATGCTGCCTTTAAGTCCTATCCCAGTGATGGCTAACCTTTTTGCCGTCGTGTGCCAAAAGTCGAGGGAGTGGGGGGGGGTTCACACGCGCATGTGCCCACACCCATAATTCAATGTGCCCCATCCCCATGCCCATGCCCACACGACCCTACCAAGCTCCCCTGCTTTTGGCATGCGATGGCACAGTGGGTCCAGTAGGCCCAGTAGGTTAGCCATCACTGGGATAGGACTTAAAGGCAGCATATAAAAATATATATGAAATTATACCAGCTGTACTAATTTGCAGGCTTGTACATCTTAATCATGCAACATCAGCAAAACCAACACAAGCTTTGCTAAAGCTATTTGGCCTCTGATTCAGCCGCCGCCGTTCAAAGATGAAGTTAATTTTGCCTTTGAAAAGGATCAAATAAGGCTTTATTTACAGTGAGACATTATGTTTTTGCTGTGTATATTTGCAAAGAGTTTCTACCAAGAGCAGTGTCAGTTTATGGCAGCGTTTTTCAATCTTGGCCACTTTAAGATGTATGGACTTCAACTCCCAGAATTCTCAAACTGGCTGAGGAATTCTGGGAGTTGAAAACCAGATGCCTTAAATTTGCCAGTTTTCTTATTGCAAAATTTTTTAAATTATACAAACATTTTCACCCCCCTTTCCTTCCCCCTCCCTCCCCTCCCCTCCCCCCTTCCATCCCCCCCTCCCTCTATATAAGAAAAAAAACCTTTAAAATACAAAACTCTCATCACCTTTCCCTCCCTCCCCCTCCCCAACCCCCTTGACTTCCGCAGGATGAAACCCCAATCCCAAACATCTTCTTAACTAATAACTCCCCTTAATATTCTAGCCCCTATATAGTATTCATTTCTTCTTAGCCTTCAAAAATTCTTCCCCCTCAGCTGAAAGCTAGCTGATATTTTCTAGTTTGATATTTATTCTGAACATAATCTATCCACTTCTTCCATTCCCATACATAAGTCTCTTGAGTATGATCTTTTAAAAATGCTGATATCTTTGCCATTTCTGCAAAATTAGCCATCTTCAAAGTCCATTCTTCAATGGTGGGCAAAATATCCTTTTTCCAATATTGTCCAATCAGCAACCCAGCAACCATATATAATATCAATTTTGTTTCACCCAAATTTGCCAGTTTTCAAGAACGCCGAATTAGGCTGTAATGTTTTCTTACATTACTGATGGCTTTTCCAAGCTATTCTAAGCCTAGCAATGACCATTATACAGGTAGTTCTTGACTTACAATCACTCATTTAGTGACAAGGTTACAGAAGCACTAGAAAAAGTGACTTACGACCATTTTTCACACTTACGACTGTTGTAGCATCCCTATGGTCACGTAATAAAAATTCAGTTGCTTGGCAACTGGCATGTATTTATAACAGTTGCAATGTCTTGGGGTCATGTAATCGCCTTTATATATATATATATATATATATATATATATATATATATATATATAAAGTTTATTATTATTTTTTTAAAAACAAACAAATATTTAAAACATCAATCAGCCCTCCCCTGTGACATTTCGGTGTTGAATTCTTCAATTCATTTTATTCTTCTTGTTCCAACAGTTTCTTTTGTCTTAGTTGTCTTCAAAACCACTGTACAAATTCATTACTATATTAATA
Organism: Ptyas mucosa; assembly: GCA_012654045.1. Lineage (NCBI taxonomy): Eukaryota > Metazoa > Chordata > Lepidosauria > Squamata > Colubridae > Ptyas > Ptyas mucosa. The sequence continues at coordinate 119,247 of WNWU01000121.1, read as the reverse complement.
TTCTTTCTATCAGGTTTTTTATACATAGTTATAGAATTAATCATTTATATCTCTTTTGCAACCAAGAATAAAAATAATTTCATATTATAAAGTATTCTGATTCTTCCCTATTTTTAATCAATAAAGTTAATTGATTAATTTCAGCGCAATCTTTCTTATTATTTCATCTTCCGAAGGTATTTTCTCTAATTTCCAATTTTGAACATAGACAGTTCTTGCAGCTGTTAGGGTCATGCAATCACCTTGTGCAACCTTCTGAGAAGTGAAGTCAATGGGGAAAGCCAGATTCACTTAACAACCATGATACTAGCAATAGCAATAGCACTTAGACTTATATACCGCTTCATATGCTTTTACAGCCCTCTCTAAGTGGTTTACAGAGTCAGCATATTGCCCCCAACAATCTGGCTCCTCATTTTACCCACCTTGGAAGGATGGAAGGCTGAGTCAACCTTGAGCCAGTGAGACTTGAACTGCCGAACTGCAAGCAGCCAGCAGTCAGCAGAAGTAGCCTGCAGTACTGCACTCTAACCACTGCGCCACCTCGGCTCATTATAACCTAACATTTGCAGTGATTCGCTTAAGAACTGTGACTAGGACGGTCATAGGACTGTTAGATTAGGGGTCTTAATATAGGGGTTTTAACTGTGGGCCAAATTAATTTAATTGGATTTTAATACTGTTTTAAATTTTGTATTTTTTGTATTTTATCTGCTGGCTGTTCACCGCCCTGAGTCTCTCGGGAGAAGGGCGGTATACAAATATAATAAACATAAACATAAACATAAATGGGGCAGAACTCATGTAATAGCTGTCTCGCTTAGCAACAAAAATTTTGGGGTCAACCATGGTCATAAGACAAACTCTATTTGTTTTTTATTCCACCAGATGATTCTGTGGAAAACAGCTTGTGTCCTCCGCTGCACGGCAAATACTACAATGAGGCGCACCAGAAACACCGTGTGGGAAAGGAGTCCTTCTTGTGTGAGACCTGTGGGAACTCTTTTACTTGCTGGTCGGGCCCTGCAACACCACAGGGAAATCACACCGCAGAGAGACCTTATGAATGCATGGAGTGTGAGGAACAGGCTCAGCAATCTTCTACCTTCATGGACCACTGGAGGATGAACCCAGAAGAAGAGGCCTATGAGTGCTTAGACTGCAGGGGGAGTTTCCCATGGTCCTCTGCTCTTGTCACGCACTGTCAGGGCAGGGTTGCCGATGGGCACCATCACGTGTGTCTGGAATGCGGGAAGTGTTTTCCTCACGCGTTGGGTCTTTTGAGCCACCAGAAGGTTCACCTCCAAGAGAAACAACACAAATGTTTGCAGTGCGGGGAACATTTTGCCGACCACCCGGCCTTCGTGAGGCACCAGAGAGCCCACACGGGCAAGAAACCCTACAAGTGCCTCCAGTGTGGGAAGTGTTTCGCGGACAGGTCCCACGTGGTGGCTCACCAGAGGATTCACAGAGGGATGAACCCGTTCAAATGCTCCGAGTGCGGGGAGTGTTTCGACCAGCATTCAACCCTCGTGAGTCACTGGATGGTCCACACGGGAGAACAACCCTACGAGTGCCTGGAGTGCGGCAAATGTTTTCCTCGGCCCTCGTCTCTCGTGAAGCACTGCCGCATCCACACAGCCGAGAAACCCTACACCTGCTTGGAGTGTGGGAAATTCTTTGCCCAGAGGTCAGGCCTGGTCAAACATCAGCGCATCCACACGGGAGAGAAGCCATACGTGTGCTCGGAGTGTGGGAAATGCTTTGCGGACAGCTCCTCCCTCGCCAGGCACAAAAGGGTTCACACGGGGGAGAAACCTTACACGTGCTCCGAGTGTGGGAAACGCTTTTCAGACCGATCCAATGTCTTGGCTCACAAGAGAGTCCACACGGGAGAGAAACCTTACAAATGCCTGGAGTGCGGGAAGTGCTTCACTCACCGGTCTCACATAGTGAAACACCAGAAATTTCACATGAAGGAGAAAGTCTCAAAATATCAGCCGCCTCTGGGAAAAACCACACAAACGTCACTGCGTCCTAAAACGGTCAAACATGAACTACTCTGAGCCTTCTGAAGGACATTTATGTTTCCTGAACAGGGGTCTGGTATCGATTACTCATAACCAGGGATACAAAATTGTAGTTCTGTAATACCTCTGGTGTTTTAACATGTGTGACTGACCCATTATTCTGTGTTTTGGGGGATTTGGGGATAGTTTTTAAGGGGCCAAATGAATTCCTTAATCTTTGCAGAGGCTGTATGCTCTTGACTAAGACCTTTGCTGTAATACCAGGCATAGAAATAAAATTAATGCTGGCTTTTCTGCATCCTAAAGTCATATTTAATTTCCATTGAAAAGCCCTTGGATTTGACAAAATACTGCAGTCACTCAGTGGCAAATAGGTTGACTGAATTTGTGGCTCCCAGATCTCAAATTAACACATAGTCCTTGCTTAGTGACTTAGTAACTGTCCTAATGCAATCCTAAATTGCATTAACAGAGAGATACAATCAAGATCAAGTGAGGTACTAATACCACTCTGTAAAGCCTTAGTAAGACCACATCTAGAGTACTGCATCCAGTTTTGGTCACCACACTATAAAAAAGATGTTGAAAATATGTTCTGTAAATTAGATCTCTAAAGTTTCCAAGCCCTAAACCTGTTTAGTAGTAGTACTGTAGTTGCAATCATATTCATGGTGCTTGCTTGCTTTCTTTCTTTCTTTCTTTCTTTCTTTCTTTCTTTCTTTCTTTCTTCTTTCTTTCTCTCTTTCCTTCCTTCCTTCCTTCCTTCCTTTCCTTCCTCCCTCCCTCCCTCCCTCCCTCCCTGAGAAAGTTCTTCACCTGGTACCAAAATGAGGCCTCTGTGGCTGCCAATTGATGGTCTCTGGGGAGGACATTCCCTAAACGAGGTGCCACCACCAACAAGGCAAGATAAAGGAGGGGGCTTAGGACTCTCTATGTCCCCTCAGAGACCCTGTTGTGATGAAAGAAGCCTCCCCAAAAAGCCCTTGAACAAAGGACAAAGGTGTATAAGGTGTTCTCCACCCACCAGATCCCCCCACCTCTCCCCATGGGTCCCCCTGTCCTAAGTTGGCCTGAGGCTACTAATGCCTCTTTCCATCCATCTTTTGCCTTAAGAGGCACCTCATTGGTCAAACGTGAAGATTTCCGTTCAGCAAATGATCCTGTTCCACATTCCACATATTCCATATTCTACATCTACAAGATAGTCTTCTGTGTCTCCCTTCCACAGAGTGATCCAGGCGGCCTTTTCACTTTGACTTTTGCCCAGTTTTAGAGCTTTTCCTGATCCGTTTCCTGATTGGCTGGCTGGGAAGGGGGCAGTCCAGGCAGTTCTTTCTCTGCCGGATATTCCTATGAAAAGTGACCGAAAAAAGTTTAATTTCCCCTTTATCTCTGAGATAAAGAGATATCCATGAATTGCAGCATTAGATCTGGGCTTTGATCAAGGGCTTCTCCAGGTCTGTTTCTGTCCAAGTTTACTCCCTCTGGTCCCATAAATGTTTCTTTCTTCCTATTTGTTTTAAAAACCATTTTCCCCTTTAACAAGTTGGTTGGATCAATAATAATTGTTTGGCAATCGGTTCCATAGATGTTTCTTTCTCCCAGGATTTCTCAATCTTTCCTTTTAGCAAGGGGGGGGGGGGGCGGCGGCGGCTTTTATAATTTGCAGATTTCAACTCTCAAAATTCCTGAGCCAGCTGGTTCATGAATTCTGGGAGCTGAAGTCAATCAATCAATCAATCAGAATAGAGCTGGAAGGGGCTTTGGAGGTCTTCTAGTCTAGCCCTCTGCTGAAACAGGAGATATATATACCATTTGAAACCCACAAGTCATCAAGGGGCCATGGCTCCCCACCTCTCCTTTAGCAGAACGTGTGGATCAATAATTGGTCGAAGGGAGCATCCCATGAAGGTTGGCTTCTCCCCAGTTTTTTAAAACTTGTTTTTCTCTTTGACAGCATGCTAGAATCAATTGTAATCGATCAGTAGTTCGTCCCAGGTATGTTTTTAAAACAATTTTCCCTTTAAAAAGCTGGTTGGGCCAATAATAACTGATCAGGGGTGCGTCCGTCCCGTGAATTTTTCCTCCTCCCCAATTTGTCCTTTTTAAAATACTGCAGTTCTTCTTTAAGAAGCCAGCGAAGATGCCCGCAAGAGCAACAACAATTCATTTCGGTTTCCCGCCTGCGCAGAGCCCAAAGGCTGCCAGCTGATTCTCAGGGAAAGGCGAGAAAGTAACTTTCTCTTTCCTTTTGGAGGCGGCGATGGCGGCCGAGGCGCCCTTGCAGGATTTGGTGGAAGAAGCCACCTGCTCCATTTGCCTGGACTATTTCCAGGACCCTGTGCTCATCCCGGAGTGCGGCCACAACTTCTGCCGGGGCTGCCTGACCAGCAGTTGGGGGGCGTCGGAATCAAAGGCTTCCTGCCCCCAATGCAGACAGACCTTCGCGCCCCCTAGCCTCCTCCCCAACAGGCAGCTGGCGCGGATGGTGGAAGTGGCCAGGCGATGCGGCGGCCATCCGGGCGAGGAAGGAGGGAGCTTCTGTCCGAAGCACCGGGAGCCCCTCAAGCTCTTCTGTAAGGACCACCAGACCCTCATCTGCTTGGTCTGCGACCGATCCAAAGAGCACAAGGGCCACTCGGTGATCCCTGCGGAGGAGGCTTTCCAGGACTACCAGGTAGGAGTCAGCCAGGAGGAATCGCTGGGGAGGGGCATCCAGATCCTTGGCCTTACTGGCAATCCTTGGACCAGTTTGCTTGCTTCCTCTGTTGTCGTTTAGCCTGGTGCAGGTGCCAATCAGAACCAGCCTGGAGCAGCCTTTCAAGGGACTTTTATTGAAGTGCTTCAAAAGAGTCTCAGCATTTAAAGGAGCCAAGACCCCTGAACCATATACAAAAACACATTTTATACACTTAAGATCAAGGAAGTTAACACCCCAAGAATCACTCATTGGTTCCTTGACCAAGGTGTTTCTTTTGATCTCTTGTCCTGGACTACTTTTCTTTCATAAATTGCATATTTTATGCTAATAAGCTGTATCAAAAGGTGTGTGTGTTTTATTATTATAATAAGCTAGAAGTTACCAAAGTTGATGTCTATGTGCCATAGTTAGCAATCCTTCTAATGGAGTCCTTCTAACTTTCTTGTAATTTTCTTGTTGCTAGGCAGCAGTGTCTCCCCATTCCGTACTGGTCTTATTACACTCCTCTGCAACTTTCTGCCTGGGCCATTCCTTTAACAAACTTCCCTAATTCCAACCTGAGACCATCACCTCCTACTTTATCCTCTGTGGCTGCAATTTTTTGAGGACAGATTTATCATAGACCTTGACTTACAACCATTTGTTTAGTGGCTATTTAAAGTTAGAACACCATTGAAAAAAATGATTTATGGCGATTTTCTCATTCATGACCATTGTAGCATATCTGTGGTTACTGATAAAAATTGGGATCCTGGGCAACCGGCACGTATTTATGATGCTTGCAGTGTCCCTGTTTTGCTTAGTGTTATGTCCTTATAAGGACATCCGGCCGGGGATTGGTTAATCCTCCGGGCGGGAAAGTTAAACCGCTGTCATTGGACGGCTGGTCTGCCGGAGCGCTATAAAAAGGGCTCCGGCAGCACAGCCGTTCGTCTGTTCTGACTTAGTTAAGAGCTGAAATAAACTTGTTGAACAGACCCCGCTGGTCTTGTCTTCTTTCCTGCGCCTGATCTAACACTGGCGACGAAGGATTTGAAAAGAACCGCCACGCGGAGCTAAGTCACTCATCGAGAGTTTTCTCACTGAGCTGAAGTCACTGAAGATGGAGGCGTCACAAGCCGCGATGGCTCCGATCTCCAAATTCGACCCCAGAGTGGAGAAATGGACCTCCTATCTGGTTCGTTTCCGCCAGTTTCTGCGGGGAAACAACTATCAAGACCTCTCCGATGAACGGAAACGAGCCCTGTTCCTAGCGCATTGCGGCGCCGAGGTGCTTGAGATGGCCATCGACCTCGTGTCCCCAAGGAACATCGAGGAGATGTCTTGGGCCGATCTGCAAGACGTGCTGAAGGAACACTACGCTCCCACTGGAACTCCCATTGCCAACAGATTCACCTTTCAGCAAAGGAATCAGTTGGAAGGGGAGCCCATCAAGGACTTTGTGGCAGCTCTGCGGCAACTCGCGTCAAACTGCGAGTTTGACAACGTTGAGAACGCCATCAGAGACCGCATTGTCTTCGGCATGAGGGACATGGGACTGCAACGTAAGTTCCTCAGCCGAAAGAAGATCGCGTTGAAAGACGTCGTTGAGGAGGCAATCGCAGCCGAAATCTCAGAAAAGGCGGCTGCCGCCATGAATAGGGCTAAAGGGGTGCACAAATTGCACCGCCAATCTAAGAGCTCGTCTGAGGAGTCGTCTGCCAGCTCCTGCTCCGACGACGAAATGGCCGTTCACAAGGTCTCCCGCCAAAACCGTCGCGAGCGCACACAAGATGGCGCCCGGATCGAGCCCTGCGGCAGCTGCAAAGGAAGCCATGCCAGGGCTAAGTGCCGTTGGAGAGACGCCGTCTGCCGACGCTGCAACAAGCGGGGGCACATCGCGGAAGCCTGCAGGGCCGAAGCACCTACCCCGGGTCCGTTTCCCCCCGGCTGGGGTGAGAAACGGCAAGACAACCAGAGACCATCCAAACGGTCCTCTACCAGGTCTCAGCAACGAGGCGGCGGCTACGCGGCGGTCAGAACTGAGCAGCTGTCATCCGGCATCCACACCATTGACGATGCGGCCGCAAAGTTCCATGCCACCGTGATCGTGGAGGGAACACCCTGCTCTATGGAGGTTGATTCGGGATCGAACTACTCCATCATGGACTGGCACCAGTTAAAGCGCCTGAAACCGGGCATCTCGAGGAAAGACCTCAAGCCCCTACGAGCCCGTCTTGTCGATTTCGGCGGCAACCCTGTTGAGATCCTGGGGAGGACTTCGCTCCGGGTCACCTACCACGACTTCCAGGGCGTCCTACCCATCACTGTCGTGGGGCGAAACCGCCCGAGCCTGCTGGGGATGGAGTGGTTCGAGCCATTGGGGCTGTCTATCAGCGGGATCCATCAAATTCGTAGGGACGAACTCGACGCCATCATCGAAGAGTTCAAGGAAGTCTTCGATGGTAAGCTGGGGAAATTTGTGGGGAAACCCATTTCCTTCAATTTGGACAAAAATGTCACCCCAATTAGGCTTAAGCCCCGCAGGGTTCCGTTCGCCCTGAGGCCCAAGGTCGACGCCCAGATAGATAGGCTTGTCGCCCAGGGGGTCCTGGAACCGATCGATCATGCTGCATGGGAGACCCCCATTGTGACCCCGATGAAGCATGATGGGTCTGTGCGCATCTGCGCCGACTATAAGTGTTCCATAAATAAGGCCCTCCAGCAGAGCGCATATCCGGTTCCAGTGGTGCAACATCTGCTGCACTCACTTGGGAGCGGATCAATATTCGCAAAATTGGACCTGGCCCAAGCTTACCAGCAATTGCCAGTGGATGAAAAAACTGCGGAGGCACAAACCATTGTCACGCATAGAGGGGCATTTAAATGCACGCGCCTCCAATTTGGGGTCAGCGCAGCCCCAGGTATTTTTCAATCATTTATGGAACGCCTTCTTCAAGGCATTCCAGGGGCGGTCCCTTACTTCGATGATGTCTTGATCTCCGGCCACTCCAAAACCCAACTACTTGAGCGACTGCGCATGGTTTTACAGCGGTTCAAGGAGAAGGGTTTGAGAGTCAGGAGAGACAAGTGCATCATCGGGGTCCAGGAAGTCGAGTTCCTGGGTTATCTCATTGATAAGAACGGCATTCACCCCACCAAATCTAAGGTTAGGGCTATCCATGAAGCTCCAGCCCCCCAAAACAAGACGGAGCTTCAGGCGTTTCTGGGACTACTGAATTTTTACAGTGTGTTCCTGAAACAGAAAGCCTCCGTGGCTGAACCGCTCCATCGCTTGCTGGGGAAGGCGGTTTCCTGGAGGTGGGGGAAGGAAGAGGACGCAGCATTCAGAGCTGTCAAGAACCTACTTTCTTCTGAGAGTGTCCTCATCCAATACCACGAGACGCTCCCCCTGCTATTGACTTGCGACGCATCCCCCTACGGCGTCGGAGCAGTCCTCAGCCATCAGTTCCCGGACGGGAAGGAAGCCCCCATCGCCTACTTCTCGAAGACGCTGTCCAGCGCCGAGAGAAATTACAGCCAATTGGACAAAGAGGCCCTGGCCATCGTTGCGGGCATCAAGCGCTTCCACGAGTACCTATACGGACGGAGGTTCACGGTCATCACAGACCACAAGCCCCTGTTAGGCCTTCTGTCGGGAAGCAAGCCCACACCTAACTATTCGTCGCCCAGGATGACACGCTGGGCAATTTTTTTGGCCGGGTACTCTTACGAACTTTGCCACAGGCCGGGCAGTAACATCTGCAACGCTGACGCCTTGAGCAGATGCCCGTCAAAGGACTTAGTGGAGGACCCAGCCCCCACCCTGGGACTGCATCACATCGATGGCGACCTGGCTTGCCCAGTCACATCCGCAGACGTCGCGGCAGTAACCCAGAAAGACCGGACTTTGAAGCAAGTGATGTCTTGGGTGCTGCGCGGCTGGCCTGCAGAACCGATGACCGACGACTTCAAGCCGTTTGCAAAGAGGCAGCAGGAACTGTCAACCATGAAGGGCTGCCTACTGTGGGGTGACAGGGTTGTGGTTCCCCAGGCTTTGCGCCTAAAGACATTGGAGACTTTGCACAAGGGGCACCCTGGCATCGTGCGCATGAAGGGACTGGCACGGAGCTACGTCTGGTGGCCATCACTGGACAAAGACATTGAGAACTGGGTCTCCAGATGTGATCCGTGCCAAGAAGTCCGCCCCGCCCCTCCGCAAACGCCTGTTGCGGAATGGGAAACACCAAGCAACCCGTGGGCGCGAATACATATAGACTTTGCGGGCCCGATGCAAGGGAAGTTCCTGCTAATAGTGGTGGATGCCTTTTCCAAGTGGCTTGAGGTCATTCCCCTGGCATCCATCACTACTGAAGTCACTATTAGAGCCCTCCGGCGACTATTCGCTACCCACGGGCTGCCGGACATCCTTGTTTCCGACAACGGCCCGCAGCTGACCTCGAAACCAATGGAGGAGTTCCTGGCCAGTTTGGGCATCCGCCATGCCCTCTCTGCCCCCTACAGACCGGCTGGCAACGGACAAGCTGAGAGGATGGTGAGGTTCACTAAAGAGGCCCTTGCCAGGATGGGGCCGGGCGATTGGCAAGAGAAGATCGACAACTTCCTCTTGATTCAGCATATTACGCCGCATGCCACCACTAGAAAGAGCCCGGCCGAAATGCTGATGGGCAGGAAGCTGAGGTCACCCCTGGACCGACTTCACCCCCTGTACCACTCCGAGGTCACCGCAACCGCGAGCCGCCCCCTCCGAGCCTTCTCCGCAGGAGATCCGGTTTTCGCGCTTAATTTCCACGGCCTGCCGAAATGGCTTAAAGGGAGGATCGAGAGCTCAACCGGCCCGAAGTCCTACACTGTCGAACTGCAAGACGGAGTGGTCTGTAGACGTCACATCGACCAACTCCGGAAGCGGTGGGAAGGGGATGGCGAAAACCACCCTGACGAGGTAGGACAACAACATCCCTACAAGGCAGGCCAAAACCACCCCGACGAGGTAGGACAACAACACCCCTACAAGGCAGGCCGAAACCACCCCGACGAGGTAGGACAACACCACCCTTGTGAGGTAGCCCTGCAACACCCAGTCGAGGAAGGGCCGTACCACCCCAACATGACCGGCCAGCCAGCAGACCAGCTACCGTACTGCAACTGCCGAGTAGACAGGGGACTCCACGGCAACGAAAACTCACGCCTCCCCGGCAAGGCGACCCAACGCCACCCCGACGGCAGGGAACTCCAGGGAACGCCAGTAGACCGGGACATGCCCAACCGAGAGGGCCAACAACAACCCGGTGAGGGAGGCCTACGACACCCCGGCATGCAAGAACTACACCACCCGTCTGAAATCCTCCGCCCAGCTGACCCCCGTCCCAAGCAACAACGACCCGACCAGGGCGACCTGCACCACCCAGACAGGGTCGACCAACACAAGTCTAAAAAATACGGACAATTTGCAAAAAATATAAAAAACCCAAGGGACTTACCGGTCCACGACGATCGGCACCCAGGACAGGGAAGAGACCAACCGGACCAGCAGATATATTCCAACAGCGGGTCGGGAGGCGGCACACCGGAGCCGGTACCTGCAACGACCACTTCGCAGCCCAGCAGCAAGGCCGGAGGCGCACGGACAGGGCCGGCACCTTCAACGACCCAGCGGCAGGCATCCCAGGGGCGAGGGTCGGAGGACACCGGAGCAGCCACCTTCCAGACGGACGACGGAGAACAGAATGAACTGCGCAGGTCGAGCAGGGCTTCCAGACGTCCCGCCTACCTGCGTGACTACGTCTGTTGATTGACACGAGCTGAACCATGTTTCATCTAGGGGGGGAGGAGTGTTATGTCCTTATAAGGACATCCGGCCGGGGATTGGTTAATCCTCCGGGCGGGAAAGTTAAACCGCTGTCATTGGACGGCTGGTCTGCCGGAGCGCTATAAAAAGGGCTCCGGCAGCACAGCCGTTCGTCTGTTCTGACTTAGTTAAGAGCTGAAATAAACTTGTTGAACAGACCCCGCTGGTCTTGTCTTCTTTCCTGCGCCTGATCTAACACTTAGCAACGGAAATTGCCTGTAGGGAGAAATAGGCTCCCTTTGCCAGCTCACTTTTCACATTTACTAAAGAGTAAGATCATCATAGAGTCCTACAAAGTCTTCACTCAAGACCCCGAAAAACACTCCTGCTGGATCAGGCCAAAGCCATCTGAGCTCATTTCTCAGTGATGCTTCTGGGATGACTGCAACCAAGAGATTCAGGCAGCTCACTTTAATGCCCTTGCAGGTAGTCCTCAAATTAGAACCATTCGTCTAGTGACTGTTTGAAGTTAAAACAGCAATGAAAGAAGTGACACAATGTTTTTCACCCTTCTGCTAATTGCAGCGTTCTGTGGTTCCATGATCAAAATCTGGATGCTTGGCAACTGCCATGTATTTATGACAGTTGGATATATCGTCTAACTGGGTCTTCCCTCCAATGTAATTCTTTACGGAACTCAAAACTTGTATTTTCTCTTCAGATCAAGGTGGAGGATTGCCTGAAGGCTCAGAAGGAGCAGAAAGAAAAAATAGCTACATACAAAGGAGACACAGAGGAAAGAGTGCAGGAGATGCTTGTAAGTATTGATCCAACTGTTAGGAGCTTCTGAGCTAATAGGAAGGAGAACCCCATCTGCAATCTTTGATAATAGGCAGCCTGTTTGTAAGTACAAGTTCTGAGTTAAATAAAATTCAAGTTAAAGACGGTGTTAGGGCACAGAACTTGGTCTTAACCTAGGAACTGAGATGTCACCATTGGCTGAATGAGTCACAGTTGGGTTAAGTGCACCTATCCCATGAACTGTATTTTATTTAATGGGTTTGGTTGGCATAATAAATTAATGCAAATCATATTTCATCTTATTGAAAAAATTGCAAACTCAAACATTTTTCTGTCTACTTTTTTGGAATCCCTGATTGCCAAGAAAATTTTCATGAGAGATAATTTAAACTGGAGACTTTTTTTTAAAAGAAATCTTTTCCCTTTGCGTTTTTTAATGTCAAAAGAGGGTTTTTTTCTCCATCGGTAATTCTCCCACCTCACTTCTGGATTCTTCAAGGAATCTGTTTAATTATCATAACAAAATTAAAATTATTAAATAAAATAAAATAAAATTGTGCCTTTTGCTTTTTCTCTTTCTTGTTCTAGGATCTCATCAAAAAAGTGAAAGAAAATGTAGTGGCTGAATTCAGAGAGCTAAAACACTGGATAGAAGGACAGGAGAAGCTTCTATTGACTAAAATGGAAGAGACAGAGAAGGATATTATGGCAAGAAAGGAGAAGGGTTTGGCCAAGCACATGGAGGAACTGGGCTCTCTTGACCATCTCATCCAGGAGATAGAAGAGAAGCATCAACAGCCACCCTGCAAACTCTTACAGGTCAGGCAGGAAGTTGAGATCATAGAATCCTAGGGCTGGAAGGGACCTTGGACGTCTTCTGGTTCAATCCTCTCTCTAAGGCAGGACCATTGATGGATCAACATTGATGGATCAACAAGAACTCGGGGAAGGAACCTGTTCCACTGATAAATAATTCTGTCAGGAAATTCTTCCTTATTTTAGGTTGGATCTCTGTGTGATGAGCTTCCACCCCTTTTTTCTATGAGAATCCTTCGTATTGGAAGATGGCTGTTGTGTTTCCCCTAAGCCTTCTCTTTGTTAGGCTAAGCATACTGAGTTCCCTTAGCTATTCATTGTACAGTTTGGCCTCCAGAGCCCTTATCATCTTTATTGCTCCTCTCTGCATTCTTTAGCCCCTCCACAGAATACTCTTTTTGACTCTTTCCTTTTTTTGTTTTTCATAAATTTAATTGAACTTATAATAGTGAAAAGTACAAATGGAAATAAAGAAAATAGGGATAAGGGGAAAGAAGTGTAGGATACAGAAAAAAAACATTGTCTTTCAACTTTTTTCTTCATAGTAAGATACAAAATAAAATTACAGCTTCAACTTGTTATTTTTGCATATTTTGTGATAATTTTAGCCATGTCTATAAAACAGATTAATCTAATAAGCAAAATCAAGCGTAAAGAATTCATTTTTTTCTATCTTAAGCACAAAGTTCAGAAGCAGATTCCAAGTAGAAACAATGGTATTGTCTGTGTCAATTTACTTTATACACAATACTAATAATAATGCTGTTTAAGTATACATGGTAATAATTGTTCAACTTCTAACATTTACATATACATAGTATTTGTAATATGTTATGTAGGAGTATACATAATAATATTTTCTCAATTTCTAATTTCTACCTCTATTTTCTAACCCTTATTAAAGTAATCCCATATTAAGAAGCATACTGTATCTATCCATCATCTCTTGCCCTTTTTAGTATTTCAGCTCTTACTGACTTTTTGACAAATCTCCCATACTCCTCCCTTGGGATCTTGTATCTCCTTACATCACTCATATTTAGTCTAAATATTTCATCTGCCTTTACATCTACCTCTTGCTGTTCAATCTCTAGAGCACCCATCAATAACTCTTTCATTACTTCTGGGAGATCATTCTCTTTGTCCTCTTCTATGTTTTGACCTCTTAAAGAGTAATCTACTTGTTCCATTTCAAAAAAATTTACTACCTTTCCCCCATCTTTATCTGTTTGTGTCATTTGTTTTATCTCATCTATTCTTTCCTTGTCTTCTAGTTTCTTCTCTATTTTCTGAATTTTTTTGTTCATTTTTCATTGTCTTTTTGCTGAGGATTTCCTAGTCTCACATCTGTATCATGCATCAGTGTCTTCATCTCCCTATCATTCCTTGTCATAGCTTCCTGAATACATTGAAGCTTCAATAGTATTTCTTTTTGAAGTGTATTTGTTTTTCCCTGTTGTAACTTTTTGCTTTAATTTAATGGGCTAAAAGTTACTCAATGTTCCACCAAAATCCCAATATCCCAATTCTCCAGAACATCAAAAAGCCAATATTAGAAGAATTTGCTCGGTCCCAGTACTGTTCCTTAGAATCCACAATTTTTATAGTCCTCAAAATCTGACAATTTACTCCCTCTGAGTTATCCAAATTTGTAAAGAAGAACTTTTCTTCTTTCGCCTCGTAAGATGATCTATCAAACAGTATTTATAATTCAGAGTGGCCCATCAAATTTCCCCATGTCTCATTAATCCACAGAGTCAAATGTTCAGTTTCGTGGGCAATTCCTATTGTTTACAATCCACACTACTTTGAAGATCTTCAAAAGGCTCACCAGTTACTCCCAAACAGCCAGAAAGCAAATAGATGTAGAACACAAAACAAAAAGACGGCCTTCGAGGTGATGTTTATCTTTCACTTTCTTTCCCTTCTTTTTATCAATTCTTGCTTCCTATCAAGGTCTTTTCCAACCATGTAGTACAGGGGTGTCAAACTCCCAAATTGTATATGTAAATACCTCTCTAAAAGATGTGAACAGCTGGGGGAAAAAGCAATGGGATTTTTTTTTAAAGTACTTTATATATATCTTAGAATCTGGTTGTCTAGACATTTCACTGATTTATTTTGTAAACGTAAGAATTTAATATTCTGCTTAGGAAATGGTTCCTTTCAGTGCTTTGTCTCTTTATTTTTTAGGACATTGGAAGCATCTTAAAGAGGTAAGTAAATCCATCCTTTTCTTTACAGTCTCAGAGATCAGCAGATCCTCCAGCAGTTTTTCTATTTTGGAAAGTTCTGTTTGTATTTAGCAGTATTTTAATGTAAAGACAATGTACTGTATTTCACGGTTTTTTTAGATATTTCCTCAGACAACCTCAGACAACAGGAGTATTATTAGCAATATTTGACATGATCGATTATTATTGTTGGTTGCACAGTCAGCCAGATGTTTAGATTGAATTTGGCCTTTTTATCCATCTATTGAGTCCTTCCCAAGAAGACAGATGTTTTAAAAGTAGCTTTAAGGTCCTGCCTCTACTCCCCAATCAAGAAAGTTCAGACTCTTTGTTGAGGGTAAAACTCCCCTCTGCAAAGTGGTGCAACGGACCAGACAGCGTATAGATACGTTGCTTAGCAAAACACACAGATACTCACAGACTCTGAATGTTTAAAGAAAAATAAACAGTCTTTACTTGTAGTAAAACAAACAAACTTGGCTTCTCAAAACAAAGATAACACTTCTTCAAATAATCACGGTTCAACACAAAAACATATTTTGCTTACAATTCCAGTTCTCTTCAGTAACACAGACACAGTTCTTTTCAGCAGTTCAACCTTCTAATAGCAGGAGCAGAGGTGAATGAACTTCCTGCCTTCTTTTATGTCTGTTTAGCACAGCCAATTAGTCATCTTGTAGCAGTTAAAGTTACAGAACATAGTTTTCTATATATTACCTACCCAACCGTAGGATAAGCATCCAACACTCTTGAGACAGCAGCATTTCAAAAGGAACCTTTTATTGAAAGGGAGTGATTGCAAGACAAAAGTAAAGCAGGCTCTAAGGTCCCCTTAGGCCCATAATGGCAAACCTATGGCACATTCTGGAAGTGGCACGCAGAGCCATGTCACCTGGCATGCGCAGTGTTGCCCATCCCTCTTCCGGGTTCCTGGTGCATGGATGTGCACTGGCCAGGTAGTCTTTTGGTTACTGGTACACATGCACATGCGATAATCAGCTGGCCTTCACGCATGTGGCAGTGCCAGAAACTGTCACATACACATGCATGCCAATAACAAGGAGACTAGGTGGCCAGCACGCATGTGTGCGCTGGAAACTGGACGTTCATTTCCCAGCGCACGCATGCCCACTGGACAGCTCCACACAGAGAGAGAGAGAGAGAGAGAGAGATCAGAAGACAAAACCTCTGGTGATCAACCCAGACTGGATCCTGTCGCTAGCCAATCCTCAAGCACCATCTGATGGTTTAGAAAGCTATTGGCAGGTTGATAACGGTTGCAGGAACTGGGCATGGCTAGTCTAGTGAGGAGAAGAACCAGGAGAGACAGGATAGCAGCAGTGTTCCAATATTTGAGGGGCTGACACAGAGAGGAGGGGGTCGATCTATTTTCCAAAGGACCTGAAGGCCAGACAAGGAATAATGGATGGAAACTGATCAAGGAGAGATTCCACCTAGAAATAAGGAGAAATTTTCTGACTGAGGAGAATGAACCACTGGAACAGCTTTGCCTTTAGACATTGTGGAGGCCGGACTGCCATCTGTCAGAAACAGTGTAGGGTCTCCTGCTTCGGCAATTGAGGGAGAGGCTTGGACTAGACCTTCCAAGTCTATTATTCTGTTATTTTGTCTTGCCAGGTACCAGGCTAAGGAAACATATGAGAATCCAGTGGATTTACTTCTAGAGCCGAAGTGGACTGTTCGGGATTACGGCGATATCCCTGCACTTCTGAAAAGGGCCGTGAAAAAATTGAGAGGTAAAAAACAGCCGCTGGGGTTTTACCCCGGATGACATTTTGATGATGCTGGATGACATTTTGAGCATCCAAGAGAGATTCTGGGTCAATGTCACATGGATCAAAGAGGGATCGATTTCAGGACCTGTATTCTTTGTATCCCAAACCCAAATGCACTGATCACTGGGAAAGCAGAATAGGTTTCCACTAAGTATAGTGGAATCTATACAGGTAGTTCTTGACTTACGACCTCAGTTGAACTGAAAATTTCTGTTGCTAAGGAAGGCAGTCATAAGTGAGAGAACTGGTTATAAATCACTTTTGTCAGTGCCGCTGTAACTTCTCTACACAAATAGCTGAAAACTACCTGTATATGGAATATATAGTAGAATATATTTATACCTGATGCTATATATATATAGCCACCCATGACATTCTGTTTTGTAGCTTTCCCTATTCCTTAATTCCTGATTTGAGTCCAAGGAAAGCAAACCAGGGAATCTGAGGGAGGCCCTTCTGTTGCTCCAATTCCAGTGATGAGATGCTGAATTCCTCCCTTTTCTTCCCCAGATACTCTGGAAAGTGGACTTCAACTACAGGAAGGTAAATATTATAAGAATTTGTAAGAATCTTAGTCTTTAAGAGAAACATGATAGAGTAACAAAAAGAAAAATATAGGATTAGATACCTTAAAGACTATGATGATCCAGTAAACTTTAATGATTTTATGATTTATGAAGTATTACTTGCCTTTTTAAATTTTTTTATTACTTGTCGATTGAAAGGTCGGCAGTTCAGCAGTTTGAATCCCTAGTGCCGTGTAATGAGATGAGCTCCCATTACTTGTCCCAGCTTCTGCCAACCTAGCAGTTCGACAAGTACATAAAAATGCAAGTAGAAAAAAATAGGGACCACCTTTGGTGGGAAGATAACAGCGTTCTATGCGCCTTTGGCGTTTAGTCATGCTGGCCACATGACCACAGAGACATCTTCGGACAGCACTGGCTCTTTGGGTTTGAAATGGAGATGAGCACTGCCCCCTAGAGTTGGGAACAACTAGCACATATGTGAGAGGGGAACCTTTACTTTACTTGCCTTCTTGTGTACAATATGAGCTCATGCAGCACAGACAAATTCCTTGTGTCTGATAAACACTTGAACAAATAAAGCTGTTGTTCTGTTCTGTTCTACTCCTACTCCACTTCACTCTACACCATTCTGTTCTGTTGTATACATAATCTAGAGATGGTGTAGAATGAAATATCTGGAGAAATGGGAAAATATGGCCTGGACTGAAAGGAACATTGATTTCCTACCAAACTAATAACATCCTCTTGATTTTAGTGCCTGACTATAAGTTGGTGAGAGACCAGGTCTTGGGGAGCAAAAAAATTAGATCCTTTGGGTCAAAGCAAATAGCAACGTTGAAGCATCAGGGTTGCCTCCACCATGTGGGCCATCAGACTGATGACAAACAGAGGTTTCCTGTGTAAGATCCTCCCCTTTTGTGATACCCTGTGATACCCTGATGCTCACAGAGAAAAGGGCGGAGCTTCCTCACATCCCATCGTGTGTCCTAAGTTACCTCTGGGGGATCCTTCTGATTTTTCCAGTTCAGAATTGAAACATGGCAGCCTCTTGCTCTGCCTGTTCTTCTGAATTAATGCTCCAGGTAGAGTCCCTGTTCAACCTGGGCCCTCCCAGCAACTCACTGAAGGCAAAGCCAACCACTCTTCCCTCCCAATCCCATTAATCTCATCTGCAAGATGGAAGCTAAAGAGAATTGTGCATGGAGTCTGGAAGAGGTGGAGCACTATGAAGAGTTTGAAGGAGTTGTCCAGAGGTCTTCAACCTTGGCCACTGTAAGACTTGTGGACTTCAGTTCCCAGAATTCTCTGGTCAGCATGGCAGAGCTGGAGGTTGATCAGCCGAGTGGCGGCCACATGGGAGACTAGAGACTAGGGGAATTGACCAGTGGAGTCAAGACACAAGGAGCTGAGCAGTGGAGTCAAGAGCAGGACAACTAATTGACAGATCCTGAGGGTGTTCAGCTCAGTGGCAGCTGGACTGGCAGGTGGCAAAGGCAACCTAAGTGAATGGAAAGAGAAGGCCAGAGGGGTGCCAAACAGGCCAGCAATTAATAGAGGATGGGACTAAGATATTTGGGAGAGCCTGAGTGCTTGGAAAAAGGCGTGCAGAGGGGACCTGGACACCAGCAGCCCCATCAGAGGAATTCTGGGAGTTGAAGTCCACAAGTCTAAGTTGGAGGCCTCTTGACCAGACAATGGCTTAGATGTTGTTTTGAAAAACAATGAGTCTTCCAGTCCTGGAGGGGGTGTTTGGAAGCCGAACTCCATTCACACAAGAGGGTTAAACTCTTGGGGTGAAGACACAAACTAGGCCTATAGCTGAAGCTCTTTTTCTCCTTCCTTCCTTCCTTCCTTCCTCCCTCCCTCCCTCCCTCCCCTTCCTTCCCTTCCCCCGAACAGAGAATGTAACTCTGGATCCAGACACAGCCCATCCTGACTACCTTGACATCTCCAAAGATCGCAAAAGCGTCAAAGGACTTAAGCCAGTTCAAGCAATATATCCTGTCCCAAACTGCAAGAGATTTGAAAGTAATCCTTATGTCCTTGGCTGTCAGAAGTTCTCAACTGGGAGACATTTCTGGGAAGTTATGGTAGGAGACACAGAAGGATGGGGTGTAGGGGTTGCCAACAAGCCAGAGAACGTAACAAATGTTGATGGACAGACCAGGCACTGGCAGATTGGGAAATGGGAAGGGAAATACAGGATCTTTTCTCCGTCAAAACGCTCTGAACTGGTCCTGACTGAGAGGCCCAAGAGGATCCGCATCTGTCTCAACTGCGAAGAGGGGCAACTGGCTTTTTTTGATGCCAGGACAGCAACTCTGCTCCATACGTTCTCTGACGCTTCCTTGGTTAGAGAGACACTTCTGCCCTGTTTCTTTTTGCGTGATGGCAACTGTATGACACTCCCATCAAAGGATCTCCATAGGCAAAACTTTAGAAAAATCCCTATTTAGGCTATGAAGGCTATTGCTTAACGCATTGTAAGCCATGCCACCCTGGTCAGTCAATCAGTTATTATAAAGGAATAACCCGATCATCATTTCTATTTGTCTGGATAAAAAAAAAAGCTTTATCGGCTTTAGCATCATGTATTCAGGTGTATCAGTATTAAAGGTACCTTACAGCTAAGCCTGTCAATCATGATTTTATACGTCTGCGACAGCTCTCCATCCCATTTATGGATCATGCTTGTTTGTTTCGTGTTAGTTGCAATTAATGATTGTGTAGGTGTCCATAATTCAGTATATTCACCGAATTGCTTGCAGTTGTGTAGCCTTGGAAATTGAAGGAATGGGTCAGTCAATATGAGATTGCATTTCTACTTTAGAGTGGCATAATTAGTTTTATGCTGTTTGAAATCAAACAAATCAGTGATTACTCAGTGTAATACATAGAAAGAGAAGATGTTCAAAAGACTAGACAAAAACAAAACATACCATCTGTTATCAAGATAGGGGATGTGAGCACTATGTGGATTTAATATGTCACCTGGCTCAAGCCAAAATTCAAATAGGATTGTTAATTGAATTGAAATGATAAAGAAATACATTATGGAATAAATACATTATTTGAGAAGATGCCCAATAGCACTCTTTTTCCTTTTTGCTTTGACCCCCTCTCCCTTTTATTAAGTAACTGTAAAAGAAGAAGCCAATCTAGAGTGGTGGTTAAGAAATGAAGCTAGAAACCATGAGTTCTAATCCTCCCTTAGGTACAAGACCAGTTGGGTGACTTTGGACCAGTCACTCTCACTCAGCCCTAGGAAGCGGGCAATGGCAAGCCACTCCTGAATCTTTACCAAGAAAAGTGGAGGGAGATTTGTTCAGGTAGCCACCAGTGCCCAACAATCTGAGGCAGCCCAATAGTGGCTTCAATATTAAGATGGGAGTCAGATCTGGTTTGATCTTGTGGTTAAGGCACCAGGCTACAAAGAGGAAGATTGTGAGTTCAAGTCCTGCCTTGGCCATGAAAGCCAGGTGGGTGACTTTGAGCTAGTCATTCTCTCTCAGTCCAATCCACCTGACAAGACTGTTGTGGGGAAAATAGGAGGAGGAAGATGTGTTGGATGTTTGTCATCTTGAGTTATTTGTAAAAATAACAAAGGGGACATACAAATAATTAATAAGGGGAGTGAATGTTAACTCTGATATGGTGACTTTGAATGCTGACAGCAGATCTCTGGAACACCTCAAAGCATCTAAAGAACTGAAGATTGTCAAGTTGCTGTTGGCAAAGGAGCAAATGAGTAATCCTAATGAACATACCTAATACAGTAGTCCTGGACTTACAACTGAGCCCCAAATTTCTGCTACCAAATGAGACAGCTGTTAGGTGGACTTTGCTCCATTTTTAAAAAAATAAATATTTTATTGGTTTTAAAAGTAAAACAATGGACATCGCTCTGGTTTCTAACATTTGCGTCAAAATCAAGTTGATAAATAATCCATTCCTTAATCTATATACAAATTTACATATCTCCTATTTCATTATATATCAAGTATACAGTATTTTACTTCCTAAACAACTATGCATGTATTTAATAAAACTATATTACATTCACAAATTCAATATACATCGATATATTGATATACATTGATATATACATTTCCAGACATTCGTTATCCCTTGTTTTTGCCATTCTTCCTCTTATCTAACCAATTATAAAATTTATTCCAGACTTCATAGTATTTTGATTCACTTTTGTCTTTTGAGTTCTAAGGTAAGTCTGTCCATCTCTGCACAGCTGTACATTTTGTGAATTAGTTCTTCTGAGGGTATTTCTTTACACCTCCATTTTTGAGCAAATGCTAGTCGTGCTGCAGTAAGCATATGCAATATTAAATAGGGTACCTTTTTGTCTCTGTCCTAAATTGGCCTGAGACTACTGACTCTTTCTATCCCCCTTTTGCTTTAAGGCACCTCATTGGTCAAACTTGAAGATTTCCATTCCACATTGTACATATTCCAGATTCTACAAGATAGTCCACTGTGTCTCCCTTCCACAGAGTGATCCAGGCTGCCTCCTCAGGTTGACTTTTGCCCCGTTTTCCAGCTTTTCCTGATCCATTTCCTGATTGGCTGCCTGGGAAGGGGGCAATCCAAGCAATTCTTCCCCTGCCAGATATTCATATTAGAAGTTAGAGAAAGGATTATAATTTCTACCCTTTGTTCCGCTTTATCTCTGAGACATTCTATTGTAAAGTCCCGAAATACACTTGAGTCACCGGAATGTCAAAGAGAGAGACTCAAGACGACGCTTGCAAAAAGAAGCAGATTTTATTTATGGCCAAAAACAAAATACCGGATGGGACTATATCCAGAACATACAGATGCAATGCATGTGAGGAGATAGCCACCCCTTGGGGAAGGTATGGCGTCCTTTTTATACCCTCAGAGGCATTAGCTTAAGTACCCAATTCTGGGACCCTGGCCTATCCCTTCCTTTGGCACTGCAGCAAGGAAGAGGGGTGAGTGGGTGCTTAGCAACCCCAGTTCTTGAGCTATCCACCAGGTACGGAATGATACTGAAAAACATAACATGGAAGTGAGATCACTGGTAGAAACAAATGGCAGAGGCAGTTCTAATTCTTAGCAAAGCAATTCTTACAGAAGCAAAACAGCAAGTCAAACCAATTCTACTGATTCCACTATTATTTCCCACCAATTCTACCTGTTCTATTATTATTATTATTATGTCCCTTCATTTCTATTTTGCCCATGATTTTTCAATCTCTCTCTCTTTTTTTTTAACACAGCAGGCAGCAACGATGGCCCTTTTATTTATTTTTTTTGAAAAAAGTTTTTTTTAAAAAAACAAACATAAAACACATGTTTTCCAAAACGAAGCTTTGATCCGGTCACAAATTAATACGTATCACTAACAAATCTTAATTTTCAATTAACACAACTTAATATTTTACTCAGTTATTTCCCTAAATTCTATCTTTTTAACTATGCCATTATCCCCAAAACCCGTTACTTAAATCTTAAATCCTAACCAAATATCATTCCATGTTTCTCTTTTCTGCTTAGATGGATATATTTTAACAATATAAATCATTACACTTACTGTAAGCATTTAACAAATATTTTAACCATTGTTCCCAATATAATCATCTTCATTACTTTACTATTAATCCTAACACAATCATTTCATTTTAATCATTTTATTTTTACTGTTGAACTCAGCATTGTCATCTTTGTTTCTGTTCTTAAATCCAACTCATTCATTTTATTTTTACTATTAATCTCATCATACTCCTCCTTATTTTGGCTGTCTTACCCAGCATGATAATTTTTATTTTTTGGCTGTTAATCCCAGCATTGTCATTTTATTTTTACCGTTAAACCCAGCATCATTATCATTATCTTTGTTGTTAAACCAATGATGGCCCTTTTATGATTTGCGGACGGCAACTCCTAAAATTCCTGAGCCAACTGGTTCAGGGATTCTGGGAGTTGAAGTCAATCAATCAAACATCAATCAGAATAGAGCTGGAAGGGGCCTTGGAGATCTTCTAGTCTAACCCCCTCAAACAGGGGACGCTTTACCGTTTCAAATCCACAAGTCATAAAGGAGCCATGGTCCACAAGCTCTGCTTTATCAGGATCCATGGATCAATAATTGATCGGGGGGGGGGGCATCCCATGAATGTTGGCTTCTCCCCAGTTTTTTAAAACATTTTTTCTCTTTAATAGGCTCAATTGTAATTGATCGGGGTTCGTCCTAGGGATGTTTCCTTCTCTCCAGTTTTTAAAACAATCTTCCCTTTAACGAGCTGGTTGGGCCAAGAATAACTGATTAGAGGTCCGTCCTGTGAATTTTTGCTCCTCCCCAATTTGTTCCTTTTAAAATACTGTCGTTCTTCTTTAAGGAGCCACGAGAAGCTGACCTCAACAACAACAATTCATTTCGGTTGTCCGCCTCCGCAGATCCCAAAGGCGGCCACCTGATTGGCAGGGATAGGCGCGAAAGTAACTTTCTCTTTCCTTCTCCCGGCGGAGGAGGCGGCGATGGCGTCCAAAAGGTCCTTGCAGGATTTCTTGGAAGAAGCCACCTGCTCCATCTGCCTGGACTTTTTCCAGGACCCCGTGCTCATCCCGGAGTGCGGCCACAACCTCTGCCGGGGCTGCCTGACCCGCAGTTGGGGGACGTCGGAATCGGAGGCTTCCTGCCCCCAGTGCAGACAGACCTTCGCGCCCCGCAGCCTCCTCCCCAACAGGCAGCTGGCGCGGGTGGCTGAAGTGGCCAGGCGATGCGGAGGTCCTTGGGGCGAGGAAGGAGGGAGCCTCTGCCCGAAGCACCGGGAGCCGCTCAAGCTCTTCTGTAAGGACCACCAGACCCTCATCTGCGTGGTCTGCGACCGATCCAGAGACCACTGGGGCCACTCGGTGATCCCTGCGAAGGAGGCTTTCCAGGAATACCAGGTAGGAGTCAGCCAGGAGGAATCGCTGGGGAGGGGCATCCAGATCCTTGGTGTTCCTGGCAATCCTTTAATCAATTTACTTGCTTCCTCTGTTGCAAACTGGGTTTAGCCTGGCACAGATGCCAATCAGAACCAGACTGGAGAGGCGGCTCAAGGAACTTTTATTTTAAATAAATGACAAATGAGAATAATAACATAACAAATGGATAAATATGAGACATGAGATAACTTGTAAATTATGAATATGGGATTAAGTACAAAAGATTTGTAACCGATCGACACACTTTCTGTGTGGCCCAGAGTCCCTTGGAGCCGCCCAGAGTCCCTTGGGAGTTGGGCGGCATAGAAATATGATTAATTAAATTAAATTAAATTGTAATGGATGATGGTGGTTTTATGTTTTTCCAAAAGAAAATTTTTTCTTTTTCTTTTTCTTTTCCAAAAGAAAAAGGAATTTTTATTGAAGTACTTCAACAAAAGGATCTCAGCACCTAAAGGAGAAAAGACCCCAACCTGAACCATATACAAATACAAATTTTATACACTTAAGATTAATGAAGTTAACATCCTAAGAATCATCCTTGACATGTGTTTCTTTTGATCTCTTGTCCTGGCCTACTTTACTCTCCTTCATAAATTGCATATTTTATCCTAATAAGCTTTCTTATCGAAAGGGCTGTGTGTTTTATTATTATAATAAGCTAGAAGTTACCAAAGTTGATGTCTATGTACCTTAGCTAGCAATCCTTCTAATGGAGTTCTTCTAACTTTCTTGTAATTTTCTTGTTGCTAGGTGGCAGTGTCCCACCATTTGTTACTGGTCTAATTACATCATGTGCAACTTTCCGCCTTAGCCTTTAACAAACTTTCCTAATTCCAACCTGAGACCTTCACCTCCTGCTTTATCCTCTGTGGCTGAAATTCTTTGACGACAGATTTACTATAGTTCTCGACTTGCAACCATTTGTTTCGTGACTATTCAAAGTTACACTAGCATTGAAAAAAGTGATTTATGGCGATTTTCACATTCATGACCATTGTAGCATCTCTGTGGTCACTGATCAATATTGGGACGCTGGGCAATCGGCATGTATTTATGACGGTTGCAGTGTCCCTGTCTTGCTTAGCAACGGAAATTGCCTGTAGGGAGAAATAGGCTCCCTTTGCCAGCTCACTTTCCACATTTGCTCTAGAGCAAAATTGTCATGGAGTCCTCCAAAATCTTGAGTGCAGACCCAGAAAACCACTCCTTTTGGATCAGCCCAAACTTTCATTTCTCAGTGATGCTTCTGGGATAACTGCAACCAGGAGACTCAGGCAGCTCATTTTAATGCCCTTGCAGGTAGTCCTCGACTTAGAACCTTTTGTCTAGTTACAATGACAATGGAAAAAGTGACATGTTTTTCACCCTTCTGATAATAGCAGCATTCCGTGGTCAAATGATAAAAATTCGGACGTTTGGCAACTGGTTGAATATATCTTCTAACTAGGTCGAACCTCCAATGTAATTGTTTACCGAAAAGAAACTCAAAACTTGTATTTTCTCTTCAGATCAAGGTGGAGGATTGCCTGAAGGCTCAAAAGGAGCAGAAAGTAAAAATATCTACATACAAAAGAGACACAGAGCAAACAGTGCAGGAGAGGCTTGTAAGTATTGATCCAATGGTGAGGAGCTTCTGAGCTAATAGGAAGGAGAACACCGTCTGCCAAAGACGGTGTTAGGGCATAGAAAGTGTTCCTAACCTGGGGACTGAGATGTCACCATTGCCTGAATGAGTCACAGTTGGGTTAAGAGTACCTATCCCATGAGCTGCTTTCTCCCTAGGAAATTCTTTTACCTCACTTGGGGATTCTTCAAGGAATCCGTTTAATTATTATAACAATAAAAATAAAAAGAATTAAGTAAAATAATTGAAATAAAAATATGCCTTTTGCTTTCTCTCTTTCTTCTTCTAGGACCTTATCAGAAAAGTGAAAAAAAATGTAGTGGCTGAATTCAGAGAGCTACAACTCTGGTTAGAAGGACAGGAGAAACTTTTATTGACTCAAATGGAAGAAATGGAGAAAGATATTATAGCAAGAAAGGAGAAGGGTTTGGCCAAGCACATGGAGGAACTGGGCTCTCTTGACCATCTCATCCAGGAGATAGAAGAGAAGCTTCAGCAGCCAGCTAACCAACTCTTACAGGTCAGGCAGAAAGTTGAGATCATAGAATCCTAGGGCTGGAAGGGACCTTGGAGGTCTTCTCTGCCCAAGGCAGAGTCCTTATTCCATCCGGAACAAATCTATTATTGGAAGCCTCCAGTGATGGATCACCCAGAACTCTGGGAGGGAATTTGTTCCACTGATAAATAATTCTCACTGTCAGGAAATTCCTCCTTATATTAGGTTAGTTCTCCGGAGTCAATTTAAGCTCATGCCAACTGCTTCAGTGACTCCATCCAGCCACCTCGTTCTCTGTTGTCCCCTTCTTCTTTTGCCCTCAATCTTTCCCAGCATTAGGCTCTTCTCCAGTGAGTCCTTCCTTCTCATTAAGTAGCCAAAGTATTTGAGTTTCATCTTCAGGATCTGGCTTTCTAAAGAGCAGTCAGGGTTGATCTCTAGGAGTGACCGGTTTGATCGCCTTGCAGTCCAAGGGACTCGCAGAAGTCTTCTCCAGCACCATCATTCAAAGGCCTCAATTCTTTGGCGCTCAGCCTTTCTTATTGTCTAACTTTCACCGTCATACATTGCAACTGGGAAAATCATAGTCTTGACTATTCGCACTTTTGTTGGCAGGGTGATGTATCTGCTTTTTAGGATGCTGTCTAGATTTGCCATAGCTTTCCTCCCCAGGAGCAAGCATCTTTTAATTTTTTGGCTGCAGTCCCCATCTGTGGTGATCTTGGAGCCCAGGAAAATAAAATCTTTCACTACCTCCATTTCTTCCCCATCTATTTGCCAAGAATTGAGAGGGCCAGGTGCCATGATCTTAGTTTTCTTAATGTTGAGTTTCAAGCCAACTTTTGCACTCTCCTTCCTCACCCACAACAAGAAGCTCTTTAGTTTATTTATTTATTTATTTTTATTTATTGGTTCAATTTATATGCCGCCCTTCTCCTTAGACTTAGGGCGGCTTACAATGCGTTAAGCAATAGCCTTCATACTTTTGTATATACCTGCTTAGTAGGGCTTTCAGTGCCCCCCCCCCAAGCGGTGTTTTTTTTATACAAAGTCAGCTTATTGCCCCCACAATCCGGGTCCTCTTCACCTTCTGCCATTAGAGTGGTATCATCATCTGCATATCTGAGATTGGTGATATTTCTCTCTGCTATGACCTGTCAGTCTTGGGTGGCCTTGCACAGCATTGCTCATAGCTTCATTGGGCTACGCAAGCCTCTTTGCCACCACAAGGCAGTAATCCATGAAGGAGCAGAGTTTTGTACCAATGATGAAATGGGATAGACTGCTTTAGCCTCTCCACAGAATACTCTTTTTTTCTTCTTCATAAATTTAATCCAAATTGTAACAGTGAAAAGTACAAATGGAAATAAAGTAAATAGGGAAATGGAGAAGGAAAAGAATGGAAAGAAGTGTAGGATAAAGAAAAAAGAAAAAAAACCCATTGTCTTTCAACTTTTTTTCTGCACAGTAAAATACAAAATAAAATTAAAGCCTCAACGTTTTAATTTTGCATATTTAGTCATTATTAGCCATGTCTCTAAAACAGATTAGTCTAATAAGCAAAATCAAGCATGAAGAGTTTCTTTTTTTCTATCTCGAGCACAAAGTTTAGAAGCAGCTTCCAAGTAGAAACAAGGGGTCAGGTCTAATTAAACCAGTCAATTTTTTTTCTTTTTCCATCCATTTTTCTCTTGTGGGGATTGATATATATTTCCATGTCTGCATGTAGGTTTCTGGCTGCATTCGGCCAAGTTCAAAATCTTTATTTCAACTCCTCATTTAGTAAACTTTTTGACACTTTCTATGGAAAGGAAACTGGAAGGTATGAAGACTACAGGTAGTCCTTGACATATCAGCACACTTGGGCTCAAAATTTCTGTTGCTGAGTGAAACAGTTGTTAAGTGAATTTTGCCCCATTTTACGACCTTTCATGCCGCTGTTGTTAAGTGAATCTCTGCAGTGGTTAAGTTAATAACATGGTTGTTAAATGAATCCGGCTTCCGCATTGACTTTGCTTGTCAGAAGGTCACTAATGGTGATCACATGACCCCAGGACGCTGCAACTGTCATAAATATGAATTGGTTGCCAAGCGGCTGAATTTGATCATGTGACCATAGGGATGCTGCAAGAGTCTTACGTGTGAAAAATGATCATCACTTTTTCAGTGCCGTGGTAACTTCGAATGGTCATTAAATGAACTATTGAAAGTCAAGGACTACCTGTAATGGCTTAAATTAGGGATATATAATGTAATTCAGAAAAAGCAGGAATTCAAAGTGCTGGTCACTTTCCCTATATTCTTCACAATTTTAAGAATGCCTGCTTAGGGTTCCTATCCCCTATTGGGGGATGTGGTAGTGGGTGTTCTTTGCAGGGTCTCCCCCTCCCCTTAAATCTCCAGGCCAAGGAGAAACCCAACACTGATCACCTTCTCCAAAGTATTATCACCACTTGAATTCTGGATGCATAAATGCAGGGGATTTTTTTAATCCTATTGACGCACTATTTTGTTTTTCAAATAGTCTTTTCTTTTTGCTATTAAGTTTTATATATAAATAAATAAATATATATCTTCTGTAATTCTGTTGGATTCAACCGGGGTATATTTTTTCTTAAAACAAGAAAGTAAAAACAATACCTCTCTAAAAGAAGTGAACAGCTGGGGGGAAAAGAGTAATGGGATTTAAAAATAAAATAAAAATGGGAGTACTTTATATGGGTGTTAGTGTCTAGTTGTCCGGATGTTTAACTCATTTATTTTGTGAATGTAAGAATTTAATTTTCTGCCTAGGAAATGGCTCCTTTCAGTGCTTTGTCTGTTTATTTTTTAGGACATTGGAAGCATTTTGAAGAAGTAAGTAAATCCACCCTTTTCTTTACAGTCTCAGAGATCAGCAGATCCTCCAGCAGTTTTCCTATTTTGGAAAGGTTCTATTGGCAGGTTGATAAAAGTTGCAGGAACTGGGCATGGCTGGTCTAGTGAAGAGAAGGACCACGGAAGACATGATAGCAGTCTTCCAATATTTGAGGGGCTGCCACAGAGAGGAAGGAGTCAACCTGTTTTCCAAAGAACCCGAAGGCCAGACAAGGAATAATGGATGGAAACTGATGAAGGAGGGATTCAACCTAGAAATAAGGAGGAATTTTCTGACTGAGGAGAATGAATCAGTGAAACAGCTTTGCCTTCAGACATTGTGGGAGCTTCATCACTTGAAGCTTTCAAGAAGAGATGGTGTAGGGTCTCCTTGGGTGGTGCTGTGGGGGATTAGAGTACATGACCTTTCAACTCTTATTCTGTTATTTTTTCTTGCTAGATACCAGGCTAAGGAAACATATGAAAATCAGGTGGATTTACCGAAGTGGACAATCTGGGATTACAGTGATATCCCTGGGCTTCTGAAAAGCGCCATGAAAAAATTGAGAGGTAAAAAATGGCCTTGGGGGTTTTACGCTGGATGACATTTTGATGATGCCGGATGACATTTTGAGCATCCAAGAGAGATTCTGGGTTAGTGTCACATGGATCAAAGAACGATCAATTTCAGGATCAGTGCCTCAGTTAGGATTGTAGTTTTCCCTATTCATTATTTCATGATCTGAGGCCAAGGAAAACAAACCAGGGAATCTGAAGGGAGACCCTTTTGTTGCTCCAGTTCCAGTGATGAGATGCTGAATTCCTCCCTTTTCTTCCCCAGATACTCTGGAAAGTGGACTTCAACTACAGGAAGGTAAATATGAGTTATAGGAATTGCAATTGCTTGCTATTTTACGCTCTGATGCTAGTAACTTTAAGAGAAACATGATAGATTAACCAAAAAGAAAAATATAGGATTAGATACCTTAAAGAGTATGATGATCCAGTAAACTTTAATGATTTTATGATTTATGAACTATTACTTGCCATTTATATGTACAATATGAGCTTAGGCAGCAGAGACAAATTCCTGGTGTGTCTGATCACACTTGGCCAAATAAAGCTGTTGTTCTGTTCTGTTCTGTTCTACTCCTACTCTACTCTACTCAACTCCACTACATTCTGTTGTGTTCTGTACATAATCTAGAAAACTGAAGTCAATCTTGGTGTAGAATGAAATATCTGGACAAATGGGAAAATATGGACTGGGACTGAAGGGAACATTGAATTCCTACCAAGCGAATAACATCCTCTTGATTTTACTGCCTGAGTGTAAGTTGGTGAGAGACCAGGTCTTTGGGGGCAGAGAAATTAGATCCTTTGGGTCAAAGCACATAGCAAAGTTGGAGTATCAGGGTTGCCTCCTCCATGTGGGCCATCAGACTGATGAAAGCAGAGGTTTCCTGTGCAAGATCTTCCCCTTTTGTACATGCCTGTGATACCCTGATGCTCGCAGAGAAAAGGGCGGAGCTTCCTCACATTCGATTGTGTGTGTCACGTTACCTCTGGGGGATCCTTCTGACTCTGCCAGCTCAGAATTGAAACATGGCAGCCTCTTGCTCTGCCTGATCCTCTGGATTAATGCTCCAGGTAGAGTCCCTGTTCAACCTGGGCCCTCCCAGCAACTCACTGAAGGCAAAGCCAACCACTCTTCCCTCAAAATCCCATTAATCTCATCTGCAAGATGGAAGCTATAGAGCAGTCATGGTCAACCTTTTTGCCATCGCGTGCCAAAAGCGTGGGGAGCATAGGGGGATTGTGCGCACGTGTGCCTACACCCATAATTCAATGCCCCCACACACCCCGCACATGCGCACGCAAACCCCCTGCACTACCCCCGCTTTTGGCATGTGATGGCAAAAAGGTTAATGGTGAGCCCGGTAGACCTGTTTTTCGCCCTCACCAGACTCCAGAGGCTTCCTTGGAGCCTGGGGAGGGTGAAAACAGCCTTCCCCACCCCTGCAGAGGCCCTCCAGAGGCCGGAAATGGCCCGTTTCCCGACTTCCAGTGGGCCCAGAAGGCCCAAAAATCAACTGGCCAGTATGCACCGTTGCACTGGAACTGAGCTAGGACAACGCTCACGTGCCCATAGATATGGCTCCGTGTGCCACCTGTGGCACCCGTGCCATAGGTTCGTCATCACAGCTATAGAGAATTGTGCAGGGAGGCTCGAAGAGGTGAAGTACTATGAATGGTTTGAAGGACTTGGCCAGGCATCTTCAACCTTGGCCACTGTAAGGGTTGTGGACTTCAGTTCCCAGATTTCTCCAGCCAGCATGGCAGAGCTGAAGGTTGATCAGCCGAGTGGTGGCCAAATGGGAGACTAGAGAATGTCTAGTCTTGTGGACTAGACTGGGGAAATCGAGCAGTGGTGCCAAGAGACTAACAGCTGTGCAGTGGAGGATTCTGAAGGCCTGCAGCTTAGTGGCAGCTGAAGGGGAGGCAGATGGGCTGGAAGATGGTGAATGGAACGAGAAGGCCAGATGCCAGAGGGGCACTGAACAGGCTGGCAGTTAACAGAGGATGGGACTAAGACAGTGGAAGAGCCTGAGTGCATGGAGAAAAGGGAGCAGAGGGGAACTGGACACCAGCAGCTCCTTCAGGGAAATTCTGGGAGTTGAAGTCCACAAGTCTTACAGTTGCCAAAGTTGGAGGACTCTTGACCAGACAATGGCTTAGGTGTTGTTTAAAAAAACAATGAGTCTTCCAGTCCTGGAGGGGGTGTTTGGAAGCTGAACTCCATTCATATAAGAGGGTTAAAGTCTTGGGGGCAAAGACACAAACCAGGCCTGCAACTGAAGCTCTTGTTCTTCTCCTTCCTTCCCTTCCCCCTTACAGAGAATGTAATTCTGGATCCAGACACAGTCCATCCTGACCACCTTGACATATCTGAAGATCGAAAAAGTGTCAAAGGACTTAAGTCGGTTAAAAAAAGAAAGGCTGTCCCAAACGGCAAGAGATTTGAATATAATCCTTATGTCCTTGGATGTCAGACGTTCTCAACAGGGAGACATTTCTGGGAAGTAGTTGTAGGAGACAGAGAAGGATGGGGTGTAGGAGTTGCCAGCAAGCCACTGAACTTAACAGATGTTGATGAGCAAACCAGACACTGGCAGATTGGGAAATGGGAAGGGAAATACATGGCCATCTCTCCATCAGAACACTCTGACCTGGTCCTGACTGAGAAGCCCACGAGGATCCGCATCTCTCTCAACTGCGAAGAGGGGCAACTGGCCTTTTTTGATGCCAGGATAGCAACTCTGCTCCATACGTTCTCTGACGCTTCCTTGGTTGGACAGACTCTTCTGCCCTGTTTCTATTTGCCCGTTGGTGTCTACGTGACACTCCCCTCAAAGAAGGGACATCCATAAACCGATAATTCAATATATTCTGTAATCTTTCCTTTTTTTCCCCTCCCTGCTTTTCTTCATTTTAAATATACACATCATTGTCATAATCCTAACAACTCTAGCTGGGCTTCAGCAAGTAACAGTCTCATAGGGCTATTAATTTTTATTCTTATTTTACAAATCCTAGTACTGTTTCTCTCTTTTTATACTTTTCTAAGTTATCTACAAGATACGATCATAATTTTACAGTTGTTTCATGGGTTGTACTTCCTTCCTTTGCAATTTTATGTCAATAAATGTATTTTTATCTCATTTTATTTGCCAATATGAGTTTTTATTTCTGCTTTAGAGTGGCATTGTTAGTTTTATACTGTTTTGAAATCAAACAAATCAGTGATTATTCAGTGCAACATATAGAAACGACGCACAGAAGACAATAGGCAAACAAAACATACCATTTGTTATCAAGATAGGAGATGTGAGGGCTATGTGGACTAAATGTTTCACCTAGTCAAGCTAAAATTCAAGTAGAATTGTAAAAGTGAAATACGTTATTAAATAAATACATTATTTAACAATAACACTCTTTTTCCTTCTTGCTTTAAGCCACTCTGCCTCTTATTGAGTAACTGTAATAGAAAAAGGCAATCTAGTGTAGTGGTTAAGAAATCAAACTAGAAACCATGAGTTCCAATCCTGCCTTAGGCCGAAAGCCAGCTGGGCAACATTGGACCAGTCACTCTCACTCAGCCCTAGGAAGCGGGCAATGGCAAGCCACTCCTGAATCTTTACCAAGAAAACTGCAGGGAGATTTCTCCAGAGGCCAACAATCTGAGGCAGCCCAAAAGTGGCTTCAATATTGAGATGGGCGTCAGATCCAGTTTGATCTAGTGGTTAAGGCACCAGGCTAGAAACAGGAAGACTGAGTTCAAGTCCTGCTTTAGTCTGAAAGCCAAATGGGTGACTGAACTAGTCATTCTCTCTCAGTCCAATCCACCTCAAGATTGTTGTTCTGGGGAAAATAGGATGGGGAAGATGTGCTCGATATGTTTTCCACCTTGAGTTATTTGTGAAAAGAAAGGTAGGATACACAATAAATAGATACGATAGATAGATAGATAGATAGATAAACAGACAGACAGACAAGATAGACAGACTAGATAGATAGATAGATGATAGAGCAAAAATTAACTGATGTGCTGACTGATTGCTAACAGCACTTCTCTGGAACATCTCAAAACATCTAAGCAATTGAAGACTGACATGTCACTTTTGGCAAAGGTGCAAGTGAGTTATCCAAACATACCTAATACAGGTAGTCCTCAATTTACAACCCCAATTGAGCCCCAAATTTCTGCTGCCAAGTGAGACACCTGTTAAGTAGGTTTTGCCGCATTTTAAGTGCCTCACGGGGGAAGAGGGAAAAGGGAATGTAAAGGAGGAGGTTTTGGCAGGAAGGAGGAGACCAAGAGAGAGAGAGATGGCGAGAGGGAGCAGAGAAGGGAATTGGGGCCTCCCAGCTCATCTGGCCTCCACCCCAATGAATGAGCAGGGCAGCAACGGATGAGAATAGGTTGAGAAAAGGGGGAGAGAGTGGGGAAAGGTAGGGGAAAGTGTGAGGAAAGGCAGAGAAAAGAGGAAGAGGAAAAAGATGAAGGAAAAGGTAGACAAGCAGGGGAATCAACAGAGGACCAAAGGAAGTGGCAGAGAGACAGGCAAGCAGCAAGGGAGAGGAAGAAGGACCTACCGGCCGTCTGACCACCACCCAACCGCATGATTTGCTGAGATGCAGAAGGGACCGGCTGGAAGGAGAAGACAGCAGAGTCCAGCCGAGATGGGCAAGTGGAGGTGCCTGAGCAAAGGGACCAGAGTGGAGTGGCAGCCACAAGGAATGGACTGAAGCAGGGGAAGGCGCCTGGATGGCTGGAAAAGAGGGCAGGGAGAACCCAAACCCCAGCGACCATTTCGGGTGTTTCAATCACTTACTCACTCACTCACTCAATCAATCAATCACTCAATCACCCAATCAATCAGAATAGAGCTGGAAGGGGCCTTGGAGGTCTTCTAGTCGATCCCCCTGCTCAAACTGGAGACCCTGTATATGCCATTTGAAACCCACAAATCATAAAGGGGGCATGGCTCCCCACCTCTCCTTTACCAGAAGATTTGGATCAATAATTGAAGGGGGGGGGAAATCCCATGAGTGTTGGCTTCTCCCCAGTTTTTCTTCTTCTCTTTAACAGGATGCTGGGATCAGTTGTAATTGATCGGGATTCGTCCCAGGGATGTTTCCTTCTCTCCACAGTTTTTAAAACAATTTTCCCTTTAACGAGCTGGTTGGGCTAAGAATAACTGATCGGGGCTCCGTCCCTTGAATTTTTCCTCCCCCCCAATTTGTTCCTCTTAAAATACTGTCCTCCTTCTTTAAGAAGCCAGCGAAGATGACCGCAAGACCAACAATTCATTTCGGTTTCCTGTCTGGGCAGAGCCCAAAGGCGGCCAGCTGATTCGCAGGGAAAGCCGCGAAACTTAACTTTCTCTTTCCTTTCCCGGCGGAGGAGGCGGCGATGGCGGCCGAAGCGCCCTTGCAGGATTTGGTGGAAGAAGCCACTTGCTCCATTTGCCTGGACTTTTTCCAGGACCCCGTGCTCATCCCCAAGTGCGGCCACAACTTCTGCCGGGGCTGCCTGACCCGCAGTTGGGGGGCGTCGGAATCAAAGGCTTCCTGTCCCCAATGCAGACAGACCTTCGCGCCCCGCAGCCTCCTCCCCAACAGGCAGCTGGCGCGGGTGGCTGAAGTGGCCAGGCGATGCGGAGGTCCTTGGGGCGAGGAAGGAGGGAGCCTCTGCCCGAAGCACCGGGAGCCCCTCAAGCTCTTCTGTAAGGACCACCAGACCCTCATCTGCGTGGTCTGCGACCGATCCAAAGAGCACAGGGGCCACTCGGTGATCCCCGTGGAGGAGGCTTTCCAGGATTACCAGGTAGGAATCAGCCAGGAGGAATCGCTGGGGAGGGGAATCCAGTCTTTGGAACCGTTTACTTGCTTCCTCCTGCTTTATCCCACCCCTTATTTCCCTGCCTGCAATTTTTTAAAAACAGGTTGACATCCCTGTTGTCCCTGATCAAAATTCAGGTGCTTGTCAATTGTTGTGTTGTCCTGGGCTCTTGTGTTCACCCTTGGCCACCTTCTGATAAGCAAAGTCAATGGAGAAGCCAGATTTGCTTAACTGCTGTGTGACTAAGGTAACAACTGCAGTGATTCACTTAACAACAGTGGGAAGAAAAGTTGTAAAATGGGACAAAACTTCACTTAACTGTCTTGCTTAGCAGCAGAAATTGCCAGTAGGGAGAAATAGGCTCCCTGCACCAGCTCCCTTTCCACATTTGCTCTAGAGCGAAATTGTCATGGAGTCCTCCAAAATCTTCAGTGCAGACCCCGAAAAACACTCCTGCTGGATCAGCCCAAACATTCATTTCTCAGGGATGCTTCTCAGATGACTGCAACCAGGAGACTCAGGCAGCTCACTTTAATGCCCTTGCAGGGAGTCCTCGACTTAGAACTATTTGCTTAGTGACTGTTCAAAGTTACAACGACAATGAAAAAAGTAATATAAGGGTTTTCACCCTTGTGATCATTGCATAATTCCGTGCTCACGTGATCAAAATTTGGATGCTTGCCAACTGCCATGTATTTATGAAGGTTGAATATATCTTACATCTCTGATGTACTTCTTTATGGAAAAGAAACTCAAAACTTGTATTTTCTCTTCAGGTCAAAGTTAGGGATTGCCTGAAGGCTCAGAAGGAGGAGAAAGAAAAAATAGCTACATACAAAAGAGACACAGAGCAAACAGTGCAGGAGATGCTTGTAAGTATTTGATCCAAAGGTGAGGAGCTTTTGAGCTAATAGGAAGAAGAATCCCATCCGCCATCTTTAATAATAGGCAGCCTGTTCTGACTGAAATTAATTCAAAGTTAAAGTCTGTGTTAGGGCACAGAACTTGTTCCTAACCTGGAGACTGAGAGGTCACCATTGGCTGAATGAGTCACAGTTGGGTTAAGTGCACCTATCCAATGAGCCATGTTTTATACAATGGGTTTGGCTTGCTTAATAAATGAATGCAAACTGTATTTCATCCTATTGAAAAAAATGTGAACTCAAACTTTTTTCTGTCTCCGTTTTTGGAAGCCCTGATTGCCAAGAAAATTTTCATGAGAGATCCTTTAAACTGGAGCCTTTTTTTTTTAAAGAAAACTTCCCCCACTGCACTTTTTAATATCAAAAGAGGTTTTTTTTCTCCCATCTCACTTCTGGATTCTTCAAGGAATCCGTTTAATTATTATAACAATTAAAATAAAAGTAAAAATAAAAATAATTAAGTATAATAATTAAAATAAAAATATGCCTTTTGCTTTTTCTCTTTCTGGTTCTAGGATCGCATTGAAAAAGTGAAAAAAAATGTAGTGGCTGAATTCAGAGAGCTACAACTCTGGTTAGAAGGACAGGAGACGCTTCTATTGACTCAAATGGAAGAAACGGAGAAGGATATTACGGCAAGAAAGGAGAAGGGTTTGGCCAAGCACATGGAGGAACTGGGCTCTCTTGACCATCTCATCCAGGAGATAGAAGAAAAGCTTCAGCAGCCAGCCAGCAAACTCTTACAGGTCAGTCAGGAAGTTGAGATCATAGAATCCTAGGGCTGGAAGGGACCTTGGAGGTCTTCTGGTCCAATCCTCTGCCCAAATCAGGAATCCTTACACCATCCCAAAGAAAGGGTTGTCCAATCTATTATTGGAAGCCGCCAGTGATGGAGCACCCAGAACTCTGGGAGGGAAGCTGTTCCACTGATAAATACTTCTCACTGTCAGGAAGTTCTTCCTTATTTTAAGTTGGATCTCAGTGTAATGAGTTTCCACCACTTTTCCCTATGAGAGCCCTTCAAGTATTGGAAGATGGCTGTTGTTCCTAAGCCTTCTCTTTGTTAGGCTGAGCATACCATGTTCTCTTATAGCCATTCATTGTATGGTTTGGCCTCCAGAGCCCTTATCATCTTTATTGCTCCTCTCTGCGTTCTTTAGTCCCTCCACAGAATATTGTTTTTGATTCTTTACTTTTTTTTGTTTTTCATAAATTTAATTGAACTTATAATAGTGAAAAGTACAAATGGAAATAAAGAAAATAGGGAAATGGAGGATAAGAATGGAAAAGAAGTGTAGGATAAAGGGAAAAGAAAAAAAAATATTGCCTTTCAACTTTTTTCTGCAGAGTAAAATAAAAAATAAAATTACAGCCTCAACTTTTATTTTTTAGCCATGTCTATAAAAACAGATTAGTCTGATAAGCAAAATCAAGCATGAAGAGTTTCTTTTTTTCTATCTCAAGCATAAAGTTTAGAAGCAGCATCCAAGTAGAAACAAGAGGTCATATCTAATTAAAGCAGTCAATTTTTTAATTTTTTCCAGCTCCATCACTTTTTCCATCCATTTTTCTCTTGTGGGGATTGATATATCTTTCCATGTCTGCATGTAGGATACTGGCTGCACTCAAGAAAATTCAAAATCTTTTTTTCAGCTCCTCATTTAGTAAACTTTTTGACTCTTTCTATGGAAAGGAAACTGGAAGGTTTGAAGACTACAGATAGTCCTTGACTTATGACCACAATTGGGCCTGAAATTTCTGTTGCTGAGTGAAAAGTTGTTAAGTGAATTTTGCCCCATTTTAAGATCTTTCCTGGAACTGTTGTTAAGTGAATCATTGCAGTGGTTAAGTTAGTAACAAGGTTGTTAAATGAATCCGACTTCCGCATTGACTTTGCTTGTCAGAAGGTCACTAATGGTGATCACATGACCCCAGGACGCTGCAACCGTCATAAATATGAATCGGTTGCCAAGTGGCTGAATTTTGATCATGTGACCATGGGGATGCTGCAACAATCATATGTATGAAAAATGATCACTTTTTTCAGTGCTGTGGTAACTTCAAACGGTCACTAAATGAACTATTGAAAGTCAAGGACTACCTGTAATGGCTAATATTAGGGATACATAATGTAATTCAGAAAAAGCAAGAATTTAAAGTGCTGGTCACTGTCCCTATATTCTTCACAATTTTAAGAATGCCTGCTTAGGGTTCTTATCCCCTATTGAAGGATGTGGTGGTAGTTGTTTTTTGTAGGTTCTCCCCCTCCCCTTAAATCTCCAGGCCAAGGAGAAACCCAACACTGATCACCTTCTCCAAAGTATTATCACCACCTGGATTTTCCAAAGTGCCTTCATTCTGGAAGCATAAATGCAGGGGATTTTTTAATCTTAATGATGCACTATTTTGTTTTTCAAATAGTCTTTAAGAAAATAAAAACAATATCTCTCTAAAAGAGATGAACAGCTGGGTAAAAAAGAGCAATGGGATTTTTTTAAAAAAATGAAAGTACTTTATATGTCTGTTAGTTTCTGGTTTTCCAGACGTTTCACTTATGTATTTTGTGACTAAGAATTTAATTTTCTGCCTAGGAAATGGCTCCTTTCAGTGCTTTGTCTCTTTATTTTTTAGGACATTGGAAGCATCTTGAAGAAGTAAGTAAATCCACCCTTTTCTTTACAATCTCAGATATCAGCTCCTCCAGCAGTTTTCCTATTTTGGGAAGCTCTGTTTGTATTTAGCAGTATTTTAATATAAAGACAACGTACTGTATTTTCAGGGCTATTTAAATACTTCCTTAGATAACTTCAACACAATATAATTAGCAATATTTGATACGATCAATTATTGGTTGGTTGCACACTCAGCCAGATGTTTATATTGAATTTCGCATTTTTATCTACCTATGGAGTCCTTCCCAAGAAGAGACAGATTTTTGATGCTTTTAAAAGTATCATTGTAGGATGTGGGCTGTTCTAAGTAATGCAGCTATTCATAAATGCATGCTGGTTACCAATCACCCGAATTGTGATTACAGGGACACTGTGACAGATGTTAGGTGCAAAAATGGTTGTAAGTCAGTTTTTTGAGAGCCGTTCTAACTGGTTGCTAACAAATAGTCATAAATAGAAGTTTACTTGTAACTGAATTTGACTCTATTAAATTTCATTCCATTACATTTAACCCATCATGATCAGTTTGAATGTTATAGCCATCTTCTTTTTGATTACCTACCTCACCCATATTAGTTATCAATCATTTGGTAAGATAGAATCCATTTATTTTGGCCAAGAGATTCAGAAGAATTTTGAAGAGAAGGGAGCCTCAAACTGAAATGTGCCCATATTTGAATAGCTAGCCAGAGAATTGACAGAAGCCTGGGAAACAGGGCTCATGTCAATCAACAGGAGTGCTGATTTCCCACCATCTTACCAGGTACTTAGGATCAGAGGATGGGGCAACACAAGGAAAAGACAGTCAGTGACTTAATAGCTGTCCATCAACACCCCACTTAACAACTAAAAGCCACACACAACCAGGCACCACATAAATACAATGTGTAGAACAGCCCAGTGCACACATTCTAGAGAGAGAGAGAGAGAGGTTCCCTGAAGATGGGCTCCATCACAAGTCCGAAATCTCAGAAGATAAAATCTCTGGTGATTAATCCAGACTGGATCCTGTCGCTAGCCAATCCTCAAGCACACAGAGGATTGTGCCACAGAGAGGAGGGGGTCAACCAGTGGTGGGTTGCTCCCGGTTCGCACCGGTTCACAAGAACCGGTAGTAAAAAAATTTAGTAGTTCGGAGAACCGGTAATAAAATTGGCTGACCACGCCCCTGAACCGGTTCCCAGCCCGGTCGCCACTCGCTTACCCTGCCCACCGTCATTGCCCGCTTTGCCAGCCAGGAGCACTGCCGCCAGTTGCTCCTGTGCACCCAGCTGCCTGCCTGCCTCGTCACCGCCACCATGAGGAAAGGCCCTGTGGGCTGCCGCAGGGAGAAGCCAGGTATGGCTAGGGGGACGCTGCCCAGAACTGAGCTCGAGGCTGGCAGGAGGAGGAACGTTGCCTCTTAGCCAGCTCGAACTGTCTGCTGCCGCAGCCTGCCACCATCCCCTCTCCCCTGCCAGCTGCTCCTGTTCGAGAACCGCTGCTGCCAAGGGCGAGGGGGTGGTGGTGGCAAGGATAGGCCATCCGGGGCTTGCTTGTTTCCCCGCCCGAGCAGACTTCTGGTGTAGCTCCAGGCCTCGGGAGGGAGGGAGGGAAGCCCTGGCCTGCTGCTCCTGCCGCCACCACCCCCTTGCCGCTTCTCTGGCAGCACCAGGAGCAGCTGCCGGGGCAGAGAGGGCAGGGCAGGCTGTGGTGGCAGGTTGTTCTTGCCGGGTAACAGACAGGCTGTTCCTGGAGCAGCCAGGAGAAGGAGAAGCTGCCAGCGGGGAGGCGAGCCACCCCAGGAGGACCAGAGGAGAGCGTAGCTTCTCATTCATGGAGATCTACTGGTGGGGAAGTGGGCGCGGTAAGAAATGCGCGAGCCAGGAAGCGGTTATGCTCCCTGGCTGGAGAGGGTTGCACGTTCACTCGAGCAAAGGTTTGTTGGCTGCCCGGCCGGGACCCAGAGGCGGCGGCTATAATAGGACGCTGGGTACAGAGGGGGAGAAAGAAGTGCGGGCGATTAAATGTCTCTGAGTGTATCTATGGATTTTTTTTGCATTTTTTTTCTGCAGCCTCTTAAGGTTGTAGAAAAAAATGCTTTTCAAAGTACAAAAAAAAAAGGTTGGCCACGCCCACCCAGTCACATTACCCCCCCCACAAGCCACGCCCAGAGAATAAGCCACGCCCACAGAACCGGTAGTAAAAAAATTTAGAACCCACCCCTGGGGTCAACCTGTTTCCCAAAGGCACCTGAAGGCCAGACAAGGAATGATGGATGGAAACTGAACAAGGAGAGATTCAACCTAGAAATAAGGAGAAATTTTCTGACTGAGGAGAATGAACCACTGGAACAGCTTTGCCTTCAGACGTTGTGGGGGCTTCATCACTAGAAGCTTTCAAGAAGAGGCCGGACTGCCATCTGTCAGAAACAGTGTAGGGTCTCCTGCTTGGGTGGGGGTGGGGGTGGACTAGATGACCTACAAGGCCCCTTCCAACTCTGTTATTCTGTTATTTTCTCCTGCTAGATACCAGGCTAAGGAAACATATGAGAATCCAGTGGATTTACTTCTAGAGCCGAAGTGGACAATCTGGGATTATGGGGATATCCCTGCGATTCTGAAAAGTACCATGAAAAAATTGAGAGGTAAAAAACAGCCGCCAGGGTTTCACCCTGGATGACATTTTGAGCATCCAAGAGAGATTCTGGGATCCAATGTCACATGGATCAAAGAGGGATCGATTTCAGGATCAGCGGAAGAGACACCCTCGTTTCTCTGTGGAAAGGCCTCGTGTCTTGGCACCAGGAGGGGAAGAGGAGCTTTCTGGTTTCTTCCATTAAAGATGAGCTGCCTAAAAACGGGAATCATTAGCTAGTCATAGTTGACCATTTACAGGTAGTCCTTAATTTACAACCATTCACTTAGTGACTATTCACATTTATAATGGCACTGAAAAAAGTGACTTATGGTTGTTTTTCACACTTATGACCATTTTATCATCTCCAGAGCCACATGATTCATATTTGGATGCTTGACAACGGGTTTATATTTATGATGATTGCAGTGATCATCTTTTGTGATCTTCTGACAAGCAAAGTCAACGGGGAAGCCAGATTCACTTAACAACCGTGTTACCAATTTAGCAACTGCAGTTATTCACTTACCAAATTTCTCACTTAGCAACATAAATTCTGGGCTCAATTGTGGATATAAGACGAGGACTGCCTGATGAGTATCATAAGATGAGTATCCCAAATCTAAGTGCACTGATCACTGGGAAAGCAGAACACGTTTCCACTAAGTATAATGGAATATATATTGGTAGTTCTTGACTTACGACCCGAGTTGAGTCCAAAATTTCTGTTGCTAAGGAAGGCAGTTTTTAAGTGAGCTGTGTCCCATTTTATGAACTTTTTTGGCACAGTTATTCAGAAAATCACAACGGTTAAGTGAAGAATGTGACTGTTAAGCGACTTCCCCCATTGACTTTGCTTGTCAGAAGCTCCTCAAGAAGGTTGAAGATGACAATTCCAGGATCCTGGGAGGCTGCAACAGTTCTAAGTGTGAGAACCGGTCATAAATCACTTTTATCAGTGCTGCTGTAACTTCAATAAACAAATGGTTGTAAGTTGAGGACCATATACCTAAGTTGAAGTATATGCAATATATAGTAGAATATATTTACTGTATTTTTCTGTGTACAAGAAGCACTCCCCACCCAAAGGTGGGTGGGAAGATCTGTGCGTCTTATATAGCAAATGTTGCCAAAGCCCCGCCCACCTGCTGGTCCCCACCCTTTCGCCTCTACCTCCCAGCAATTTGCCTCCTTGCAGCAAACAGCAAACAGCCTGGTCAGCTTCAGCACAGCCTGATTTAGCATCAGCAGCTGATTGTCCGGTTGGATCTGCCTCCCGGAATACCACCAATCAGCTGTTCTAGACTGTGGGGATCACCACCTCTGTATGCCTTGTTTTTGGCCTCCACGCGCGGAGGCTGAAAACAGGGTGCGTGGAGGCCAAAAACGGGGTGTGCGGAGGCTGAAAACGGTGTGCACGGAGGCCAAAAACGGGGCACGCAGAGGCAGCAATAGGCAATGGGGATCCCTCCAGACTGGATCAGCTGATCATTGGTATTCCAGGAGGCAGATTCAACCAACAATCAGCTGATCATGCTAAATCAGACTGGGCCGAAGCCGGCCAAGGCTGTTTGCTGCAAAGAGGCAAATTGCTGGGAGGCAGAGGCAGAGGCAGATTTTTTTTTCTTGTTTTCCTCCTCAAAAGCTAGGTGCGTCTTATAGTTTGGAGCATCTTATGTTCCGAAAAATACTGTATATCTGATGAAATATATATAGCCACCAATGGCATTTTGGCTTGTAGCTTTCCATATTCCTTATTTCCTGATTTGAGTCCAAGGAAAGCAAATCAGGATATCTGAGGGAGGCCCTTCTGTTGCTCCAATTCCAGTGATGAGATGCTTAATCCCTCCCTTTTCTTCGCCAGATACTCTGGAAAGTGGACTTCAACTACAGGAAGGTAAATATGAGTTGTAAGAATCACAATCACTTTCTTTTAGTAACCTAAAAGAAAAATATAGGATTAGATACCTTAAAGACTATGATGACCCAGTAAGCTTTAATGATTTTATTATTTATGACCTATTACTTGCTGTGTATATGTACTCTATGAGCTTATGCACAGGAGACAAATTCATTGTGTGTCTGATCACATTCGGCCAATAAAGAATTCTATTCTATTCTATTCTATTCTATTCTATTCTATTCTATTCTAT
>WNWU01000121.1:58027-71039 GCA_012654045.1 Ptyas mucosa | reverse complement strand
TCCTTCCTTCCTTCCTTCCTTCCTTCCTTCCTTCCTTCCTTCCTTCCTTCCTTCCTTTGAAAGGTCTTCACCTGGTGCCAAAATGACGCCATTGTGGCTGCCAATGGTGTCTGGGGAGGGCATTCCAGAAATGACGTGCCACCACCAAAAAGGCAAGATAAAGGAGGGGGCTTGGGACACTCTATGACCCCTCAGAGACCCTGTTGTGATTAAAGCAGCCTCCCCAAAAAGCCCTTGAACAAAGGGCAAAGGTGTATAAGATGTTCTCCACCCACCAGATTTTTCCCCCTCCCCCTATAGCCCTGTCCTAAATTGGCCTGAGACCTAATGCCTCTTTCTATCCATGTTTTGCCTTAAGAGGCACCTCATTGGTCAAACGTGAAGATTTCCATTCAGCAAATGATCCTATTCCACATTCTACATATTCCAGATTCTACATCTACAAGATAGTCTTCTGTGTCTCCCTTCCAATAAGTGATCCAGGCCGCCTCCTCAGGTTGACTTTTGCCCAGTTTTAGAGCTTTTCATGATATATTTCCTGATTGGCTGGCTGGGAAAGGCAGAGTCCAGGCAAGATTTCCTCTGCCAGATATTCATATTAGAAGTTTGTTGTTGTTAGCTGCGAATACGTGTCTGACTCATCGCAACCCCATGGACAATGTTCTTCCAGGCCTTCCTGTCCTCTACCATCCTCCGGAGTCCATTTAAGCTCACGCCAACTGCTTTAGTGACTCCATCTAGCCATCTCATTCTCTGTCGTCCCTTTCTTCTTTTGCCCTCAATCTTTTCCAACATTAGGCTCTTCTCCAGTGAGTCCTTCCTTCACATTAGGTGGCCAAAGTATTTGAATTTCATCTTCAGGATCTGGCCTTCTAAAGAGCAGTCAGGGTTGATCTCCTCTAGGACTGACCGGTTTGATCGCCTTGCAGTCCAAGGGACTCATGGGAGTCTTCTCCAGCACCATAGTTCAAAGGCCTCAATTCTTTGGCACTCAGCCTTCCTTATG
This sequence comes from Ptyas mucosa, assembly GCA_012654045.1. NCBI lineage: Eukaryota > Metazoa > Chordata > Lepidosauria > Squamata > Colubridae > Ptyas > Ptyas mucosa. Next base: position 70,033 of record WNWU01000121.1, on the reverse strand, counting down.
GTCCTACCAACTTTCACAGCCATATATTGCAACTGGGAAAACCATAGCCTTGACTATACGCATTTTTGTTGGCAGGGTGATGTCTCTACTCTTCTCTTCTGCCTCTGCTAGGTCCCTGCCATATTGGCCCTTTATCGTGCCCATCTTTGCATGAAATGTTCCCTTCATATCTCCAATTTTCTGGTCCTCCCTATTCTATTGTTTTCTTCTATTTCTTTGCACTGTTCATTTAAGAAGGCATTCTTATCTCTTCTAGCTATTCTCTGGAATTCTGCATTCAGTTGGGTGTATCTTTCTCTTTCTCCCTTGCCTTTCACTTCCCTTCTTTCCTCAGATATTTGTAAAGCTTCCTCAGACAGCCATTTTGCTTTCTTGCATTTCTTTTTCTTTGGGATGGTTTTAGTTGCTACCTCTCGTACAATGTTGCGAACCTCCGTCCATAGTTCTTCAGGCACTCTGTCTATCAGATCTAATTCCTTAAATCTATTTGTCACCTCTACTGTATATTCATCAGGGATATGATTTAGTTCATACCTGAGCGGCCTAGTGCTTTTCCCTACTTTCTTAAATTTATGCCTAAATTTTGCAACGAGAAGCTCCTTGTTTTTACTGACTGTGTAGAGCTTCTCCATCTTTGACTGCAGAGCACATAGTCAATCTGATTTCTGCATTGACCGTCTGGTGATGTCCATGTGTCAGTGCTTCTCAATTATTTTCTGTCATGCCCCCCTAGGAAGAAGAAAACATTTTTCACGCCCCCCGCGCGACTGTAAATAGTATCATTATTAGAAAAAGGTCTGTTCTCCTTGAAAGGGAGGAGCATGTGCAGTCACATGTACTGGCTTAATGCTCACTATCGATGCAAATGTCAGCAGCGGTAGCCCGATTTCTTTAGCAAGTTTGATTAATTGGGGCAGCGTTATGTTTCACAGGAGAAGGTCATTGTCAGTCATTTGAGCATCAATTGGGCGCACATCCGTCGGGCAACAAAGTAAGTGTGGACGGACGTCCCACACTAAAGATGGCTCCGACAGGCTTGTGTCACAAGGGTTTTGGACAGCCAATCAGATGCCGAGGTCAAACGCACCCCCTTTTACGGAGCCTCGCGCCCCCCCGGGGACCGCGCCCCACTATTTGAGAAGCACTGCCATGTGTAGAGTCGTCTCTTGGATTGTTGGAAAAGAGTGTTTGCTATGACCATCGTATTCTCTTGACATCATTCTATCAGCCTGTGCCCTGCTTCATTTTGTACTTCAAGGCCGAACTTGCCTGTTATTCCGGTTATCTTTTGGCTTCCCACTTTAGCATTCCAATTCCCCATTATGCTAAGGACATCATTTTTTGGTGTTAATTCTATAAGATGCTGTAGGGCTTCATAGAACCGGTCAATTTCATCCTCTTCAGCACCAGTGATTGGGGCATAGACTTGGATTACTGTGATTTTGAATGGTTTGCTTTGGATTCGAACAGATATCATTCTGTCATTTGGGGGATTGTATCCCAGTATTGCTTTTTATTTTTATTTTTATTATTTTTATTTTATTTTATTTTTATTTTATATCAAATTTAAGAGCCTTGGTAGTACAGTGGTTTAAAGCACCCTGTTATTAATACCAGCTGCCTGCAATTATTGCAGGTTCGAATCTCACCGGGCTCAAGGTTGACTCAGCCTTCCATCCTTTCTAAGGTAGGTAAATTGAGGACCCAGTTTGTGGGGGCAATAAGCTGACTTTGTATAAAAAATATACAAAAGTATGAAGGCTATTGCTTAACGCATTGTAAGCCGCCCTGAGTCTCTGGAGAAGGGCGGCATATAAATCAAATTTAAAAAAATAAAATAAAAATTATATACCGCCCTTCTCCCGAGGGATTCAGGGCCGTGTACAGCCAAAATAAAAACATCAAGTACAAACGTTAAAATACAATTAAAAGGATATATATCTGTTTGGCCCCAATTAAAAGAATGACAAACCGATTAAAAAACATTTAAAAAATTGTTAAGCTAGCCCGGCTTGCTGGAAAAAGAAGGTTTTAAGGGCACGGCGGAAGGCACCGAGGTCTTGGATTCTCCTTATCTCTGGGGGCAGCTGATTCCAGAGGGTAGGTGCCCCCACAGAGAAGGCCCTCCCCCTTTCCTACTCTTTTATTGAATATTGATTTTATTGATTCTTTTGGCTTTGGCCCAGTCACTTCACTCTTTCTGGTGCTACTAGTACTAGCCCTCTGCTCTTCCTCAGTAGCATATTGGACACCTTCCGACCTGAGGGGCTCATCTTCCGGCATCATATCTTTTTTCCTTTTGGTACTGTCCATGGGGTTTTCATGGAAAAGATATTGGAGTGGGTTGCCATTTCCTTTTCCAGTGGATCACGTTTTGTCAAAACTCTCTGCTATGATCTGTCCGTCTTGGGTGGCCCTGCACGACATACCTCATAGCTTCATTGAGCTCCGCAAGCCCTTTCGCCACGACAAGGCACTAATCCATGAAGGGGATATTAGAAGTTAGAGGAAGAATTATAATTTCTATCCCTTGTTCCCCTTTATCTCTGGGACATTCTATCAACTGCATTTAACATCCAGCTGCCTGCAATTACTGCGAGTTCTAATCTCACCAGGCTCAAGGTTGACTCAGCCTTCCATCCTTTCTAAGGTGGGTAAAATGAGGACCCGGTTTGTGGGGGCAATAAGCTGACTTTGTATAAATATACAAAAGTATGAAGGCTATTGCTTAACGCATTGTAAGCCGCCCTGAGTCTCTGGAGAAGGGAGGCATATAAATATAAATAATTTTTTTTAAAAAACTGCAGCATTGGATTAGGGCTTTTATCAAAGATTTCTCCCCATCTGTTTCATCCCAGGTTTACTCCATCCCGTCCAGGGGTGAAATCCAGCAGCGTCTGACAGGTTCTGGAAAACCGGTAGCGGATATTTTGAGCAGTTCAGAGAACCGGTAGCGGAAATTTTGAATAGTTCGGAGAACTAGCAAATATCACCTCAGGCTGGCCCCAGATGGGGTGGGAATGGAGATTTTGCAATATCCTTCCCTTGGAGTGAGGTGGGAATGGAGATTTTGCAGTATACTTCCCCTGCCACGCCCACCAAGCCACACCCACCAAGGCCACCATGCCCACCAGCCACGCCCACAGAACCAGTAGTAAAAAAAGTTTGGATTTCACCACTGGTCCCGTCCCATAAGTGTTTCCTCCTTCCTATTTAAAAAAAAGCATTTCCCTTTTAACAAGCTGGTTGGATCAATAATAATTGTTTGGCAATCGGGTCGCATGGATGTTTCTTTCTCCCCGGGATTTTTCAATATCTTTCCCTTTAGCAAGGGGGGGTGGGGGGGGGACGGACGATGGCCCTTTTATAATTTGCAGACTTCAACTCCCAAAATTCCTGAGCCAACTGTCTCACGAATTCTGGGAGTTGAAGTCAATCAATCAATCAATCAATCAGAATAGAGCTGGAAGGGGCCTTGGAGGTCTTTTAGTCTAGCCCTCTGCTCAAAGAGGAGACTCTATATACCATTTGAAATCCACAAAGAGGCCATAGTTCCCCACCTCTCCTTTATCAGGATCTATGGATCAATAATTGATGGGGGGGGGCATCCCATGAATGTTGGCTTCTCCCCAGTTTTTAAAAACTTTTTTCCCTCTTTAACAGTGTTATGGAATGAAGAGATTGAGAGTCATCCCAAAGGGCAAACAGAATCAGATTTTATTATTGTAATAAGGTTCAGAGTCCGATTCATACCTGGAAGTCTGAACAAAATTATGGGTCGGGGACCCTGGTCTTTATACAGTTTCAGACAAAGGATTTAGAAACATTTGTTACATCAAAGAGACATTTCCTAATTACAAAAGTTCTTACATGTCTTGCCAAACAAATATAACTTTTCTGAAAATTATCTTTGGTGATAGAGACTCACTGTCTCATTTTGGTATCCTTGACATTTGTAACTTTCAAACAGTATGTCACCCAAGATATGGGTCTTTCTGACAGCGAGGGGTCCTCCCTTACAGAATGTTGCTTATACAGAGGAGTTTGGCTGGCTTTTGTATTTTTACACTGGATACATTTGGAAATGAATACTAGAAAGATGTCCAGTGGTCATTTAGTAGGTCCCGCATTCATCATCATCATTATTATTAGAGAGGGTCCTTCAGTGGTCATCTAGCTTGACCCGCATTTCCTACTTTAACAGGATACTAGGATCAATTGTAATTGATTGCTACTTCCTCCTAGGGTTGTTTCCTTCTCTCCAGTTTTTAAAACAATTTTCCCTTTAACGAGCTGGTTGGGCCCAGAATAACTGATCAGGGGTCCGTCCTGTGAATCTTTGCTCCTCCCCCTCAATTTGTTCCTTTTAAAATACCGTCGTTCTTTAAGAAGCCAGTGAAGATGACCGCAAGTGCAGCAACAATTCAGAGCCCAAAGGCGTCACCTGATTTGGAGGAAAAAGAAGCGAAACTTCACTTTCTCTTTCCTTTCCCGGCGGAGGAAGCGGCGATGGCGGCCGAAGCGTCCTTGCAGGATTTGGTGGAAGAAGCCACCTGCTCCCTTTGCCAGGACTTTTTCCAGGACCCCGTGCTCATCCCGGAGTGCGGCCACAACTTCTGCCGGGGCTGCCTGACCCGCAGTTGGGGGACGTGGGAATCGGAGGCTTCCTGTCCCCAATGCAGACAGACCTTCGCGCCCCGCAGCCTCCTCCCCAACCGGCAGCTGGCGCGGGTGGCTGAAGTGGCCAGGCGATGCGGAGGTCCTTGGGGCGAGGAAGGAGGGAGCCTCTGCCCGAAGCACCGGGAGCCGCTCAAGCTCTTCTGTAAGCACCACGAGACCCTCATCTGCTTGGTCTGCGACCGATCCAGAGACCACTGGGGCCACTCGGTGATCCCTGCGGAGGAGGCTTTCCAGGAATACCAGGTAGGAGTCAGCCTGGAGGAATCGCTTTGGAGGGGAATCCAGTGCCTGCCCTCACAGTCTTTTTACTAGTTTACTTCCTTCCTCCTCCTTTATCCCACCCCTTGTCTCCCTGCCTGCAATGTTTAAAAAACAGGTTGACATCCCTGTTCTCACTGATCAAAATTCAGATCCTTGTCAACTCTCATGTTGTGTTGTCCTGGGCTCTTGTGTTCACCCTTTGCCACCTTCTGATAACTGCTTAACTGCTGTGTGACTAAAGTAACAACTGCAGTGATTCACTTAATAACAGTGGGAAGAAAAGTTGTAAAATGAGGAAAAATCTCACTTAACTGTCTTGCTTAGCAACGGAAATGGCCTGTAGGGAGAAATAGCCTCCCTTTGCCAGCTCCCTTTCCACATTTGCTCTAGAGCGAAATTGTCATGGAGTCCTCCAAAGTCTTGAGTGCAGACCCAGAAAAACACTCCTCCTGGATCAGCCCAAACTTTCATTTCTCAGTGATGCTTCTGGGATGACTGCAACCAGGAGACTCAGGCAGCTCACTTTAATGCCCTTGCAGGGAGTCTTCGACTTAGAACCATTTGTTTAGTGACTGTTCAAAGTTACAATTTACAATCAAAAAAGTAATATAAGGGTTTTCACCCTTATGTTCATTGCATCATTCTCTGGTCACATGATCAAAATTTGGACGCTCCCCAACTGCCATTTATTTATGACAATTGCATATATCTTCTAACTGGGTCTTCCCTCCGATGTAATTCTTTATGAAAAAGAAACTCAAAACTTGTATTTTCTCTTCAGATGAAGGTGGAGTATTGCCTGAAGGCTCAAAAGAAGCAGAAAGAAAAAATAGCTACATACAAAAGAGACACAGAGCAAAAAGTACAGGAGATGCTTGTAAGTATTGATCCAAGGGTGAGGAGCATCTGAGCTAATAGGAAGGAGAACCCCATCCACCATCTTTGATAATAGGCAGCCTGTTTGTAAGTAAAGTTCTGACTTAAATGAAATTCAAGCTAAAGACAGTGTTAAGGGCACAGAACTTGTTCCTAACCTGGGGACTGAGATGTCACCATTGGCTGAATGAGTCACAGTTGGGTTAAGTGCACCTATCCCATGAGCTGTATTTTATACAATGGGTTTGGCTTGCTTAATAAATGAATGCAAACCATAGTTCATCTTATTGAAAAAATTGTGAACTTAAACATTTTTCTGTCTCCTTTTTTGGAAACCCTGATTCCCAAGAAAAAAATATTTTTAGAAACCTTTGCATCTTTTAATGTCAAAAGTATTTTTTTTTCCTCTCCTTTGGAAATTTTCCCACCTCACTTCTGGATTCTTCAAGGAATTTGTTTAATTATTATATAAATTAAAATAAAAATAATTAAGTAAAATAATTAAAATAAAAGTATGCCTTTTCCTTTTCTCTTTCTTGTTCTAGGACCTCATCAAAGAAGTGAAAAAAAATGTAGTGGCTGAATTCAGAGAGCTACAACTCTGGTTAGAAGGACAGGAGAAGCTTCTATTGGCTAAAATGGAAGAAACGGAGAAGGATATTATGGAAAGAAAGGAGAAGGGTTTGGCCAAGCACATGGAGGAACTGGGCTCTCTTGACCATCTCATCCAGGAGATAGAAGAGAAGCTTCAGCAGCCAGCCAGCAAACTCTTACAGGTAAGGCAGGAAATTGAGATCATAGAATCCTAGGACTGGAAGGGACCTTGGAGGTCTTCTGATCCAATCCTCTGCTCTAGATGGGGAAACAGAGGCTGGGGGTGACTCATGTAAGCATTCGCAGAAGAGGTAGGCTGGTAGAGCAAGGCAAGTGTCCGGGTGCACAAGGCCTGGTAAGTAGGGCAGCTCCACACCCACATCCCTACCCTAGCTTAATTTTTATCCGTTCACCTTGCCTCACCTCCTGCACCTTGGAGTGGGCGGGGTCGTAATTATGGCTTATTGTGGGCTTATATTGGGTGCACATGTAAAAATCAAGCTAGGACTTACTTTGGGGGTAAGTCGTATTTTCAGGGAAACACGGTAGTGAAAAGTACAAATGAAAATAAAGAAAATAGGGAAGTGGAGAAGGATTAGAATGGGAAAGAAGTGTAGGATAAAGAAAAAAGAAAAAACCCTGCTGTCTTTCAACTTTTTTCTGCACAGTAAAATACAAACTAAAATGACAGCCTCAACTTTTTATTTTTGCATATTTAGTCATTATTAGCCATGTCTGTAAAACAGATTAATCTAATGAGCAAAATCAAGCACGAAGAGTTTTTTTTTCTGTCTCGAGCACAAAGTTTAGAAGCAGCTTCCAAGTAGAAACAAGGGGTCATATTTAATTAAAGCACTCAATTTTTTCATTTTTTCTAGCTCCATCACTTTTTCCATCCAGTCTTCTGTTGTGGAGATTGATATATCTTTCCATGTCTGCATGTAGGATTCTGGCTGTATTCTACCAAGTTCAAAATCTTTTTTTTCAACTCCTCATTTAGTAAACTTTTTGACTCTTTCTATGGAAAGGAACAGTCAATAAATGAGCTATTTAGCCAAGGACTACCTGTAATGGCTTAAATTAGGGATCCATGATTTGATACAGAAAAAGCAGGCCATGCAAAAAGCAGGAATTCAAAGTACTGGTTACTGCCTCTATATTCTTCACAATTTGAGATTCCCATTCCCTATTAGGGGATGTGGTGGTGGGTGATCGTTGTAGGGTCTCCCCCTCCCCTTAATCTCCAGGCCAAGGAGAAACCCAACACTGATCACCTTCTCCAAAGTATTATTACCACCTGGATTTTCCAAAGTGCCTTCATTCTGGAAGCATAAATGCAGGGGATTTTTTAATCTTAATGATGCACTATTTTGTTTTTCAAATAGTCTTTAAGAAAGTAAAAACAATATCTGTCTAAAAGAGATGAACAGCTGGGTAAAAAAGAGTAATGGGATTACTCATATAATGAAAGTATATGTCTGTTAGTTTCTGGTTTTCGAGACATTTCACTGATTTATTTTGTGACTCTAAGAATTTAATTTTCTGCCTAGGAAATGGCTCCTTTCAGTGCTTTGTCTCTTTATTTTTTAGGATATTGGAAGCATCTTGAAGAAGTAAGTAAATCCACCCTTTTCTTTACAGTCTCAGAGATCAGCAGATCCTCCAGCAGTTTTCATTTTGGAAGCAATATTTTAATGTAAAGAGAACGTACTGTATTTTCAGGGCTATTTAAATACTTCCTTAGATAACTTCAACACAATATAATTAGCAATATTTGATACAATCAATTATTGGTTGGTTGCACACTCAGCCAGATGTTTATATTGAATTTCGCATTTTTATCTACCTATGGAGTCCTTCCCAAGAAGAGACAGATTTTTGATGGTTTTAAAAGTATCATTGTAGGATGTGGGCTGTTCTAAGTAATGCAGCTATTCATAAATGCATGCCAATCACCCGAATTGTGATTACAGGGACACTGTGACAGATGTTAAGTGCAAAAATGGTTGATAGTCAGCTTTTTGAGAGCCGTTCTAACTGGTTGCTAACAAATAGTCATAAATAGAAGTTTACTTGTAACTGAATTTGACTCTATTAAATTTCATTCCATTACATTTAACCCATCAAGATCAGTTTGAATGTGACATCCATCTTCTTTTTGATTACCTACCTCACCCATATTAGTCGTCAGTCATTTGGTAAGATAGAATCCATTTATTTTGGCCAAGAGATTCAGAAGAATTTTGAAGAGAAGGGAGCCTCAAACTGAAACGTGCCCATATTTGAATAGCTAGCCAGAGAATTGACTGAAGCCTGGGAAACAGGGCCCTTGTCAGTCAGCAGGAGTGCTGATTTACCACCATCTTACCAGGTACTTAGGATCTGAGGACAGGGCAACACAAGAAAATGACAATCAATGACTTAATAGCCGTTCATCAACACCCCACTTAACAACTAAAAGCCACACACAACCAGGCACAACATAAATACAATGGGTAGAAGAGCCCAATGCACACATTCTGGAGAGAGAGAGGGAGAGGGGAGAGAGAGGGAGGGAGGGAGGGAGGGAGGGAGGGAGTAAAAAAAGTGTGTGTGTGAGAGAGAGAGAGAGAGAGTGAACAGCCCAGTGCACACATTTGTGGACAAAAAGAGAGAAGTTCCCTGAGGATGGGTTCCAGCAGAGGTCCGAAAGCTCAGAAGACAAAACCTCTGGTGACCAACTCAGACTGGATCCTGTCGCTAGCCAATCATCAAGTACCTTCTGATGGTTTAGAAAGGTTCTTCTATCGGCAGGTTGATAACTGTTCCAGGAACTGGGGATAGCTCATCTAGTGAAGAGAAGAACCAGGGGAGACATGAGAGCAGTGTTCCAATATTAGAGGGGTTGCCACAGAGAGGAGGGGGGTCAAGCTATTTTCCAAAGCACCTGAAGGCCAGACAAGGAATAATGGATGGAAACTGATCAAGGACAGATTCAACCTAGAAATAAGGAGGAATTTTCTGACTGAGGAGAATTTCCAACTCTGTTATTCTGTTATTTTGTCTTGCCAGATATCAGACAAAGGAAGCATATGAGAATCCGGTGGAGTTACTTCTAGAGCCGAAGTGGACAATCTGGGATTACAGGGATATCCCTGGGATTCTGAAAAGTGCCATGAAAAAATTGAGAGGTAAAAAACAGCCGCCAGGGTTTCACACTGGATGACATTTTGAGCATCCAAGAGAGATTCTGGGATCCAATGTCACATGGATCAAAGAGGGATCGATTTCAGGATCAGTGGAAGAGACACCCTCGTTTCTCTGTGGAAAGGCCTCGTGTCTTGGCATCAGGAGGGGAAGAGGAGCTTTCTGGTTTCTCCCATTACAGATCTGCTACCTAAAAACGGGAACCGTTAGCTACTCATAGTTGACCATTTACAGGTAGTCCTTAATTTACAACCATTCATTTAGTGACTGTTCACAATTATAATGCTACTGAAAAAAGTGACTTATGGTTGTTTTTCACACTTATGACCATTTTATCATCTCCAGAGCCACATGATTCATATTTGGATGCTTGACAACCGGTTTATATTTATGACGGTTGCAGTGATCATCTTTTGTGATCTTCTGACAAGCAAAGTCAACGGGGAAGCCAGATTCACTTAACAACTGTGTTACCAATTTAGCAACTGCAGTTATTCACTTACCAAATGTGGCAAGAAAAGTCGTACAATGGGGGAAAACTGACTTACCAAATTTCTCACTTAGCAATTCTGGGCACAATTGTGGGTATAAGACGAGGACTACCTGTATTCTTTGTATCCCAAACCTAAGTGCACGGATCACTGGGGAAGCAGAATACGTTTCCACTAAGTATAATGGAATATATATTGGTAGTTCTTGACTTACGGCCTGAGTTGAGTCCAAAATTTCTGTTGCTAAGGAAGGCAGTTTTTAAATGAGCTGTGTCCCATTTTATGAACTTTTTTGACACAGTTATTCAGAAAATCACAACAGTTAAGTGAAGAATGTGACTGTTAAGCGACTTCCCCCATTGACTTTGCTTGTCGGAAGCTCCTCAAGAAGGTTGAAGATGACAATTCCAGGATCCTGGGACGCTGCAATAGTACTAAACCGGTCATAAATCACTTTTATCAGTGCCGCTGTAACTTCACTAAACAAATGGTTGTAAGTTGAGGACCATATACCTAAGTTGAGGTATATGGAATATATAGTAGAATATATTTACTGTATTTTTCTGTGTATAAGAAGCACTCCCCACCCAAAGATGGGTGGGAAGATCTGTGAGACTTATACAGCCAATGTTGCCAAAGCCCCGCCCACCTGCTGGCCCCCACCCTTCGGCCTCTACCTCCCAGCAATTTGCCTCCTTGCAGCAAACAGCAAACAGCCTGGTCAGCTTCAGCCTGATTTAGCATCAGCAGCATCAGCAGCTGATTGTCCGGTTGGATCTGCCTCCCGGAATACCACCAATCAGCTGTTCTAGGCTGTGGGGATCGCCACCTCTGCATGCTCCGTTTTTGACCTCCGCGTGCCCCGTTTTTGACCTCCATGCACAGAGGCTGAAAACCAGGTGCACGGAGACCAAAAATGGGGCACGAGGAGGCGGCAATAGGCAATGGCGATCCCTGCAGACTGGAACAGCTGATCATTGGTATTCCAGGAGGCAGATCCAACCAACAATCAGCTGATCATGCTAAATCAGACTGTGCTTAAGCTGACCAGGCTGTTTGCTGCAAGGAGGCAAATTGCTGGGAGGCAGAGGCAGATTTTTTTCCCTTGTTTTCCTTCCCAAAAGCTAGGTACGTCTTATAGTTTGGAGCACCTTATAGTCCGAAAAATACTGTATATCTGATGAAATATATATAGCCACCAATGACATTTTGGCTTGTAGTTTTCCATATTCCTTATTTCCTGATTTGAGTCCAAGGAAAGAAAATCAGGGAATCTGAGGGAGGCCCTTTTTTTTTTTTTAATTTGATTGATATGCCGCCCTTTTCCGGAGACTCAGGGCGGCTTACAATATGTTAAGCAATAGCCATCATACTTTATACAAAGTCAGCTTATTGCCCCCACAATCTGGGTCCTCATTTTACCTACCTTAGAAAGGATGGAAGGCTGAGTCAAGCTTGAGCCTGGTGAGATTAGAACTCGCAGTAATTGCAGGCAGCTGAATGTTAATCACAGTGCCTTAGTCTACTGCGCCACTCAGGCCCCTCTGTTGCTCCAATTCCAGTGATGAGATGCTTAATCCCTCCCTTTTCTTCCCCAGGTACTCTGGAAAGTGGACTTCAACTACAGGAAGGTAAATATGAGTTGTAAGAATCACAATCACTTGCTATTTTGAGCTCTTGCTGTTAACTTTAACATGATAGAGTAACCAAAAAGAAAAATATAGGATTAGATATCTTAAAGACTATGATGACCCAGTAAGCTTTATGTTTTTATTATTTATGACCTATTACCTGCAGTTTATATGTACACTATGAGCTTATGCACAGGAGACAAATTCATTGTGTGTCTGATCACATTTGGCCAATAAAGAATTCTATTCTATTCTATTCTATTCTATTCTATTCTATTCTATTCTAT
>WNWU01000121.1:28893-58017 GCA_012654045.1 Ptyas mucosa | reverse complement strand
ATTCTATTCTATTCTATTCTATTCTATTCTATTCTATTCTATTCTATTCTATTCTATTCTATTCTATTCTATTCTCTCCAAGGCATCTGCCAGCAACTCTGCCATCATATCAATGAGATCTTCCCCTTTTTCTTCTTCAATGTTCTGGAATCTCAGGAAATGGCTTTTTCGATTTCTAGGTTGATTACTGTTCCTTCTAAATCCTTGTCTCCAAAGTTGGAGCATCAGGGTTGCCTCCCCCTTGTGGGCCATCAGACTGATGAAAGCAGGGGTTTCCTGTGCAAGATCGTCCCCTTTTCTACATGCCTGTGATACCCTGATGCTCGCAGAGAAAAGGGCGGATCTTTCTCACATCCCATCATGTGTCCTAAATTACCTCTGGGGGATCCTTCTGACTCTGCCAGTTCAGAATTCAAACATGGCAGCCTCTTGCTGTGCCTGATCTTCTGGATTAATGCTCCAGACAGAGTCCCTGTTCAACCTTGGCTCTCCCAGCAACTCACTGAAGGCAAAGCCAACTACTCTTCCCTCCCAAACCCATTAATCTCATCTGCAAGATGGAAGCAAAAGAGAATTGTGCAGGGAGGCTGGAACAGATGGAGCACTATGAAGGGTTTGAAGGACTTGGCCAGAGGTCTTTAATGTTGGCCATTGTGAGACTTGTGGATTGCCAAAGTTGGAGAACCTTGGACCAGGCAATAGGTGTGTTGAAAAAAACAGTGACTCCTCCAGTTCTGGGTAGGGGTGGTGGTGTTGGAAGCTGAACTCCATTCACAAGGAGGCTCTAGGGTTAAACCCTTGGGAGTTGAAGACACATACTAGGCCTCAAGCTGAAGCTCCTGTTTTTTTTCCTTCCTTCCCTTCCCCCTTACAGTGAATGTAATTCTGGATACAGACACAGCCCATCCTGACTGCCTTGATGTCTCCAAAGATCTAAAAAGCGTCAAAGGAGTTAAGCCAGTTGAAGAAAAATATTCTGTCTCAGACCCCATGAGATTTGTATGTTATCCTTGTGTCCTTGGCTGTCAGAAGTTCTCAACAGGAAGACATTTCTGGGAAGTTATGGTAGGAAATACAGCAGGATGGGGTATAGGGGTTGCCAACAAGCCACTGAACTTAACAAACGTTGATCTGCAGACCAGGCGCTGGGAGTTTCAGAAATGGAGATGGGGATACACAGCCATGTCTCCGTCAAAACGCTCTGACATGGTCCTGAGTGAGGAGCCCACGAGGATCCGCATCTCTCTCAACTGTGAAGGGGGACAAGTGAGCTTTTTTGATGCCAGGACAGCAACTCTGCTCCATACATTCTCAGACGCTTCCTTGGTTGGAGAGACCCTTCTGCCCTCTTTCTATTTGAGCCAAGGTGCCTGCATGACACTTCCCTCAAAGAAGGGACAACAATAAACAAAACTTTGGAAAAATCCCTATTTGCCAAGCAGGGATCTCTGAAAGCCTTTAAAGCAGAGATTCCTTAGCTTTTTGCTACTTCAGCTTCCTTTATTGTTCTATGCCACCCTGGTCAGCCAATCAGTCGTTATAAAGGAATAATCTGATCAGCATTTCTATTTGTCTGGATAAAAAAAATGAAGTGTCCTAGGATCTTTATAGGCTTTAGCATCATGTATTCAGGTGTATCAGTATTAAAGATACCTTACAGCTAAGCCTGTCATTCGTGATTTTTTTTATTTTATTTTATTTTTATTTTTATTAAATTTATATACCGCCCTTCTCCCCGGGGGGACTCAGGGCGGTGAACAGCCATTTTATATGTCTGTCACAGCTCTTCATCCCATTTATGGATCATGCTTGTTTGTTTAATGTTAGTTGCAATCAATGATTGTCGATGACTCGGTATATTCTGTAATTTTTAACTTTTTTTCTTTCCTTCTCCGTTTTTTCCTGTTTCCTTTTAACACATAATTGTCATAATCCAACAAATCCCAGCAGGGCTTCAGCAAGTATTACACTCAATATAAATTTTAAAGCCTCATAGGTTTTTTAAAAAACAAATCGTAGTATTTTTCTATCTTTTTATATTTACGTAGGTTATCTACAACAATTGGATTACTGATTGTAAGACTGATTGTAATTTTATACAGTAGGTGTCTCATGGATTGCAATTTTATGCCAATAAATTTATTCAGTGCAATACATAGAAACAGAAGATGCACAGAAGACAGAAAAAAAATAAAACATAGCATTTGTTATCAAGATAGAAAACCTGAGTGCTATGTGGCCTAAATGTGTCACTGGGCTCAAGCCAAAAGTCAAAAAGAATTGTTAATAGAATTGTAAAAATGAAATACATTATTAAATAAATACATGTTTGACAATAACATTTTTCCCCTCTTGCTTTGAAGAGGAAAAGCAAGACTGTGAGTTCAAGTTCTGCCTTAGCCATGAAAGCCAGTTGGTAACTTGGAGCCAGTCATTCTCTCTCAATCCAAACCACCTGACAGGATTATTGTGGGGAAAATAGGAGGAGGAAGATGTGTTGGATAGGTTTGCCACCTATTTGTAAAAATAATAAAAGGTGAGATAAAAATAAATAAGGGAAGTGAAATGTAACTCTGATATGGTGACTTTGCTTGCTGACCGCAGCTCTCTAAAACATCTCAAAGCATCTAAACAACTGAAGATAATCCTAATGAACATACCTAATACAGGTAGTCCTGGACTTACAACCGAGCCCCAAATTTCTGCTACCAAGTGAGATACCTGTTAAGTGAGATTTGCGCCATTTTAACTGAATCATGGTGGAAGAAGGGAATGAAAAGGAGGAGGTTTTGGCAGGAAAGAGGAGGAGTGCAGAGGATAGAGAGAGGGGGCGAGAGGGATAGGTGAGTCTCTTTGGGGGCAGAGAAGTGGAGTCTCCTGGCCCACCTGGCCTCCACCCCACCAAGAGAGAGGGGGAAGCGACGCATGAGGACAGGTTTAGGAAAGGGGGAGAAAGGAATGTGAAGGAGAGTGGAGTGTGGAGAAAGGTAGGGAAAAGTGTGTGAGGTAAGACTGAGAAAGGAGGAAGGGGAAAGAGATGGAGAGAAAGGGAGGCAGGCAGGGGAATCAACAGAGGAGCAGAGGAAGTAGTAGGACAGACCAGCAAGCAGCCGAGATAAAGAGGGGAGAGAGGAAGAACTGGCTGACTGGCTGTCTGACCATCACCAGCTGTGTAATCCACCTGCTGAGAGGAGACTCCGGAAGGGATCGACTGGAAGGACGATGCAGCAGAGTCCAGCCGAGAGAGCAAGTGGAGGTGCCTGAGCAAGGGACCTGAATGGAGTGGCAACCAACAACAAACAGACTATAGCAAGGGAAGGCGTTTGGATGGTTGAAAAAGAGGGCAAGGGGACCCCCGCGTCCCTTTTGGGGATAGCGCCTACATGATGATCTTTCTTGTCAGTTGTTAAGTGAATCACTGCATTTGTCATGTTAGTGACACAGTTGCTAATGAATTCGTTTTCCCCATTGTCAGAAGGTCATAAAGGGGGATCCCATGACTGGGGGACACTACAACCGTCATAAATACGAGCCAATTGCCAAGCGACTGAATTTTGATGAAGTAATCATAAGGATGCTCATAAATGAGAAATGTTAAAATGCTTATTATTTGACTTCACATATCGCTACCTCAGAATTACAGGGTTCTATGTGTGTCGCGACCATATTTTTGGAAATGAGCCTTAAACATTTGGAAAATTGTACTGGTTACCCCATTGTACGTAGAAGGAAAACGTTGGTAGGTGAGCTTACCAATAAATAGTGCATGCAAGAAAAAAAAATGAGGCCAATGGTGAGTCATACTAGAGGCTCCGAATATCAGATAGAACCTTGTCACACTAAGTTACACCATAAAAATGAGAATTACAAAGTTTAATAAAAAAAATTTTTTTGAAAGAAGCACTGAATTCAACTTGATATTAACTCGAATTTGTTTTTGTAACCATAAAATGCTTGTAAATTATTATCTGAAGGTTCAGCATTAAATGTAAGAACGTAAATGCATGTCTTAATACCGAGAATTGCTATTTAACCCCCGTTTTGCATAACGGTTTCTTCAAAATGGTGCAGTAATAGTCATTATCGACTTTAGGCATCCATTTGAGCATACTTTCTATGTCATCTTGTTTTGCTTTGGATAGTGTGTATACCTGTAGCTCAGGGGTGGGTTCTACTTATCTTTACTACCAGTTTGCAACGGGATCGCTCGCGCACCCGCCTTGCTTCTGCGCATGCGCAGATCGCTTCTGGTGACATCAGGGTCAGTAGGTGGAGCCTCCCGCCAGTTTTACTACTGGTTCTATAGAACCGGTCCGAACTGGGGGCAATCCACCACTGCTGTAGGTGTGTCTTAGGCACAGGCAATGTAACAGATGCGGCAGGCGGTGTTGGCGAAGCAGGTTTCCTCATCTTCTTTTCAAAGGCACAGATGGTGACCGTGTTCCAATTTTCCACAGCGAAGGTTGTCTTGAACCTTACTGTTGATGGGTCTGGGTGAATTTTTGTTGTGAAACCTCAGCATACGGCACATTACTGTACTGAAACTGCTTTGAATACATGTGGTGGCAATTTTATGTTCCTCGCAAAGGTCACAGCCATCTTTTTTGGGTACGTGGAATGCCAGGCTAAGTTCATTGTTGAATACTGTTTGATAGTAAGAGAGTTTGACTGATTCAGTTCCTGTTTCGCCGCTTTGTTCTTTATACAGCTTGTACATGATGCTTACATTCAGTGAAGATTCGAGGTACTCTTTTTTAGTTCTAGCATGACAATAATGCGACTCCACCCTCGGAAATGAATTAATATGGTCAATTACTGTTTGTCTGGCTGTAGCAAAGAATTGTTTATGACAATTATGAAGTTCTTTGGCAAAAAGTGCAGAAAGAAATGGAAAACTGGAAAAAGTTACAACTATCTTTTTTGGGAAGGATAGCAGTAATAAAGATGAATGTATTGCCTAGGTTTTTATTTTTGTTTCAAATGATATCAGTGCTTAAGAAAGATGGAAATTTAAGGGAATGGCAGAAAGGGATTAACACTTTTATTTGGGATGGGAAAAAAACAAGAATAAAATTGAAAATTATACAGGATGTACGGGAGAGAGGATGCCTAATCTAAGATTGTATTACGAGGCTGCTGTTTTATCACAAATTAGTGACTGGTTTAACTTAACTGAAGAGAGAATATAGTGCTGAATATAGAAGGTTATGATTTGTTATATGGATGGCATGCTTATTTGTTATATGAAAAAAAAATCAAAGCATTCTGGATAAAAATTTGGTGGATGATGCAGAATATCTTGAAAAAAAGGTTGAAATTTACTCCGCAATTGTTCTTGCTGGGTATAACAGTGGACTGTACATCATTAGAGACTAAATTGATTTTAAACCTACTATCGGCAGTTAGGCTGTTGGTCACGCAAAATTGGAAGAAGGATGTTTTGCCTACTATTGAAGAGTGGATATTGAAAGTAGCGAATTTAGCGGAAATGGCAAAAATCTCAGCTTATTTGAAGGACTACACACAAGAAAGATATATATCGGAATGGAGAAGATGGATTGATTATATTCAAAATAAGTATCAGACAAGAAAATATCAAATAGCTTATGAATGAATGTTAAATTATAGCTGTATTATGTTACTTATAGTGGAGTTAAAATTCTAGGGGGAGATATGTTTGCTAGTTTAAGGATAGTTATGTTTGATTAAATATGTCAATGCTATACCCTGTATTTTGCTCTGGGAAGTGGGGGGGGGGGAGGAGGGAAGGGATTGGGAGGGGGGAGGAAGGGGGGGATTTGTTTGTAAAAATATTTTAAAATTTTTCAATTAAAAAAAAAGAATTGTTTATGAAGGTGTTTTCCCCTCTTGTCTGTAGGTGGGGTATCTATTACTAAATCTTTCTGGCTATAGTAGTTGTACACTGGCTTTTGACTGATTGCCAGTGTTCCTAGATAAAAATTCTTGCAAACCCAAATTGCCCTGATTCACTGAATTCAGAATTCAGTGCCCTGAAACATGTATCTTCGAGTGTGACTCATAGCCACAATTATTACTAGGATCAAAATGCAGAGTTCTGGGCCTGCACTGCAATAGCGTTAGTGAATGGTATAGACTTAAAGCACAGAATACTCAATTAAAAGTTCCATATCCGATTGGTCATCTTCAGTTTCTGGAACATATTCGGATCCACTTGGTTCATATAAGTCTGAACTTGCTTCCATATCGGGGAAAAGAGACATTATTTTGGTATTCACGTGTCCAGAAATGGAGGCAACGCTAGGCGCTCCGTCACATGGGAGCACTCAAATACGAAAATTGGCTGCTGCAAATAGAAACCTGTAGTTCTGAGTTTTCGTGCGATAGTGTAGATAGAACCTTGTCATTTTGCTATTTGTGGCGAATCTATTTAGAAATTTTTCTAAATAAGTTGTTAAAAAATTTAAGTCATGGTAGATAGAACCTTGTCACACTCTTAATTCATTTTCGACAAAAATGTCAGATAGAATGCTGTAATTCTGAGGTAGTGATAGGTCAAATTGAGAGTCACTGATCTAGCCCAACAGAACCTCAAAAGGGATAGGGATTACGGCTAGGGTGTCCCAATAGCCAAGGTCTACAACAAAGCCAAGGTGTCAGCCAGCGATGCCTTTTTACACAAATAAGGGGTGGGTCTTCCCTCCCTTAGGCCGTTGTTGACTCCCTCTAGAGTTGTTCCTACTTTGCAGCATCTCCCCACTTCTGGGGAATATTCAAAAGAGATTTAGATGTGAATGTTCTATAAATTAGGTCTCTAAAGTTTTCAGGCCCTAAACCTGTTTAGTAGTAGTACTGTAGTTGCAGTCATATTCGTGGTGCTCTCCTTCCTTCCTTCCTTCCTTCCTTCCTTCCTTCCTTCCTGTCAAGGTAAATGCCTATCTTCATTGTAACAACTGAGCCTCAGTCATGTAAGGGTTAACCCACCTACCACGTATCCCATCAACCCCATAGCCACTCCTTACCTTCTGGCTCCTCCCCCCCAGGTATAAAGGGTCCTCCTCCACGTGGAGCATGTGCTTTTCCAGATGTGTACCTGTAAAGGAAGATCAAGAGGTCAGTACCTGAGATACTGAATGGGCCTAATCTCAACTAAGGCCTAAATAAAGAATTGATTGAAGACTCATCTTGTGTCCTGAGTTATTTGGTAAGATCCATCCCTTTAACCCTTCCTTCCTTCCTTCCTTCCTTCCTTCCTTCCTTCCTTCCTTCCTTCCTTCCTTCCTTCCTTCCTCAGAAACGCCTTCACCTGGTGCCAAAATGATGCCACTGTGGGTGCCAGTTAAAGGACTCTGGGGAGGTCATTCCAGAAATGATGTGCCATCACCAAAAAGGCAAGATAAAGGAGGGGGTTTGGGACTCTCTATGGCCACTCAGAGACCCTGTTCTGATTAAAGAAGCCTCCTGGAAAAGCCCTTGAACAAAGGGCAAAGATGTATAAGATGTTTTCCACCCACCAGATTTTCCCTCTCCCCCCTCCTAAATTGGCCTCAGACTACTAATAACTCTTTCTATCCATCTTTTGCCTTAAAGCACCTCAAACTTGAAGATTTCTATTCAGCAAATGATCTTATTCCACATTTTATATATTCCATATTCTACATCTACAAGATAAGTGTTCTGCATCTCCCTTGTACGGACTGCCCCAGGTTGCCTCTTCACCTTGACTTTTGGCCAATTTTAGAGCTTTTCCTGGTCCATTTCCTGATTTGGCTGGCTGAGAAGGGGGGGGGGCATTCCAGGCAGCTCTTCCTCTGCTGGATATTTGTATTAAAAGTGACTGAAAAGAGTTTAATTTCTACCTGTCCTTCTCCTTTATCTCTGAGACATCCCATCATTTGCAGCATTAGATTTGGGCTTTTATCAAGGGCTTCTTACTGTCTGTTTCATTCCAAGTTTACTCCCTCTGGTCCCATAAATGTTTCCTTCTTCCTAGACTTTAAAAATATTTCCCCTTTAACAAGCTGGTTGGATCAATAATAATTGATCGGGAATCCGTCCTATGGATGTTTCTTTCTCCACAATATCTTTTTCAATATCTTTCCCTTTAGCAAGTGTGTGTTTCGGGTGGGCGGGACGATGGCCCTTTTATAACTTGCAGACTTCAACTCCCAAAATTCCTGAGCCAGCTGGCTCACGAATAAGTCAATCAGTCAATCAGAATAGACCTGGAAGGGTCCTTGGGGGTCTTCTAGTCTAGCCCCCTGCTCAAACAGGAGACCCTGTATATATCATTTGAAATCCACAAGTCATAAAGGGGCCAAGGTTCCCCACCTCTCCTTTAGCAGAATGTTTGGCTCAATAATTGATCTGGGGGGGGGGGGGAGGGAGCATCCCATGAATGTTGGCTTTTCCCCAGTTTTTTAAAACTTTTTTTTCTCTCTTTAACAGGATGCTGGGCTAATCATAACTGATCGGGGATCCGTCCCGCGACTGTTTACTCCTCCCCAATTTGTTCCTTTTAACATACTGCAGTCCTTCTTTAAGAAGCCAGCGAAGCTGACCGGAAGAGCAACAACATTTCATCTCGGTTTCCTACCTGGGCAGAGCCCAAAGGCGGCCAGCTGATTCGCAGGGAAAGGCGCGAAACTTAATTTTCTCTTTCCTTTCCCGGCGGAGGAGGCGGCGATGGCGGCCGAAGCGCCCTTGCAAGGTTTGCTGGAAGAAGCCACCTGCTCCATCTGCCTGGACTTTTTCCAGGACCCCGTGCTCGTCCCGGAGTGCGGCCACAACTTCTGCCGGGGCTGCCTGACCCGCAGTTGGGGGACGTCGGAATCAAAGGCTTCCTGCCCCCAATGCAGACAGACCTTCGCGCCCCGCAGCCTCCTCCCCAACAGGCAGCTGGCGCGGGTGGCTGAAATGGCCAGGCGATGCGGAGGTCCTTGGGGCGAGGAAGGAGGGAGCTTCTGCCCGAAGCACCGGGAGCCCCTCAAGCTCTTCTGTAAGGACCACCAGACCCTCATCTGCGTGGTCTGCGACCGATCCAGAGAGCACAGGGACCACTTGGTGATCCCTCCGGAAGAGGCTTTCCAGGAATACCAGGTAGGAGTCAGCCAGGAGGAATCGCTTTGGAGGGGCATCCAGTGCCTGCCCTCCCAATATTTTTACTAGTTTACTTGCTTCCTCCTGCTTTATCCCACCCCTTATCTCCCTGCCTGCAATTTTTTTCCCCCAATTTTTTTTTATTTTTAATAAAAATATATTGAAAACATAAAATACACCTTTTTAGAGCAGGTACTTGTTCCATCATATAATAAGTGCAATTATTAAGATTCCCACAATCAATTTTGTTCCCATTTTTATCCAATTACATCTTTTTTTAAAAAAAAAGAAAAGAAAAAAATCTTATTCTAAACATTTATCATTCAATTATTTCGCCCAACATTCTAGACTATAAACACCATTCTAAATCTCTCTCATTTTAACAGTCAATATTTCATATACATTTCTCAATTTAAGATCCATTACACCAAATCTATATTTCACCTCTTTTTGATCACAACTAATATCCAAATCTTATCAAAAATTTATTTCCCTTTTCTCTTAGTAGTTTATATAACTCCAATGTGATTATTTAACTGGTTCACAGTTATGTTATTATTCTCCTATAAAGTTTCTTCCACTTCCTCCTAATTTTATTTTTTAGCTGGTTCACATCTTGATCTGCTGCTTTCCAGCAACGCTTACCTCCACTCCTAACCTTAAATTATTTTGGCTGGTTCACAGTATGATTTTAACTACACACCAACCTTATCTCCTTTACTCCTCCTATATTTATTTTATAACTGGTTTGCAACTTAAATAGTTGCTTTCCAGCAGTGCTTTTCTCCGCTTCCACTTTTATTTTTAACTGGTTCACAACTATATTTCAATTGTTCCCCAGGTAAAGTCTCCCCCACTCCTAACTTTATATTTTTTGGCTAGTTCACAGTTTAGCTTTAGCTGTTACCCAGTATATGCTTTC
Organism: Ptyas mucosa; assembly: GCA_012654045.1. NCBI lineage: Eukaryota > Metazoa > Chordata > Lepidosauria > Squamata > Colubridae > Ptyas > Ptyas mucosa. The sequence goes on along the minus strand of WNWU01000121.1, from coordinate 48,017 downwards.
CTCCACTCCTAATCTATATATTAATTGGTTGGCAGCTTTACTTTAACTGTCTTCTAGTGCATAATTTCCTCCGCTCCTACCTTTTTATTTTTAACTGCTTCACAGTTCATATAAACTGTTATCCAGCGTATGCTTTCCTCCACTCCTAACTCTGTTTATTGGCTGGTCCACAGCGTTGCTTTAACTGTTTTCCAGCTCATGCTTTCCTCCACTCCTAACTCTTATTTTAATTTTTAACTAATTCCAAGCTTTGTTTCAACTGCTTTCTAATATAATACCTTCTTCCACTCCTACCATATTTATTAACCTGGAGCAAAACTCCACTTTAGCTAATTTCCAAAATCATATTTCACATTACTCCTAGTTTCACATGTTTAATTGATTGATAACACTTTGTTTTAATTATTATCTTGCTTGCATTTTCCTCCCTTCCAATTTCTCTTATTCAATCTACTAGCTTCAAATTACTTCACAATGTATTACCCATATTGTTTTTCCATTTATTCTCCTCCGCCTAAGGGAGGGAAGCCCCACCCCTTATTTGTGTAAAAAGGCATAGCTGGCTGACACCTTGACTTTGTTGACATCCCTTGGGACACCCTTTTTTTTTTTTAATTTGATTTATATGCCGCCCTTCTCCGGAGACTTAGGGCGGCTTACAATGCATTAAGCAATAGCCTTCATACTTTTGTATATTTATACAAAGTCAGCTTATTGCCCCCATAATCTGGGTCCTCATTTTACCCACCTTAGAAAGGATGGAAGGCTGAGTCAACCTTGAGGCTGGTGAGATTTGAACTTGCAGTAATTGCAGGCAGCAGATGTAAGAGCTCAGCAGACGGCCAGAGCCCCTGACCGTAATTCCCATCCCTTTTGAGGTTCTGTTGGGCTAGATCAGTGACTCTCAATTTGACATATCACTACCTCAGAATTACAGGATTCTATTATTGTAAATCAAAGGTCCAGGCTTTTGCTCTGTTCCATGATGTCTCCCTGAGAGCTTTAATTTTATCCCACCCCTTATCTCCCTGCCTGCAATTTTTAAAAAAACAGGTTGACATTCCTGTTGTCACTCATCAAAATTACCATGCTTGTCAACTATCATATTGTGTTGTCCTGGGCTCTTGTGATCACTGTTTGCCATCTTCTGGTAAACAAAGTCAGTGGGGAAGCCAGATTCACTTAACAGCTGTGTGACTAACCTGACAACTGCAGTTATTCACTTAACAACATTCGGAAGAAAGGTTGTAAAATGAGACAAAACTTCACTTAACTGTCTTGCTTAGCAACAGAAATTGCCTGTAGGGAGAAATAGGCTCCCTTCACCAGCTCCCTTTCCACATTTGCTCTAGAGCAAAATTGTCATGGAGACCTCCAAAATCTTTAGTGCAGACCCCGAAAAACACTCCTGCTGATTCAGCCCAAAGTTTCATTTCTCAGTGATGCTTCTGGGATGACTGCAACCAGGAGACTCAGGCAGCTCACTTTAATGCCCTTGCAGGGAGTCCTTGGCAATGAAAAAAGTGACATAATGTTTTTTACCCTTGTGATTATTGTAGACATTCCATGGTCACATTATCAAAATTTGGACGTTTGCCAACTCATGTATTTATGATGATTGAATATACTGTGTCTTCTAACTGTGCCTTCCCTCCAATGTAATTGTTTACCGAAAAGAAACTCAAAACTTGTATTTTTCAGATGAAGGTGGATTATTGCCTGAAGGTTCAGAAGGAGCAGAAAGAAAAAATAGTTACATACAAAGTATACACAGAGCAAAGAGTGCAGGTGATGCTTGTAAGTATTGATCCAACTGTTAGGAGCTTCTGAGCTAATAGGAAGGAGAACCCCATCTGCCATCTTTGATAATAGGCAGCCTGTTTGTAAGTCCAAGTTCTGACTGAAATTAATTCAAAGTTAAAGACTGTGTAGGGCACAGAACTCGGTCTTAACCTGGGGACTGAATGTCACCATTGGCTGAATGAGTCTCAGTTGGGTTAAGTGCCCCATCTCATGAGATGTGTTTTATGCAATAGGTTTGGCTTGCTTAATAAATTAATGCAAATCGTATTTCCTCATTGAAAAAATTATGAACACAAACATTTTTCTATTTTTTTGAAATCCCTGATTGCTAAGAAAATTTTCATGAGAGATCATTTAAACTGGAGCCTTTTTTTTTTCTTTTTAGAAACTTTTCCCCCTTGCGTTTTTTAATGTCAAAAGGGTTTTTTTCCCCTAGGAAATTCTCCCATCTCACTTTTGGATTCATCAAGGAATCCATTTAATTATCATGACAAAATTAAAATTATTAAATAAAATAATTAAAAGAAAATAAAATTATGCCATTTGCTTTTTCTCTTTCTTGTTCTAGGATCGCATCGACAAAGTGAAAAAAAGTGTAACGACTGAATTCAGAGAGCTACAACTCTGGTTAGAAGGACAGGAGAAGCTTCTATTGACTCAAATGGAAGAAACGGAGAAGGATATTATGGCAAGAAAGGAGGAGATTTTGGCCAAGCACATGGAGGAACTGGGCTCTCTTGACCATCTGATCCAGGAGATAGAAGAGAAGCACCAGCAGCCAGCCAGCAAACTCTTACAGGTCAGGCAGGAAGTTGAGATCATAGAATCCTAGGGCTGGAAGGGACCTTGGAGGTCTTCTCTGCCCAAAGCAAGAGTCCTTATTCCATCCGGAACAAATCTATTATTGGAATCCTTCAGTGATGAGCACCCAAAACTCAGGGAGGCAGGCTATTCCACTGATAAATACTTCTCACTGTCAGGAAATTCTTCTGTATTTTAGGTTGGATCTCTTTGTGCTGAGTTTTCACCCCATGCCTCTTGTTCTGCCTTCAGGTGCTACAGAGACTAAATCATGCCCTTTTCTCTATGACAGCCTTCCAAGTATTGGAAGATGGCTGTAGGGTCTCCCCTAAGCCTTCTCTTTCTTAGGCTGAGCCTACCGTGTTCCCTTTGCCATTCATTGTACAGTTTGGCCTCCAGAGCCCTTATCATCTTTATTGCTCCTCTCTGTCTCCGCATTTTTTTGGTATCATGGTGTACCAATGATGAAATGGAATAGCCTGCTTTACCCCCTCCACAGAATACTTTTTTTGACTCTTTCCTTCCCCCTCCCCAGAAATTTAATCAAAATTATAATAGTGAAAAGTAGAAATGGATATGAAGAAAATAGAGAAACGGAGAAGGATAAGAATGGGAAAGAAGTGTCAGATAAAGGGAAAACAAAACATTTTCAGCACAGTAAAATACAAAATAAAATGACAGCCTCAAGTTTTTATTTTTTATATTTTCTCATTATGAGCCATGTGTATAAAAACAGATTAGTCTAATAAGAAAAATCAAGTATCAAAGAGTTCCTTTTTTTCTATATCCAGCAGAAAGTTTAGACGCAGCTTCCAAGTAGAAAAAAGGGGTCATATCTAATTAAAGCAGTCAATTTTGTCATTTTTTCTAGCTCCATCACTTTTCCCATCCCTTCTTCTCTTGTGGAGGTTGATATATTTTTCCATGTCCGCATGTAGGATTCTGGCTGCATTTGACCAAGTTCAAAATCTTTTTTTCAAGTCCTCATTTAGTAAACTTTTTAACTCTTTCTATGGAAAGGAATGGTCACTAAATGAACCATTTAGTCAAGGACTAACTGTAATGGCTTAAATTAGGGATACATAATGTAATACAGAAAAAGCAGGCCATGCAAAAAGCAGGAATTCAAAGTACTTGTCACTGTCTCTATATTCTTCACAATTTGAGGTTCCTATCCCCTATTGGAGGATATGGTGGTGGGTGTTCTTTGTAGAGTCTCCCCCTCCCCTTAATCTCCAGGCCAAGGAGAAACCCAACACTGATGACCTTCTCCAAAGTATTATAACCACCTGGATTTTCCGAAATGCCTTCATTCTGGAAGGATAAATGCAGGGCATTTTTTTATTCTTTTGACGCACTATTTTGTTTTTCAAATGGTCTTTTCTTTTTGCTATTATGTGTTATATAGATATATATATTCTGTAATTGTGTTGAATTCAACCGGGGTATAATTTTTCTTAGGCAAAAAAGTAAAAACAGTAGCTCTCCAAAATAGGTTGAACAGCTGAGGAAAAAAGAGCAATGGGGTTTTTCTTTTCTTTGAAAAAATGGAACTATTTTATATGTCTGTTAGTGTCTAGTTGTCCAGAGGCTTCACTCATTTGTTTTTTAAATGTAATAATTTTATTTTCTGCCTAGGAAATGGCTCCTTTCAATGCTTTGTCTCTCTTTTTTCTTTAGGACATTGGAAGCATCTTGAAGAAGTAAGTAAATCCACCCTTTTCTTTCCTGTCTCACAGATCACCAGCTCCTCCAACAGTTTTCCTATTTTGGAAAGTTCTGTTTGTATTTCGGAGTATTTTAATGTAAAGATTGCGTACTGTATTTCAGGGCTTTTTAGACATTTCCTCAGATAACTTCAACACAATATAATTAGAAATATTTGATATGATCAATTATTGTTGGTTGCATAGTCAGCCAGATGTTTAGACTGAATTTGGCCGTTTTATCCGCCTATTGAGTCTTTCCCAATTGTTATAGTCCGTCACACACTCAACCAGACGTTTAGATTTAATTTGGCATTTTTTTCCACCTATTGAGTCCTTTCTAAGAAGAGACAGATGGTTGATGGTTTTAAAGGTATTGTAGGATGTAAGCTGTTCCAAGTAAAGGAACTGTCATAAATACATGCCAAGCACCTGAATTGTGATTACAGGGACATTGTGACAGACGTTATCTGCGATTTCATTGCATTACCTTTAAGTGTAAGGTTAAGTTTACTTTAGTGTCATTGCACCTCGTACATTGAAATTAAATGCCATCTTCAGTGTACATCATACATAAGAAAACTATAAATAATAATAAAACAAAAACAAAAACACATATCCTTCACATTCTACACAATTAAATTGAAAACCTGTGATACTGCATTAGTATTGCACTATACAGTAAAATTCAACATAGTTACCTCTCTGGGATAGAAGCTGTTTTTCAGCCTATTTGTCCTTGTTTTTATTTACCGTCTGCCAGATGGCAATAGTTCAAAAAAAGGGTGCCAGGATGAGATGAATCTTTGAGAACGTTTTGAACTTTCTTAAGGCAGCGGGAGCTATAAAGCTCTTCCAAAGAGGGGAGGGAGCAACCAATGATCCTCTGGGCAATGATGTTAACCCTCTGGAGCGCTGTCCTATCTGCCACTGTGCAATTGGCAAACCAGACACAGGTGCAGTAAATTAAGATACTCTCTATAGTGCAGCGGTAGAAGGTCACCTGCAGTTTTTCATTCGGTTGTTTTTTCCTGAGTAGTCTCAAGTAGTATAATCTCTGCTGGGCCCTTTTGACCAGTGCTGCAATGTGAGCATCTGAGGTCAGATCCCCTTTTATGATAACACCCAAAAACCTAAAACTGGCCACTTTCTCCACCTGGTCTCCATTGATAAGCGAGGGCTGGATATCTGATCTATTCCTTCTGTAGTCCACTATAAACTCCTTGGTCTTATTGGTGGTAAGGACCAAATTATTGTCTCCACACCATGAAAGCAACTGCTCCACCTCCTCTCGATAGGCAGACTCATCCCCCCTGGAGATGAGTCCTACCACTTTTGTATCATCTGCAAATTTAATAATAGTATTACTGGCGTGAGTGAGAATGCAGTCATGTACATAAAGAGTATAGAGTAAGGGACTCAACACACAACCCTGTGGTGTACCAGTGTTAAGAATAAAGGCCGAGGAGGTGTGATTACCTAATCCTAGACCCTCTTGAGAGCGGCCAGACAGGAAATCCATAATCCAAAGGTAGATTGAATGAGAAAGTCCAAGGTCCTTAATTTAGATAGACACTAGTCTATGTGGAAGAATTATGTTAAATGCAGAACTAAAATCCATCAAGATCAGTTTGAATGTTATATCCATCGTCGTCTAATTACCTACATCACCCATAGTAGTCATCTGTCATTAGTCATTTGGTAAGTCCATTGATTTGACCAAGAGATTCACAAAAATTTTCAAGAGTAGGGAGCCCAAAAACTGAAACTTAGTGGCCTTTACTAGATCTCTCCTTTAACTTGATGAAGGTGGATGAGTGCAGTTCTGGATCAGGATCCACTGAGTCGCTATGGTGTCTATATTTGAATAGCTAGCCAGAAAAATGACTGAAGCCTGGGAAACAGGGCCCTTCTAAGTCAACAGGAGTGCTGATTTCCCACCAGTTTACCAGGTACTTAGGATCCGAGGACGGGGCAACACAAGAAAATGACAATCAATGACTTAATAGCTGGCCATCAACACCCCACTTAACAACTAAAAGCCACACAACCAGGCACCACATAAATACAATGTGTAGAATAGCCCAGTGCACACATTCAGGAGACAGAGAGAGAGAAGTTCCCTGAGGATGGGTTCCAGCACAAGTCTGAAAGCTCAGAAGACAAAACCTCCAGTGACCAACTCAGATTGGATCCTGTAGCTAGCCAATCCTCAAGCACCATCTGATGGTTTAGAAAGCTTCTATTGGCAGGTTGATAAAGGTTGCAGGAACTGGGCATGGTTAGTCTAGTGAAGAGAAGAACCAGGGGAGGCATGATATCAATGTTTGAATATTTGAGGGGTTGCCACAGAGAGGAGGGGGTCAACCTGATTTCCAAAGCACCTGAAGGCCAGACAAGGAATAATGGATGGAAACTGAACAAGGAGGGATTCAACCTGGAAATAAGAGAAAAATTCTGACTGAGGAGAATGAACCACTAGAACAGTTTTGCCTTCAGACATTGTGGGAGCTTCATCACTGGAAGCTTTCAAGAAGAGACTGGACTGCCACCTGTCAGAAATGGAATATGGTCTCCTGCTTGGGCGGTGGGGGTGGGTGTTGGACTAGATGACCTACCAGGTCCCTTCTAACTCTGTTATTCTGTTATTTTGTCTTGCCAGATATCAGGCTAAGGAAACATATGAGAATCCAGTGGATTTACTTCTAGAGCCGAAGTGGACAATCTGGGATTACAGTGAAATGACTGAGCTTCTGAAAAGTGCCATGAAAAAACTGAGAGGTAAAAAACAGCCACTGGGGTTTTACACTGGATGACATTTTGAGCATCCAAGAGAGATTCTGGGTCAGTGTCACATGGATCAAAGAGGGATCGAATTCAGGATCAGTGTCTCAGTTAGGATTTTAAAACGAGGCTACCTGTATTCTTCTTAGCCCAAACCCAAATGCACTGATCACCGGGGAAGCAGAATAAGTTTCCACTAAGTATAATGGAATATATGCAGGTAGTTCTTGACTTACGACCTCCGTTGAGCTGAAAATGTCTGTTGCTAAGCAAGGCAGTTCTTAAGTGAGCAGTGCCCCATTTTATGAACTTTTTTGCCAGAGTTATTCAGAAAATCAGGACAGTTAAGTGAATCACGGTTGATAAATGAATTTGGATTCCCCCATTGACTTTGCTTGTCAGAAGATCCCCAGGAAGGTTGAAGAGGACAATCCCAGAATCATGAGATGCTGCAACCATCGTAAATATAAGGTGGTTCCCAGTGCCCGAATTTTGAACATGGGACTGGGGAGGCTGCAACAGTCATAAGTGTGAGAACCGGTCCTAAAGCACTTTTGTGAGTGCTGCTATAATTTCACTAAAGAAATAGTTGTAAATTGAGGACTACCTGTATATGGAATGTATAGTAGAATATATTTATACCTGATGCTATATATATTTATACTTTGATGCTATATATATATAGCATCAAAGACATTCTGGCTTGTAGCTTTCCCTATTCCTTATTTCCTGATTTGAGTCCAAGGAAAGCAAACCACGGAATCTGAGGGAGGCCCTTCTGTTGCTCCAATTCCAGTGATGAGATGCTGAATTCCTCCCTTTTCTTCCCCAGATACTCTGGAAAGTGGACTTCAAGTACAGGAAGGTAAATATGAGTTATAGGAATTGGAATTCCTTGCTATTTTACGCTCCGATGCCAGTAACTTTAAGAGAAACATAATAGATTAACAAAAAAGAAAACTATAGGATTAGGTACCTTAAAGATTATGATGATCCAGTAAACTTTAATGATTTTATGATTTATGAAGTATTACTTGCCATTTATACGTACAATATTTGCTAATGCAGCAGAGACAAATTCTTTGTGTGTCTGATCACACTTGGCCAAATAAAGCTTTTCTTCTGTTCCGCTCTACTCCTACTCCGCCCCACTGTGTTCTATTCTATACATAATCTGGAAATATTGAATTCCTACCAAACTAATAACTTCCTATTGATTTTACTGCCTGATTATAAGTTGGGGAGAGAGGAGGTCTTTGGGAGCAGAGAAATTAGGTCCTTTGGGTCAAAGCACATAGCAAAGTTGGAGCATCAGGCTGGTCTCCACCAAGTGGGCCATCAGACTGATGAAAGCAGAGGTTTTCTGTGCAAGACCCTCCCCTTTTGTACATTCCTGTGATATCCTGATGTTCGCAGGGAAAAGGGGGGATCTTCCTCACATTCCATCATGTGTCCCAAGTTACCTCTGTGGGATCCTTCTGACTTTTACCAGTTTAGAATTGAAATATGTCAGCCTCTTGCTCTGCCTGACCTCCTGGATTAATGCTCCAGGTAGAGTCCCTGTTCAACCTGGGTCCTCCCAGCAACTCACTGAAGGCAAAGCCAACCACTATTCACTCCCAATCCCATTAATCTCATCTGCAAGATGGAAGCTAAAGAGAATTGTGCACGGAGGCTGGAAGAGGTGGAGCACTATGAAGTGTTGAAGGACTTGGCCAGAAGTCTTCAAACTAGGCCATTGTGAAACTTGTGAACTTCAGTTCCCAGAATTCTCCATCCAGGAGGGCAGAGCTGGAGGTCAATCAGAAGAGTGGCAGCCAAATGAGAGACTAGAGACTAGAGGAATTGACCAGTGCAGCCAAGAGACAAAGAGCTGAGTAGAGGAGCCAAAGGCTGTACAGGTAGTCAATGGATCCTGAAGGTGTGCAGCTTAGTGGCAGCTGAATGGGAGGCAGATGGACTGGAAGATGGCAAAGGCAGCCTAAGTGAATGGAAGGAGAAGGCCAGAGGAGTGCTGAACAGACCGGCAGTTAACAGAGGATGGGACATAGACAGTGGGAGAGTCCAAGGGCTTGCAGAAAAGGGAGCAGAGGGGGACTGGACACTAGCAGTCCCATCAGGGGAATTCTGGGAGTTGAAGTTCACAAGTCTTACAGTGGCCAAAGTTGGAGGACTCTTGACCAGACAATGGCTTAGATGTTGTTTAAAAAAACAATAAGTTTTCCGGTCCTGGAGGGGTGTTTGGAAGCTGAACTCCATTCACACAAGAGGCCATAGGGTTAAGGTCTTGCAGGTGAGGACACAAACTAGGCCTGCAGCTGAAGCTGTTATTCTTCTCCTTCCTTCCTTCCCTTTCCCCTTACAGAGAATGTGAGTCTGAATCTATCTACAGCCAATTCTGACTGCCTTTATTTCTCCGAAGATCAAAAATGTGTCAAAGGACTTAAGCCAGTTAAAGAAAAATATCGCGCCCCAAATCCCATGAGATTTACATATTATCCTTCTGTCTTTGGCTGTCAGACGTTCTCCACAGGGATACATTTCTGGGAAGTTATGGTAAGAGATACAACAGGATGGGGTGTAGGGGTTGCCAAAAAGCCAGTGAATTTAACAGATGTTGATAAGCAGACCAGGTGTTGGATGTTTTATAAAGGCCTAGAGAAATACAGAGCCATATCTTCGTCAAAATTGTATGAGCTGGTCCTGACTGAGGAGCCCACGAGGATCCGCATCTCTCTCAGCTGCGAAGGGGGACGAATTAGCTTTTTTGATGCCAGGACAGCAACTCTGCTCCATACACTCTCAGACGCTTCCTTGGTTGGAGAGACCCTTCTGCCCTGTTTCAGTTTGGGTGAGGGCAGCTACCTGAGACTCCCCTGAAAGAGGGACATCCATAGGCAGGAAAACTCCCTATTTGCCAAGCAGGGATCTCTGAAAGCCTTTAAAGCAGAGATTCCTTAGCTTTTTGCTACCTCAGCTTCCTTTATTGTTCTATGCCACCCTGGTCAGTCAATCAGTCATTATAAAGGAATAACCTAATCATTGTTTTTATTTGTCTGGATAAAAAAAAAAGAAGTGTCCTAGGAGCTTTATAGGCTTTAACATATGTTCAGATGTATCAGTATTAAAAATATCTTACAGCTAAGCTAGTCAATCATGATTTTATATGTCTGTCACAGCTCTCCATCTCATTTATGGATCATGCTTGTTTGGTTCATGTTAGTTGCAATCAATGATTGTGTAGGTGTCCATAACTCAGTATATTCTGTAATGTTTCCCCCTTTTTTTTTCTTTCCTTCCCACTTTTTATTCCCTTTTTCTTTTAACACATTGTTGTCATATTCCAACGAACTATTTTAGGGCTTCAGCAAATATTATACTCAATTTATAAGCTTTATAGCCTCACAGGGTGTTGTGGGTTTTTTGGGTTTTTTTTTTTACAAATCCTAATATTTCTTCTGTCTTTTTATACTTACTTACGTAAGTTATCTGCAACAATCGGATTACTGATTGTAAGACTGATTGTAATTTTATACAGTAGGTGTCTCATGGATTGTAGTTTTGCAATTTTATTCCATTAAATTTATTCAGTGCAATACATAGAAACAGAAAATGCACAGAAAACAGAAAAATAAAATAAAATACAGCATCTGTTATTAAGATAGAAAACGTGAGTCCTCTGTGCCCTAAATGTGTCACCTGGCTGAAGCCAAAAGTAAAAAAGAATTATTAACAGAATTGTAAAAATGAAATACGTTATTAAATAAATGTATTATTTGACAATAACACTGTTTTTCCTTCTTGCTTTAAGCCACTCTGCCTTTTATTGAGTAACTAGAAGTAACTGGAGTAAAAGAAGAAGCCAATCTAGAGTGGTGGTTAAGAAATCAAGCTATAAGCCCTGAGTTCTAATCCTCCCTTAGGTACAAGGCCAGGTGGGTGACCTTGGGCCCTTCACTCTCACTAGGAAGGGGCAATGGAAGCCACTCCTGAATCTTTAGAAAGAAAAGTCCAGAAAGCCACCAGGGGTCAACAATCTGAGGAACCTCAAAAGTGGCTTTGATATTGAGATGGGAGTCAGATCCAGTTTGGTCTAGTGGTTAAGGCGCCAAGATTGGAAGAGGAAGACTGTGAGTTCAAGTCCTGCCTTAGCTATGAAAGCCAGCTGGGTGACTGAGTCATTTATTCTCTCTCAGTCCAATCCACCTGACAGGATTGTTGTGGGGAAAATAGGAGGAGGAAGATGTGTTGGATTCGTTTGTCACCTTCAGTTATTTGTAAAAATAATAAAGGCGAGATACAAATAAATAATAAGGGGAGTGAAAGTTAACTCTGATATGGTGACTTTGAATGCTGACAGCAGCTCTCTGGAACACCTCAAAGCATCTAAAGAACTGAAGATTGACAAGCTGCTGTTGGCAAAGGAGCAAATGAGGAATCCAAACATAAGGAGCCAGGAGCCTGGTTTAGCTCAGCAGACTAAAAACATAGTGATCAACACCAGCTGTCTGCAATTACTGCAAGTTCTAATCTCACCAGGCTCAAGGTTGACTCAGCCTTCCATCCTTTCTAAGGTAGGTTAAATGAGGACCCAGTTTGTGGGGGCAATAAGCTGACTTTGTATAAGTATACAAAAGTATGAAGGCTATTGCTTAATGCATTGTAAGCCGCCCTGAGTCTTCAGAGAAGGGCGGCATATAAATCAAATTTTAAAAAAATTAAAAAAAATAACTAATATAGGTAGTCCTTGATTTACAATTGAGCTCCAAACTTCTGCGACATGTGACAGCCATTAAGTGAGCTTTGCCCCACTTTAACTATCATGGGGAAAGAAGGGAATGAAGAGGTTTTGGCAGAAAAGAGGAGGAGAGCAGGAGGAGAGGGAGGGTGAGGGGATAGGTGGGTCTCTGGGGGGAGAGAAGGGAAGTGGGGCCTCACAGCTCACCTGGCCTCCACCCCACCAAGTGAGGGGTGGGGAAAGTGGTGCATGAGGATGGGTTGAGGAAAGGGGGAGAAGGAGTGTGGGGAAAGGTAGGGAAAAGTGTGAGGAAAGAGGAGGAAGGAGAAAGAGATGGAGAGAAAGGGAGGCAGGCAGGGGGATCAACAGAGGAGCAGAGGCAGTGACAGGAGAGACCAGCAAAAGACTGAATTTTGATCAAGTAATCATGAGGATGCTGTAATGGTCATAAGTTTGAAACTGTCATAAGACACTTTAACGTCTATATACATTAAAAATGAGAAATGTTAAAATGCTTATTAGTTGACTTCACAGATGCCAAGCTGAGAGCCACTGATATAGCCCAACAGATTCAAAAGGGATGGGGATTACAGCAAGGGTGACCCAAGGTAGGTCAACAAAGTCAAGATGGCAGCCAGCCCCGCCTTTTCCTGATATGTAAATAAGGGGTGGGGCTTCCCTCCCTTGGTTGAATACTCCCAGGATTGTTCCTGCTTTGCAGCATCTCCCCTCTTCTGGGGAATATTTAAAAGAGATTTATTTATTTATTTATTTATTAAATTTTTATACCGCCCTTCTCCCGCGGGACTCAGGGCGGTGCACAGCCAAGATAAAAAACATAACATACAAAATTTAATAACCATTTAAAAAAAACATTAAACAATTTTGGTCCAATAATTTAAAACAACCCAATTAAAATCCAATTCAATTAAAAACTGGGGGGAAGGGGCTCAAGCCAGCCCTGCTAGATGGATTAGGTGCGTATTCAGGGCCCGACGAAAAGTCCGGAGGTCTGATATCGTGCGTATCTCAGGGGGTAGGTCGTTCCAGAGGGTAGGCGCTGCCACAGAGAAGGCTCTCCCTCTGGGGGTCGCCAGCCGACATTGGCCAACGGCACCCTGAGGAGGCCCTCTGTGAGCAAACCGGCTGGTGGGAGGCTATTGGCGGCAGAAGGCGGTCTCGCAGATACCCCGGCCCTAAGCCATGGAGCGCTTTAAAGGTGGTTACCAACACCTTGAAGCGCACCCGGAAGACCACAGGAAGCCAGTGCAGCTCACGCAGGAGAGGTGTCACATGGGAGCGCCCAGTCGCTCCCATAATCCCCCGCGGAGCCGCGTTCTGGACTAACTGCAGCCTCCGGGTGCACCCTAAGGGGAGCCCCATGTAGAGAGCATTGCAGTAGTCCAAGCGGGAAGGAGGAGGAAGAGGAAAGAGAGAAGGAGAGAAAGGGAGGAAGGCAGGGGAATCAACGGAGGAACAGAGGCAGTGGCAGGAGAGACCAGCAAGAGCAAGTGGGAGAGAGAGGAAAGAGGGAGAAGGGTCTGATCACAACCCAACCGTGTGACCCTCCTGCTCACAGGAGACTCCAGAAGGGACCGGCTGGAAGGACAAGACAGCAGAGTCCAGCTGAGCAGGGCAAGTGGAGGGGCCTGAGCAAAGGGACCAGAGTGGAGTGGCAGCACAAGGAATAGACTGAAGCAGGGAAGGGTGCTTGGATGGTTGGAAAAGAGGGCAGGGGGAGCCTGACCCCAGCGAACATCACAATCTTCCCTGTCACAGTTGTTAAGTGAATCACTTCAGTTGTTAAGTTAGTGACACAGTTGCTAAATCAATCTGACTTCCCCTTGACTTTGCTTGTCAGAAGGTCACAAAGGGTGATCCCATGACCGGGGGACATTGCAACCGTCATAAATATGAGCCCATTGCCAAGCGACTGAATGTTGATCAGGTAATCATGGGGATTCTGCAATGGTCATGTGAAAATCTGTTACGAGACACTTTAATGTCTAGATACATTTAAAATGACTAATGTTAAAATATTTATTTGACTTCCGCAGTCCCTAACTTGAGAGCCACTTATCTAGCCCACAGAATCTCAAAGGGATGGGGATTAGAGCAAGGGTCTCCCAAGGCAGGTCAACAAAGTCAAGATGGTAGCCAGCCCTGCCTTTAACCCATATGTAAATAAGGGGTGGGGCTTCCATCCCTTAGGCCTTTGTTGACTATGGTTGTTCCTGCTTTGCAGCATCTCCAGCCTCTGGGGGAGCAGGGCCTTTGAAAGAGGGGTCGGTGAGAATCCATGGGGAGATGGGATTGGCTAACAATGGAAAGGTTGCTCCCCTTTTAAGGGGGGGAGGTAAGAAAGGAGGAAATGTGAGTGGAGCTATGGGGAAGGAGAGGCCAGAAGCCAATTTTAGAGACAGTTCGGCAGTGGCCTGCAAAGTTGAAGGACCTGACACCCAGCCTTTGCCAACCCATAGCAGGTCTAATAGCAGCCAAATGCAGACCAGGTAAGTTTACCTGAGCTTGTAAGCATGGTTGCAAGAGAGGAAAAGACATGTTGACCTAAAGTGGGAGGTACAAGCTCAGGGGTATAATAATAATTACTAATTATTCCTTGAATAATAATTCCTTGAAAATGAAAATGTATTGTTCTGCCCCAGCTATGGGTCCCAAGAAGTGTAGCACACACACAGCTCCAAAAACTCCGTTTAATACAAACAGACCCCTTTCAAAATTCAGGCTTTAACCATAAATGTCCTTATCAGCTTGCTAAGAATTACAGAGATTAAACAGAGTCAGACAAGGGTTGGCATTCAGCCCAGAAACCAAGTTGTAACAAAAAACTCACTCTCAAAATGCTCTGCGTAGGACCACATGTTGTTTCCAGCAATGTTTGCTATCTGTGTGCAAACTTAAATAGGCGAAGGGAGTGGTCATTTAGCCCCAAGCCTTACTCTCAAGGAGACCTCCTGAGTAGCCACTCCTGCCTTTTGGCAGCCCTGCGTGCTCGAGCATTGAGAAGAGGCTCCTCCACTTCACTTTCTTCACTTGAAGGAGCCTCTGGAGGTTCTGAAGGCCCTGGCTGAGTCTCTGCCTCTGGCACCACATCCTTTTCAGCCTCCTCGCTGTCCGATTCAAGGGCCGGCTGCACAGGCTGCTGGCTCCACACCACACCAGCCTCCTCCTCGTCGTCGGGATCAGCCACAATCCACGCAGGCCGCTGGTGGGCCACAACATGTATAAATCTTTCTTAATCCTTTGTTCTTGGCTTTCTTGGCTTTTTGGCCGTGAGCCCCTTTCCTTGGGGTACCCCAATAAAAAACAATCAAAACCTGCACCTCGTGTCTGGCGTCCTTCATTGGCCTCGGCACCAGGCTCAGACCCAAATTGGGGACAACAATCTGGGGGCTCATTCTGGGATTCCATGCCTGGATTCAATGGGCAGACTAACAGAGGACGGCCCCTGGACAGGTAAGACTTAGTGGCTGAAAGGTGTGTGATTGCTCTGAAATGGTCGGTGACCAAGACTGTGTGTTTCTGCACTGCCAGTGTCCTCAGGGCTCATGAGTCTTTTGACAGTGATTGAGTACTCTGAAAATCAAGGGGCGATGCAGAGATCCATATGTCTCACTGATGCATAGAGTGGATTGATTGATTGAATGCAATGAGCCACTGTCTAAATGAAGGTAAGATCCTTGGTGACTTCTTAATTGAACTCAAAGGCTGAAGCCCTGAAGAAAGCGAGGAGCAGGAACAAGCACTGGTGGAGGAAAAGAAAGAGGCAAAATGTGGAGAAAAGGCAAAGACCGGACAGGAGACATCTCAGTGGATAAGAGGAATCCACCTGAGATCCAGCCCTAAGTAAAGGGCAAACAAAGGCAAAGACCGGACAGGAGACGTCCTAGGGGATAAAAGGAATCTATCTGAGATCCGGCTTTGAAATGGGAAACTGACAGCAAAAAGGCATCCAGTTGGGGGGGCAACAGAGTTACCAAAAAGGAAGCTGCCCAAAGAGATGCCAGTGGGTTATATTTTGGCTAATTTTGAGATATTAGGAGGATTAGATGTAGGGATCAAAGGCAGCCTTTTCTCATTATTTTATGTCTGTCTGGCCTCAACTTCCCTTGGACAATCCAGGTGATTTTTGACTGTTTCAGGGACCTCATAATATGGGACTTATTGAGCAACTTTTTTTTGACCATTTCACCCTCATAATATGGGACTTATTGAGCAACTAAAAGCAATATTCCATAAACAAAAGAGACAGAGAGATATAATATTTGGGCTTATTTGTGAAACTTGTTAATAGTCCATTTCTGTTAGAGGAGTTTGGAGGTAGCTTATATGTGTTTCTATGTTGTGTCATTTCCAAGACTTGGGGACTTGGACATATGGGGACAATTTGAGACTACAGAATTCTCAATCTTTAGTCTTGTAGGGAATCCAAAATGGAGTTCCCTAAAGTAAGAATCTTGCAAAAGTATCTGAAATAAGGCAGAAAGATGAGAGGCCTGAGGACTTTTCTTGAAAGAATATACCGGGCTTTCAGTCAATACACTGATTTAGTTCCTGAAGCCTCAGACAATCAGAAAATGATAAACATGATTTCTATAGGGCAGCCAGCAGAAAATATTAGAAGAAAGTTACAGAAAGTAGGAGGAGGTCCAGGGAGAGGCATTTGAGAATTGGTTGAGATAGCTTATAAAGTTTTTTTTTACCTCCAGAGGTTAAGAAGAAAATAAGAAAGAAATCCAGAAGGCTCCCCAAAATGCTATCTTCCTAGCAGATGCCCTTAGGCAGGAAAAGCTGTGAGGAAGGAAGGGGACACAATCCAGAAGAGGAGGGAGAGTTCAGGGCATGGAAGAGGAAAGGTCCCCTTGAGACCCAACCAGTGTACTATATGCAGGAAAGAAGGATATTGGAAGAGTGGGTGCCTGATGGCTAGAGCCATGCAAGCAGAAGAAGAAGAGGGAAGAGGCCAGGGGAAGGGAGCTATTTTTCCCATGGAGCCTTATGGAAGGAAAGAGGATTATTAAATGCAAGAGAATCAACTGTTAAATGTAGCCCACAAATTTTAAAATTATTGGAGGATGTTTGGAAACTAAAACAAATAGCAGTCTTACATGTTGAGGGACATTCTAAGATACCCTTTTACACAAAAGGAAATTGGGTTGCAGATGGAGCTGCTAAGGAAGCCACTCTACGACACTTAGAATGAACAGCCTACCTCATTCCTATTTCTCCCTACCCACTTCTCCACTCTCTTGTACTCCCAAGGGCAGGACATGGGCCACATCATGGATGAATGGAAAGGCTGGTGACATTGACTGACAGGATGGTTGCCTGATTTCAATTGGTTAAGAACCGAATAATGACCCTGGCAGGTATAGTCATTGTTCTCTAAATCACCTGATGTGCATTACAATGCCTTCTGCTTTGCCTTTCCACCTGTAAGCAAGCTACGGGGTCTCCCAGTACAGGGATATTGATGTTGGGTGAATCTTGGAAAATTAAATTGTTTTCAGATTCAAAGGGGAGGGGATGATGGGCTGTCTGCTAAAATAAAACCAGGTCATGACATATACTTGAAAGTAAGTCAAGAAGCCTCTAATTGTGGAGTCTGTCTGGCAAGAACAAAGACTGCTTATTCACAGGAAATATGCATGTGTAAAGCTTGTAACAATTCTGGGTAGTTAGAAAGCTGATAAAAGTAACAAGAGTTAGGCAACTTGCAGACCTCAGCTAAAAGTTAGGAGTAGAGATGGCCTGCAGCAAATCAAAGGTGCATTAGATAACTCCTGGGGCATTCATTAGCCAAGGCTTAGGAATAGGGAGAGCTAGAGACCAATAGAACTAATTGTAGAATTATTACTAAAATGTTTATTAGATGACATTTCTTATTATCCCACCTTGTCCCACCTTCTTCTTTAGTGAAAATGTATAAAGCTTTCTTAACCCTTTGTTCTTGGCTCTCTTGGCATTTTGGCCAGGAGCTCTTTTCCTTAGGGTACCCCAATAAAAAGCAATCAAAACCTTCACTTCGTGTCTGGCGTTCTTCATTGACTTCGGCACCAGGCTCAGACCCCAATTGGGGACAACAATTAGTTAGGAACAGAATTGTTACCCAAGAGTGTCCATTAATGTAAAAAAGGATGCTACAGCAAGATATAGAGAAATGTTTTCAGTGATTTTACTAGTTCACTGTGACGAGACGTCCCGCTTTTGGCGGGACAGTTCCGATTTTTAAGAATTTGTCCCATGTCCCGCGGCATTTTAAAAAAGTCCCGATTTTTATGCATGACAAGCTAGGGAATGGCGGGAGAACGGGTTTGCTTACCCCGCCCACTCCCAATCTATTGCTGCCTCCTGAGTCCCAGCTGATGGCTAGAGGGAAAAAAAACTGTTTAAATTCTTGCCGCGGATCTTCAAAGGGCTGCCCTACAGCTGATCAGTGTTAAAAGAAAACAAATGAGTAGACCGGTGCCTGCAAAAATATAAAAAACAGCCCCTTTCAGCTTCAGCATAGGTTAATTACCATAAGTTGATTAGATCGGCCTCCCGACTCTCAGCTGATTTGCTCTCAGCTGTTTTGGGCAGGGCTCTGTCGCTGGCTGCAAAGAGGTGCAGATTTTTTTCCCCCTAGCTATGCTGAAAAGCGAAACTGAAAGTAAAGCAGGTTCTTTGCTGCAACGTGACAAAATGAGACAGAGAGATTTGTTTTTATTTTTCCTCACCAAAAAAGGTAGGTGCAAACAATGGGAAATTTAGAGCAAAAGAGGAGAGTTCAAGATTTTAAAACCCAAAAGAAAAAAAGCTCTATTTAACTAGGGAATTGTAACAATTGAGATACTATTAATTGTATATTGTGTTGAAAGCAGAAATGGTTAACTTGTGGTTTGGAAGAATATATGGGGGAAATTATTTGGTTTATTATTATTGATAAATATAATTAATTAATTTGTAAGAAATAGGATTGCATGGAAATAATTGGAATATTCATGTTCATATTGATTAATATACAAAAAAAATAGTTATATAACTAATTGATTTATATTTCTTTCAGTTAGCCAGGCTGGCCTGATTTTACGTTGGTTTTAAAATTGATACTGATTTTAATTGAATGTTTTAAAATTATGGGCCAAACCTTATTTAATTATCTTAAAATTATTTTAACTTTTGTATAAAATTTTTTTATTTTGGCTGTTAACCGCCCTGAGTCCGAAAGGAGAAGGGCGGTATAAAAATAATAATAATAATAATAATAATAATAATAATAATAATAATAATAA
>WNWU01000121.1:9677-28883 GCA_012654045.1 Ptyas mucosa | reverse complement strand
AATAATAATAATAATAATAATAATAATAATAATAATAATAATAATAATAATAATTGTTGAATTTGTATTAAACAACTGTAATATTATATAATTAACCAATGTGAGGATGGATATAAAAATAGATGACAATGGGAAGGGGTATAATATAGAATAGAAGTGAAAAATTGAATTTGATTAAGATTAGAGACGAGGATGAAGGGTAATATTGGTTTTTCAAAAAAATAGATGAGGAATAAATATGGCAAAAAGGAAATATAGAAATTGTAAATTTAAGTGAAATGACTAAACACTGTTTAAATTTGTGAACCAGCCAAATACTCTGTTCAAAGAAAATACATTGTATGTTTGTATGTGTGTTTCTAATTATTGCTATTTATTCATATTTGTTCTCTTTTATTCTTTAAAGTTTAACAATTCATTCTTTATCTTAATATCTTTATATTTGTTTGAGGTTGGTTTTCTTCCCTTTCATCTTTTTTATTGTTCAGCAATCTTTCTCCTCAAACCTACCACCTCTCTCTTTTCTTTCCTTCTTACTTTCTCTTCCACCCCTCTTCTCCTCCCTACTTCCTCTTCCTTTCTTCTTCTCCTCCTCTCTTCCTCCCTCTCTTACCCTCACTCCTACTCTAATTTCCCTTCCCTTCCTTCATCCCTCTCTATTGCTGTATCCTTTTATGCACATGGACTACTCAGAGGGCTGAAAAAGTTATTTTTGACTGGTCCTCGCACTTTTGACCAGTCCTCGAACTTACGACTGTCCTCACATTTTACGTTTTTGCCCTATCTTGTCACCATGGTGAAGAGAAGCAGTTATGAAATGAGTGATACGTTTGTTAAGAATGCTACAATGGGCATAAATGATGACCAGTCATAAGTGCGAAGACCGATCAAAAGTGCAAGGACCTGTCTCAAATCACTTTTTTCAGCCCTCTGGGTAGTCCTTTTGTGCACATGGACTACTCAGAGGGCTGAAAAAGTTATTTTTGAATGGTCTTCGTACTTTTGAGCAGTCCTCGAACTTACGACTGTCATCATATTTTAGGTTTTTGCCCTATCTTATCACCATGGTGAAGAGAAGCAGTTGTGAAATGAGTGACATGGTTGTTAAGAATGCTGCACAGGCATAAATGTGAGGATGGTCATAAGTGTGAGGAGCAGTCAAAAGTGCGAGGACCTGTCAGAACTGACTTTTTTCAGCCCTCTGAGTAGTCCCTATAGAATAAAATAATTACATAATTTTTTAATTTATTATATTTGTAAATTGTACTTATGTTGAAATTTTAATAAATATATTACAATACTATTTTTGCGTTCTATGAAAAATTTTGTTCCTCCATATAGACCAAATTTTTAATCAAGAACACCCCCCCTCCCCCCTGGTCAATGGTGTCCCTCTTTACCAATGTTAAAATCTGGTCACCTTATACTAGTTAGAATACGGACTTTAAAAAATTAGATAGGATTTTGCTATACAGTACTTCCCTTTAACACACTAGATGATAAAATGTTAAACTTCCTAGGTTGAAGGTTTTCCTGCAACATAAATATGGGATATTAAAAAGAGATTTAGATGTGAATGTTATGGAAATTTGGTCTCTATAGTTTCCAGGCCCTAAATCTGTTTAGTAGTATATAGTAGCCTCAGTCATATTAGTGATTCCTTCCTTCCTTCCTTCCTTCCTTCCTTCCTTCCCTCCCTCCCTCCCTCCCTCCCTCCCAACACAGAAGGGTTTTCACCTGGTGCCAAAATGAGGCCACTGTGGGTGCCAACTGAGGGTCTCTGGGGAGGACATTCCATAAATGAGGTGCCATCTCTGAAATGGCAAGATAAAGGAAGGGGCTTGGGAGTGTCCATGTCCCCTTGGGGAGCCCATTGTGACTAAGGAAGCCTCCCCCAAAAGCCCTTGAACAAAGGGGCTATAAGATGTTCTCCACCCACCAGATTCCCTGCCCCCCATGTATCCCCCTCTCCTAGGTTGGCCTGGGACTCCTAATGGCTCTTTCTATCCATCTTTTGCTTTAAGGGAGCTCATTGGTCAAACTTGAAGATTTCCATCCAGCAAATGATCCCATTCCACATTCTACATATTCCACATTCCACGAGGTAGTCTTTGCCCAATTTTAGAGCTTTTCCTGATCCATTTCCTGATTGGCTGGCTGGGAAAGGGACAGTCCAGGCAAGTCTTCCTCTGCCAGATATTCATATTAGAAGTTAGGGAAAGGATTATAATTTCTACATTCCCCTTTATCTTTGAGACATCCCATCGATTGCAGCATTGGCTTTGGGGTTTAATCCAGGGTTTCTCCCAGTTTCTTCCATGCCAACTTTACTCCATTCCGTTTCTGTCCCATAAACGTTTCGTTCTTCCCATTTTTTAAAAAAGCATTTCCCCCTTTCACAAGAGGCTGGCTGAATAATAATTGGTGGTGAATCAGCCCCATGGAGGTTTCTTTCTCCCCAGGATTTTTCAACATCTTTCCCTCTAGCAGGATACTTGGATCAGTAACTGATTGGGGGATCCCTCCCAAGATTATTTGCTCCTTCCCAGATTTTAAAAAAGATTTTATCCCCAGATTTTAAAAAGCAGCACTTTTTCGTGCGGCTGTTGATAAAAATAGGATCACCAACATGATCGCCAACGTCGGATGAGGGATATGAAGGAGGAGGAGGAGGAAAAGAAGGAGAAGGAGAAGAAGCCCCCCCCCCTTTGAAGAGCTGATTGTGCCAATAATAATTGATCGGGGGTCCGTCCTGTGAATGTTTGCTTCTCTCCAAGTTGTTGTTTTTAAAACACTTTTTTCCCCTTTAAGAAGCCAGCGGAGCTGACCGCAAGAGGAACAACAATTCATTTCGGTTTCCCGTGTGGGCAGAGCCCAAAGGCGGTCCTCTGATTTGGAGGAAAAGAAGCGAAACTTAACTTTCTCTTTCCTGGCAGAGGAAGCGGCGATGGCGGGTGTACCGTCTTTTCCAGTGTTGCTGGAAGAAGCCACCTGCTCCATCTGCCTGGACTATTTCCAGGACCCCGTACTCATCCCGGAGTGCGGCCACAACTTCTGCCGGGGCTGCCTGACCCGCAGTTGGGGGGCGTCGGAATCGGAGGCTTCCTGCCCCCAATGCAGACAGACCTTCGCGCCCCGCAGCCTCCTCCCCAACAGGCAGCTGGCGCGGGTGCTGGAAGAAGCCAGGCGATGCAGCGGTCCTAGGGACGAGGAAGGAGGGAGCTTCTGCCCGAAGCACCGGGAGCCCCTCAAGTTCTTCTGTAAGGAGCACGAGACCCTCATCTGCATGGTCTGCGACCGATCCAAAGAGCACAAGGGCCACTCGGTGATCCCTACGGAGGAGGCTTTCCAGGAATACCAGGTAAGAATCAGCAGGAGGAATCGCTGGGGAGGGGCATCCAGATCTTTGATCTTCCTGGCAATCGTTGGACCAATTTACTTGCTTCTTCTGTTGTCCACAAACTTTGTTTAGCTTGGCGCAGATGCCAATCAGAACTAGACTGGAGATGTGGTTCAAGGAACTTTTTTAAAAAAAATATTTTTATTGAGTTTTTAAGTTTTAAAAACAAAGTATAGAGAAATACAACAAAAGAACCCCCAAAATACATTAAAAACAGGTAACAAACATAACATTACATCATATATTATTTTACAGCTTACTGTATCGACATAGATATGTATTCTCTATTCTTACATCTACGTATTTATATTTACATTAGTATCTATTTACAAAACCATAATTATCCAGTTGACACTGTTCAGCAATTTATACTTCCTAGTTTTAACCTGGTTAAATTAACATTCCGAATTGTTATTTTGATTTCTTTTTTCTAACCAATCATATAGTTTATTCCACACTCTATAATATTCCGACTCTTCCCTCTCCTTAATTTCCAGCGTCATCTTATCCATTTCTGCACATTGTAGAAGTTTTCGAATTACTGTTTCCGCTCCTGGTACGTTATTTTGTTTCCATCTCTGTGCAACAGTAATCCTTGCTGCCATTAATATATAAAGTATTAGGTAGTGTAAAGATTTGTCTATGTTTGGGTTAATTATTCCTAATAAATAGAATTCTGGTTTAGATTCCATTTTTAATTTGTTAATTTCCTCCAGCCAATTTTTAATTTTACGCCAATTTTCTTTTATCTTGGGGCACATCCACCACATATGGTAGTATGTGCCTAATTTGTAACCACATCTCCAACAATTAGGTGATAGATTTGGGAACATTTTGGCCAATCTCGCTGGTGCCAAGTGCCATCTATGGAACATTTTATACAAATTTTCTTTATAGGCTATTGCCATTGTTAATTTATAGTTTCTATCCCACAATTTGTCCCGCTTTTCTAATTCTATATTGTGCCCGAGGTTTTTTGCCCAACAGATCGTTTCTTTTACTGTTTCGTCTTCCATTCCACACACACACACACCTTGGGCCCGGAGGGTGGTGTCCCTCTGACTGAAATGTGCCCACCAGGTTTCAGAGCATTTCATCAACCGAGGGCCTATGGGAGGGGCGGGGGTGGTGGCAGTTATTATAAATGAGGATCTGGGTCCGAGGGAGACCACTGTGCCACAGATCGCCGGATGTGAGTCCCTCTTTGTGAGATGGGGTCATGGGGTTCAGATGGGCTTGCTGCTTGTGTACCTGGCTCCCTGCCACCTAGCAACAGCCCTGCCTGAGCTACTCAACGTGGTAACCGCGGTGGCAGTTGAGACACCCAGGCTTTTAGTCATGGGTGACTTTAACTTGCCATCCGCTGGCGAAATGTCTAAGGCGGCCCGGGAGTTCATGGCTTCCATGACGGCCATGGACCTGACCCAGTTAGTGCATGACCCCACTCACAGAGGAGGACACACTCTGGACTTGATTTTTGTCTCTGGCCAGTGGTTGAGTGGTCGAGTTGTAGGGGATATAGACATCAAACCCTTGTCATGGTCTGACCACTCACTCCTCTGCCTAGATCTTCGAACCGCTACACCCCGCCGCAGGGAGGCGGACCCTACTATATGGGTCTGCCCCAGGCGCCTGATGGACCCTGAGAGGTTCCAGACGGAGCTTGGGCCATTTCCTGAGGAGCTGGCACATGGCTCGGCAGAGGACCTAGTAGCCGCTTGGGATTGGGCGGCTGGTGGAGCCTTAGTCCGTGTCGTGCCTTTGCGGCCTCTGACCCGGTACGGATCTCGAGCGGCTCCCTGGTTTACCGAGGAGCTGAGGGAAATGAAGTGCCAGAGAAGACGCCTAGAGAGCGGTTGGAAGGCCAGTCGCGCTGAATCTGATCGAACACTGGTAAGGTCGCATATTAAGACCTACGTAGTGGCGATAAAGGTGGCAAAGTCTAACTACTTTTCCGCCTCTATTGTGTCATCAAGGAATCGTCCAGCCACCCTGTTTAGGGTGACCCGCTCCCTGCTCCATCCGGGAGTGCGGGAGGA
This sequence comes from Ptyas mucosa, assembly GCA_012654045.1. Lineage (NCBI taxonomy): Eukaryota > Metazoa > Chordata > Lepidosauria > Squamata > Colubridae > Ptyas > Ptyas mucosa. The sequence continues at coordinate 23,444 of WNWU01000121.1, read as the reverse complement.
TCCCTTGGAAGGCAGGGCGGAAGAATTTGGACAATACCTGTATGACAAAATCGCGCAGATCCGGGGGGACTTGGACTCCGACTGGGTAGATCAGGGCAGGGTGGCGAGGACTAGTCTTGAGAGTATCACCTGGGAAGAGTTTGACTCTGGACTCCCGATGATGTGGACAAGATTTTGGGGAGACTTAGTGCGGCCACATGTTCATTGGACCCGTGTCCCTCCTGGTTGGTACTGGCTTCCCGGGAGGTTACACGTGGCTGGCTCCAGGGCATTATTAATGCTTCATTGAGTGAGGGTCACTTCCCTGCTGCCTTGAAAGAGGCGGTGGTGAGGCCTCTCCTCAAGAAGCCGTCCCTGGACCCGGCATTATTAGCCAACTTTCGTCCTGTCTCCAACCTTCGCTTTATGGCGAAGGTTGTTGAGAGTGTGGTCGCACGACAGTTCCCACAATTCATGGAGGAAGCATCCTATCTAAATCCGTTCCAGTCAGGTTTCAGGTCTGGGCACAGCACAGAAACGGCATTGGTCGCGTTGGTTGATGATCTCTGGAGGGCTTGGGACAGAGGTTGCTCCTCTGTTCTGGTCCTGTTAGATCTCTCAGCGACTTTTGATACCACCGACCATGGTATCATGCTGCACCGGTTGGAAGAGCTGGGGGTGGGAGGCACCGTGTTGCGGTGGTTTTCCTCCTTTGTCTCCGACCGGTCGCAGTATGTGTTGACAGGGGGACAGAGGTCGACCTCGAGGCCTCTCATCTGTGGAGTGCCGCAGGGATCGGTCCTCTCGCCCCTTCTGTTCAACATTTATGTGAAGCCGCTGGGCGAGATCATCTGTGGTTTTGGGGTGAGATACCATCAGTACGCTGATGACACTCAGCTGTACATCTCCACCCCAGACCACCCCAACGATGCCCTTGAAGTGATGTCCCAGTGCCTGGAGGCTGTGCGGACCTGGATGGGGAGGAACAGGCTCAGGCTCAACCCCTCCAAGACTGAGTGGCTGTGGCTCCCGGCATCCAATATAGTCAGTTGACTCCATCGCTGACTATTGGGGGCGAGTCTTTGGCCCCCACAGAAAGGGCTCGCAGTCTGGGAGCTGCAGCTGTCCTTAGAGGACCATCTGACGGCTGTCACCAGGGGGACTTTCTGTCAGGTTCGCCTGATTCGCCAGTTGCGGCCCTTTCTTGATCGGGATTCCCTGTGCACAGTCACTCACGCCCTTGTCACCTCTCGCCTTGATTACTGTAATGCTCTCTACATGGGGCTCCCCTTGAGGGGCACCCGGAGGCTCCAACTGGTTCAGAATGCAGCCGCGCGGGTAGTGATGGGAGCAACCTGGCGCTCCCATGTAACACCACTCCTGTGTGAGCTGCACTGGCTCCCAGTGGTCTTCCGGGTGCGTTTCAAGGTGTTGGTTCTCACCTTTAAAGCGCTCCATGGCATAGGACCTACAGTAGTTATCTACGGGACCGTCTACTGCCACAGACGACCTCCCATCGACCTGTGCGCTCCCACAGAGAGGGCCTCCTCGGGGTGCCGTCAGCCAAACAATGTAGGCTGGCGACCCCCAGGGGGAGAGCCTTCTCTGTGGGGGCACCTACCCTCTGGAATCAGTTACCCCCTGAGATAAGGAAAATCCCAGACCTCAGTACCTTCCGTCGTGCCCTGAAAACTTACCTCTTCAAACAAGCCGGGCTGGCTTAAGTAGTATTTTAAATTTTAAATTTTATGGGGATTGGTATTTTTAATTTGAGCCGAAATTTATTATTCTATTTTTAATTGTTCTTATTGTTTATATTATGTGTTTTTTAATTCCGGCTGTACACCGCCCTGAGTCCTCAGGGAGAAGGGCGGTCTATAAATTTAATATATAAATTTTGTGGGGAAGTGGGCGCAGTAAGAGGTGCGCTGGCCGGGAAGTGGTCATGCTCCCTGGCCGGAGAGAGTTGCACAAACCTTTGCTGGAGTGAACGTGCAACCCTCTTCTGCCAGGGAGCATGACCGCTTCCTGGCTCCTGCATTTCTTGCCACTTTCCGCGACCATTTCCCCGCTAGTGGATCTCCATGAGTGAGGAGCTGCGCTCTCCTCCAGTCCTCCTGGGGCAGCTCGCCTCCCCGCTGGTGGCTTCTCCTTCTCCTGCCTGCTCCAGGAGCAGCCTGTCTGTTACCCGGCAAGAACGGCCTGCCATCACAGCCTGCCCCGCCCTCTCTGCCCCGGCAGTTGCTCCTGGTGCTGCTGGAGAAGTGGCAGCACGAGAACCGCTCTTGCAAGGGGGTGGCGGCGGCAGGAGCAGCAGGACGGGGCTTCCCTCCCTCCGGAGGCCTGAGGCTATGCCAGAAGTCTGCTCGGGCGGGGAGACGGGGAAGACCCAGACTGCCCATCCTTGCCACCACCGCCCCCTCACCCTTGGCGGCAGCAGTTCTCGCACAGCCGCTTCCCTGGCAGTGGCAGGAGCAGTTGGCAGGGGAGAGGGGATGGTGGCAGGCTGCGGCAGCAGACAGTTCGAGCCAGCTAAGAGGCAATGTTCCTCCTCCTGCCAGCCTCGAGCTCAGCTCCGGGCAGCGTCCAGTCAGCCATACCTCGCCTCCCCCTGCGGCAGCCCACGTGGATCTCAGGCAGTGGAAGTTCGGGGCCTTTCCTCATGGTGGCGGTGACGAGGCAGACAGGCAGCCGGGTGCACGGGAGCAACTGGTGGCAGCGCTCCTGGCTGGCAAAGGGCAGAATCCTGGGGCTGCATGCAAACAATGACGGCATGGCCGTGCGCATGCGCACTAAGACATTAAGGCCAGCTGATTGTCGCACGCGCATGCACAACAGTAACCAGCAGACTAGTTGGCTGGTGCACCTGCGTGCCCTGGAAACCCGGAAGAAGAATGGGCGATGCCACGCATGCCGGGCGACATGGCTCTGCATGCCACTTCCAGCACGCGTGCCATAGGTTCGCCAACACGGCCCTAAAGCCAGCCTCGCGTCACCTCCCGAGAAGCCAGCACTAACCAGGAGGGACACGGGTCCAACAAACATGTGGCCGCGTTCAGTCCACCCAGAATCCTGTCCACATCATCAGGAGCCACAGGATCAAACTCATCCCAAATAATATTCACAAGACCTGCCCCAGTCATTCCCCCTGAGACCACCCAGTCGGCGTTCAGGTTTTCCCGAATCTGAGTGATTTTGTCATGCAGATACTGTACAAAATCCTCGGCTCTACCCTCCAAGGGGTCTTCCTGCGCTTCCCAGTGGAGCAGGGAGCGGGTCACCCTAAACAGGGCGGCCGGGCGGTTATCTGATGACGCAATAAGAGCAGCAAAATAGTTACATTTTGCTGCTTTTATTGCCACTAGGTAATTCTTAATGTGAGATCTTACCAGTGTCCGTTCAGATTCAGAACGACTGGCCCTCCAACTACTCTCTAGGCGTCTTTTCCGGTGCTTCATCTCCCTTAGCTCCTCGGTAAACCAGGGAGCCAGGTGAGATCGGCACCGGGTCAGAGGCCGCAAAGGCACGACCCGATCCAGAGCTCCAGTGGCCGCCCTATCCCAGGCGGCCACTAGGTCTCCAGTCGAGGTGTGAGCCAGAGCCTCAGGGAATGGCCCAAGCTCCATCTGGAACCTCTCAGGTTCCATCAGGTGCCTGGGGTGGAACCATCTTACCGGCTCCGCCTCCCTGTGGCAAGGTGTAGCGGTTCGAAGATCAAGACAGAGGAGGGAGTGATCCACCATGACAAGGGCTCGGTGACTATATCCCCTATTTCAAGGTCACTCAACCACTGTCCAGAGACGAAAACTAGGTCCAGTGTGTTTCCCCCCCCTGTGGGTAGGGCCATGAATTAGTTGGGTCAGATTAATCATAAAATCCCAATCCAGGTTATCAAAAGCTTTCTGCGCGTCTAAGAATATCAGAGCTACTTGTTTGTCTGGGTGAGCTTCAAGCGTGTTTATTATAGTTCTCATGTTTTTGATGTATCTGTTGGGCAAGAAACCATTTTGTTCTGATTTAATAATTTCGTTTAGTATAATTTTAATCCTCTCTGCTATTATGGCCATAAATATCTTATAATTGGCATTTAACAATGAGATTGGCCTATAGTTCTGAATCTTTTATGTACACTGAGAGCATATGCACCAAGACAAATTTCTTGTGTGTACAATCACATAAGGCCAATAAAAAAAAATTCTCTGCTCTGCTCTGCTCTGCTCTGCTCTGCTCTTCTATCCTATCCTATCCTATCCTATCCTATCCTATCCTATCCTATCCTATCCTATCCTATCCTATCCTATCCTATCCTATCCTATCCTATCCTATCCTACCCTACCCTACCCTACCCTATCCTATCCTATCCTATCCTACCTTCTGTTTTTCGGTGTTGTTTTTGGGGATTAGTGTTACTGGGGCTTCTGTCCAGGATTTTTGTATCTTCGTATTCTCTAATAGTTCATTGTATGTTTGCAGTAACAAATTATCTAATAATTCTTGGAATTCCTTATAAAATTTAGCCGGGATTCCGTCTGGGCCTGGGGTCTTGTTATTTTTTTGTTTTTGTATTGCCCTTTTCAACTCAGATGTCATTATCTCCCCATTTAATATTTCCTTTGTTAAATCTGATATGATTGGATGGCTCCTTTCTCTCAAGTATCTCTTAATGTCGCTCTCCTCTATTTTTTCTTGTCTGTACAAGGCTTGGAAGTAGTTTATCACTATGGTTTTTATTTTGTCTTTCTGGAAGTGTACTGTCCCTTCTCCTATTTGGCTGTCACGGCAGTCATAAGTGGGTGAGACATCGGCTGTTGCCCAATAGGACCGAGTCGACTGGAAGCTTAAGCTCTGCCCATCTCTGCTTAGCTCCAGTTTTTCGACTCGGTCTGCCAGGACAGCCGTGTCTATATTGTGCTCCTTATCTCTATTGGCTTTTGAAGTTGTTAGACTTCGGAACGGACTCGACTTCTCTTTGGATTCACCCCTTCTAATTTGGCTGATTTAATTGCCATGGTTTTTTGCCGTTTATTCGGCTCGCCGCCGGCTGGCGGCTCCTAGCGTGTGCACGGGCTTGTCCTGCCGCATTCCCGGCTTTCCCGCCTGTAATTGGCGGATGTTCTGCTGCAGACCCCTCGGCTCTTTCGGGGGTCTATTTCCGGGCCTTCCCGCCTGCTCTATCGGCGGTAGAAACCTGCATTGGGGCCAATTCGCCTGGCAGTTTGGCGCGACGTTTTCCCGTGCTCGTAGTCACGCTTACGCTGGCAGGCTAGCGACTCGGATTGGGACTTCCTACTTCGAGAGACCAGTCTCTCCAACAACTGCAAGTATCAAGGGTCCCTTCAGCCTCATCTCCTGCCTAGCGGCCTCCTTACCTTCTTGTGGATTGGAGCGGCCGTTTATTTCAAAATGGTGGACGCGCCCAAACTGCGCCATTCCCACCAGGCTCCAACTAAGGGAAAGCGCCCTCGTGAGGCAGATTCCGAAGCAGGGCCTTCTAAAGGGCAGCCCAAGAAGCCCAGGCCCTCCACCTCCTCCCCTTCTTCAGGCCACAAGTCATCTTGGGAGGAGGATAGACGTCATAAGGCCATGGAAAAGGCCTTCCAAAAAGCCCAGGCAGCTTTAGGCTCCCTATCGGGCACCTCCCGGTCCTTGCTCAGGAGGCCCTACACAGGCCTATCCCATCCTTCTCACCTGACAGATCTCTCCACGAGGATATTTCAGTTAATGCAGAGGCAAAGTCAGTCTTCCCGGTGGATAACGAGGCCCCTGCTTCCCCGGTCCCTGGGTCTCCGGACCCTGAGCTGCCGGCTCTGCATGACTCGACACCCCAGGTGCCCAGTCAGGCCCCTCAGGCCTTTCCAGACATTCCACCTGCCTTAGCAGTATTAATATCTGAGGCCATATGCCAGGGTATTTCACAAGGCCTTCAACAGAGGCCTTCCTCTGTGCCCTCTGCCCAAGCTTCTGCTCATGCCTCCCACAGGGATCATCAGTGCCAGGATGAGTTAGAGGAGGCCAAAGAGGCTGATGATGCGATGGATTCTGCAAGCCAGGATTCCATTTCTGAGGGGCAACTTGTAGCGGACCATGACCTCTCTGAGGATGAGGATCTAGAGCCCGATCAACCTGCTTTTATTGGCCTTTTCCGCCCACAAATGTTTAGATCATTACTCCACAAAGCTCAAACCATTACAGGGCTTAGGGGAAGTTGATCTACTGCTGAACCTTCTTCTTCTGCAGCGGATCCTACCTCTTCTCTTTTTCAAGAGCCCACGGTCCCAAAGGAGGTGGTTCCCGCCCCCAAATTATTCTCTGACGTCATTCTCCGTCAATGGTCCTTCCCAAACTCACGCCCGGTACCCAATAATTTGGACAAACGATTTTATAACATGGCTCCTGGCTTTTCTTACCTGCTTCAGGTTCCTTCTGTGGATGCACCGGTGCTGACTCTGTCGTCTTCATCTCCCCTCGCAGGTCCTCCAGAGGAATGTTTACGGCTTGAGGAAAAGAAGGCGGAGAGGACCTTGATCAAAGGTCATCAGGCATCTGCCTGGTCTGTGCAGGCTTCCTCTGCGGCATCTTTTTTTAACAGAGCCACTATCCTCTGGCTGAGGCAACTTCAATCTCGTCTGCCTCCATCGGATCAACGTTCGCACCAGGATCTAAACAAGATCATGGCAGCAGTGGAATTCTCCGCGGACGCCACCCTGAATGCTGCTCGCTTCTCCGCCAAGGCCATAGAAACTTCTGTGACGTCCCGCCGTCTCTTATGGCTCCGTAATTGGCAGGCAGACATTAGAAGTAAATGGCGTCTCGCCTCTTCCCCCTTCGGAGGAGAGAAGCTCTTTGGTGCCCAACTGGATCTTCTTCTTATTGAAACGAAAGACCATCGCAAAGTTTTACCTGCACTCAACCGCCGCCCGGACAACCGGCCTCATTCTTTCTTTCGTCCTCCTACCTACCATTCGGAGTCCACCTTCCAACCGCAGCAATCGCAGCGCTCTTTCCCATCCAGAGGCTTTGCTTCTCAGGATTCACAGGTCAGACAGGGCTCAAGGTTTAATTTCAAACGGCCCTTTCGAGGGGGCAGGGGCCGCCCCTTCAGGAGGTCCCATTAATATTCCTTCCTCCCGGGCTATTGGGGGTCGTTTGTCCCAATTCGTTAATCAATGGGACATCAGTGTTTTTGATGACTGGGTCAAATCTACCATCCGTTTCGGCCTTTCTCTTGAGTTTCGCTTCACCCTTCCGAGGCTTTTCCTGCAATGCCCTCCCTCATGGGATCGCATTAAGAGGGCTCGGATGGATGCTGCCATCCAGCACCTGCTGGATATCAGAGCCATCCAGCCTGTTCCCTCTTCCCAGAGGGGTCAGGGATTCTATTCCTGTTTCTTCCTGGTTCCTAAGGCCTCGGGGGGATGGAGGGCCATTCTTGATCTAAAATCCTTAAACCGGCACATAATTTATCGCCGGTTTAAGATGCAGTCCCTTCAAACTATTCTCCTTAGCATTCGACAAGGGGATTATATGGCTTCTATTGATTTGACAGAGGCATATCTCCACATTCCAATTAGGCCCTCTCACCGTAAATTTCTTCGTTTCTGTCATAACGGACGTCACTTCCAGTATGCTGCCCTTCCCTTTGGTCTATCCTCCGCCCCCAGGGTTTTCACTAAGGTGATGGCGGCCTTGATGGCCCACATTTCCTCCATCCCCATCAGAACCATGTTCTACCTGGATGACATTCTCATCCTTTCCTGGTCACCCTCCCAAGCAATATCTGATATCGACAAAACAGTTCAAATTTTGCAGGCTCATGGCTTTTCTGTAAACTGGTCTAAAAGCCAATTGACCCCTTCCAATCGTATACAACACCTGGGGGCTGTCATTGACTCTATTGCTGTGGAGGTATCCTTGTCCCGCGACCGTCAATTTAGCCTGTCCTCACTAGCTCGTTGCTTCCGGTCCCGCCGGATAGCGTTGCTGTTAGATCTCTCCACCTTGTTGGGCAAGATGGTGTCGTCTTACGGGATCGTGCCTTGGTCTCGTCTTCACAGCAGGGAACTTCAATGGCTGCTCCTCCCCTTCCAACGGGATGCCTCGTCCACGACCTCTTGCACAATTCAGCTTCCTCCAACTGTGCTCGACTCCCTTCTCTGGTGGACTTCCCCTGCAGTATCAAGAGGCAGCAAGTTTCTGGAACCGCATCGGCTTGTCATCATTACCGATGCAAGTCTCCTAGGATGGGGGGCCCATCTAGGCTTGCTCATAGCACAGGGCCGCTGGTCCCTACAAGAACAGTCGCTCAGCATCAATGTGCTCGAACTCCGGGCTGTATACCTAGCCCTCCTCGAGTTCAAGAGCCATCTCATAGGTCGGGATGTCTTGGTCCTAACGGACAACATCTCGACCAAGGCTCACATCTCTGCTCATGCAGGAGACTCGTCGTCTAGGCATCTGGGCCGAGGCTCACCTGACCTCTCTATGAGCGGATTACATTGTCGGAAAGGACAACATTCAGGCGGATGCCCTCAGTCGTTCTCAGATAGATCCCACAGAATGGGGCATTCCTGCCAAGCTCTTCAGTCAACTGTCGACTCGCTTTGGTCTTCCACAGGTGGACCTTTTTGCCTCCAAAGACAACCATCTGTTACCTCGCTTCTTCTCCCACTTCCCGTTGGCAGGAGCGGAGGCGGTGGACGCCCTGCGCAGTCCCTGGCTGCAAGGGATCTGCTTTATGCCTTTCCCCCTCTTCCCCTAATCGCCAAAATGGTTCGCAAGCTCTTGCAAGAAAAGGCCAAACTTGTCCTTCTTGCCCCTTACTGGCCCCACAGGCCATGGTTTGCGGATCTGATGTCGCTATCCGTAGCCCCGCCATGGCAAATTCCGGACACCAGATTGTGTTACAGCAGGGCAACCTTCTACATCCAGACCCTCAATCTTATCATCTGACTGCCTGGAGCTATTGAGCGGCTCTGTTTGACTAACGCTAACGTCTCGCAAGCAGCAATTCCTATCATTTTGGCGGCTCATAGGCCTTCCACGACCCGTATTTACAACTCAACGTGGAGGTCATTCCTCCGCTGGTGCTCCAGGAGTGGGTTTGACCCTTCTTCTGTTTCGGTCGTTCAACTGGTGGATTTCCTGCAACAAGGCTTCGCTTCCGGCCTTTCTCCAAATACCCTCCGCCGTCAGGTTGCGGCTCTATCCTCCGTTCTGCAATGCGGACCCGATGCTCCTCTCTCCAAGGAACCGCTTATCCGAGCCTTTTTGCGAGGCGCCCCCAACCTACGCCCTCCGGTCATTCATAGGTTCCCCACATGGGACCTCAACAAGGTGCTTACAGCTCTCACCAAGTCTCCCTTTGAACCTCTCCGAGAGGTCAACCTAAAATTCCTGTCCTTCAAAGTCTCCTTTCTGGTGGCCATCACCTCGGCCCAGCGGATATCGGAACTCGCCTCACTTTCTGTTCGATCGGATCTCTGCGCATTTCACAAGGACAGGGTGGTACTCCGTTTGGATCCCGCATTCATCCCGAAGATTAATTCCACATTTCACAGATCGCAGGAACTAGTACTCCCCAACTTTTGTCCTTCTCCCTGTCACGACTTGGAAAAGGTCTGCCACACCCTGGACGTCCGCAGAGCTCTAAAGATATATATATCTCGTACTTCATCCTTTCGGAGGACAGAAGCCCTTTTCATTTCCTTTCAGCCATCTTCTAAGGGTGCTCGTGTCTCCTCTACCACAGTTGGCCGTTGGCTGAGAGCTACTATTTCGACTTCTTATGAGGCTCAATCCTTACCTGTTCCTCGATACATCACGGCACACTCCACCAGAAGTGCTGCCACATCAGCGGCATGGGCTACCCAGGCTCCGCTGGAAGAAATCTGCAAAGCAGCAACTTGGTCCTCAGTGACACCCTTTATCCGGCATTACCGGCTGGACGCTTACGGCAGTCAGCCCCACCCTGGTCGGTAACTGGGGTGTGTGTGTCAAGGGGGGGGTTCTTTTCACTTCTCTTCTGTTATCTCTATAGACATGCCAGTCTGCTGGAAAGCTTCGCCTCAAAACTGGAGCTAAGCAGAGATGGGCGGAGCTTAAGCTTCCAGTAGACTCGGTCCTATTGGGCAACAGCCGATGTCTCACCCACTTATGACTGCCGTGACAGCTGGATAGAGAAGGGGCGTATCAGGTAAGTCCAACGCCCATTCTTCATCTTCTAAATTTTGTATTAATTTCTTTTCTTTTTTCAATTTATGAGCCAGCCATCTACCGTTTTGTTAGCGTTTTCGAAGTAATTTTGTCCAACTGCTCTAATCTTTTGTGCCACTTTTTCCTGTGTAATTAAATTGAATTTGTGTTTGGTTATTTCTTTCTGCTCTTTAATTTCCTGATTTAAAGGTTGTTCTTGTAATTTAAGTTCTAATTTTTCCAGTTTTTCCTGCAGGTCTATAATTGTTTCTTTTTGTTTTTATTTCTTCGAGCTGTGTATGCAATGGATATACCCCTCACATATGCTTTTAGTGTATCCCATAGGTTTTGCGTGGTCATTTGTTTGTTCCAATTTAAAAAAAAATAATTCTAATTCTTTTTTTTTGCATATTGAATATAGTTTATTTTCTTTTATCCCCCTCTGGTTTATGGTCCATCTCCATTTAATTGTTATTGGACTATTGTCCACCCAGACGTTCATTGTCATTTCTATTTCTGATATTCCTTTTGCTGTTTCTGGATCCATCCATGCCATATCTATTCTGAACCATGATTGATGGGGATTGGAGAAGAAAGTATACTGAGTCTTTTGTGGATTATTTTCTCTCCATGTATCTTTTAAGTTTAGTTCTTGGGCCATGTCAAAAAATACTGTTAGTAGGGTTTTCCTATCATAATTCTTTTTTGTCCCTGTTTTATAGTCTTTTTTTTGGATCTACAACTCCATTAAAATCTCCTAATATACAAATGTTATCTAATTCTAATGTTACTAATCTATATAAATAAAAATGTAAATGTTCATTTGTTCAAAATTGTAAATCTCCAAAAGTTCTTCACCGATTGCTTTGAAATTTTGAAACAACGTTGCATTCGAATACGCGCGTGTTTTTATATACCTATATTATCTAGATGTCACACCTGTGACAGGTAAAAACATGCTTTCTTGAAAAACAGCGTCATCTGTTGGACGTAAAAGCAACACATGCTATACTAAATATTTTACGATTCCATTTCAATGGAACGATTCATTTACGATTTCCAAATTTCCAATTTTACGATTCCATTTCAATGTTTCCAATTACATTGTTAAATTGAATTTTCATAGATTTCGATTTATTTTCATTTTGATTTAATTATTTCGCGCAACATTGCGTTGGAATTGAGCTTGGCATATATCCCTCTGTAGCTCAGGTCACACCTACTTTGCCTCCGTCCCACCAGTCTTTTCACTCGGTCGATTGGATTCAGACCTCAGTTGCCTTTCTCTACGTTTCTTTTTGGACTTTAATGTCTCAGCACCACAATAGCAGGCATGAGCCGGGTCTTCTCCCCTCAGCACCGCCGCCGCAAACCCACAAGCAAAATGGCGGGAAATGTCAACCGCTGTGAAGCGTCCTCCCGACTAACAGAGTATGCGATGCCATACCTTTGGCAGGGACCCCGATGCCGCCTGTGGTGCGGAGAGCTGCGAAGGTGAAGGCGGTTATACCAGCAAGCTGGGAAACCAGCTCTTACACCCTGGCAAAGTATCCTCGGAAGCGTCCGAAGACAAATCTCCGGAGCCCCAGGAATGCAAACTCACCGACGGCAGCCCGGATGGAGGCCTCCGCCAATCCCACGACGCGCAGCTCTCCCAATACAAGTACCAAATAGGTAAAAGTCCAAGAAAGCAATTGATTAAGTGATGTTAAAGTCCAAAAAGAAACGTAGAGAAAGGCAACTCAGGTCTGAATCCAATCGACCGAGTGAAAAGACTGGTAGGATGGAGGCAAAGTAGGCGTGACCTGAGCTACAGGGGGACATTATTGGCACTCGGACAAAAAATATTGTATACCCACAAGACTGGGCCACAACAACGCGTGGCCGGGTACAGCTAGTTGTTTATATAATTTGCTATAATATTCTTTCTGCCTTATGTTTGGTGCATATATAATTGCAATGACCATTCTTTTTTGTTTTATATAAATTTCTATCAACAGTGTCCTTCCCTCTTTATCTGCAAATAATTGTTTAGGTTTTAGCTATTCCTTTATATATGCTGCTATTCTCCGTTTTTTCGATTCAGTTAATGATGTAAATAATTTTCCTAGTTTAGGGGCTTCCAAAATACGACTTTTTTCCTTTTGTATGTGCACTTCCTGCAGGCATATGATATCCATATTTAATTTTTGTAACTTGGTTATTGTCTGTCTTCTTTTAATGGGTGAATTTAATCCGTTTATGTTAACTGAAAACAAATTAATCTCTTCTTCCATCTTATTACTTATTGGTCGCTCTTGTTTCTCTCCTTGGTTTTATCTCCTTTTGATATCTTGCCTTTACTCCTTCTCTTTCTTGAATTCCTTGTTTTGTCGTCTCTCTCAGTTCTTGGTCTCTTTCAATTTCCTCTGTCAGATGTTCCTCTTGACTCCTTGATTCAAGTTCCTCTCTGCTATCCAATTCTTCTCCAAAACATTGTTCACAGAATTCCTGGGCTTTGTCGATCGTGTCTACTCTTATTTTCTTTTCCTGCCAGGATATCAACATTCCTTCAGGAACTAACCAGCAAAACATGATTCTTTGTTTTATTAATTTTGAGGGGAGAAACTGATAATTCCTTCTTTTGTCTCGGACCCTTCTCGGTAATTGTTTGAGTGTAATGATTTCCTTTCCCCTATATATTAATTGCTCTTCTCTAGTTCTTCTGTAAATTTCATCCCGTGTTGATTTTTTTGTGAACCTTATGTGAACTTCACGAGGAAGTCTGTGTCATCGTGCATAGTTAGTGTGAACTCGATATACTTCATCGATATTGTTTTGAATTTCATGTTTATTCATTGTAGCAACTCTGCCAGCATTTCCGTCATGAGGTTACAGAGATCTTCTTTGCTTTCTTTTACATTCTGAAATCTTAGATAGAAAGAAGATCTTTCTAACTCTAAATGGATTATGTCTCTTCAAGCTCTCTGTTTGCTGCTGTTAATTTCTCCTCTGTGTCTTCCAACTTCTTTTCGGTTTGTTCTGTCTTTCCCTCTATTGTTTTAATTTTTTGCTCGTTTTTTGCTATTGTTTCTTGAATCTCTTCCATTCTGTCATCCAATTTTTTAATATCTCCCTTTACATCACCCACTTCTCCTTTCATTTCTTCGTGATTATTGTTCATGGACTCTTGTGTTTTCATCATTACTTCCTGTAATCATGTTTAATGCTGTTTGTATGTTTTGCAGTGTTGGAATTGATCCTAGTTTCTCAGTATTTGGCATGTTCATTATTAATTTTTATCCTGTTGGAGAGGCTGTCACTGGGGTTCCCTTCTTTACCGTTTTTGTAACTGTGGATGTGTTTGGCATTTTAAGTACTTGAAAGAAATTGTTCCACCGAACCATAAAGAATTTAATCCTATGTTGTTAAAAGATCTACCTAGATCACTGCCCCAGTTTTGTCTCTCCAAAAGTTATACTAAGTAAAATGCAAATTCTGTTTTCTACCCACCATTAATATACCGATCAACTATTATATACAGCAATATTTTTACTTATTAGTGTTAAACATAGAATAGAATAGAATAGAATAGAATAGAATAGAATAGAATAGAAT
>WNWU01000120.1:967443-978879 GCA_012654045.1 Ptyas mucosa | reverse complement strand
TAGTCAGTGATGGAGTCAACTGACTATATCGGGATGCCGGGAGCCACCGCCACTCAGTCTTGGAGGAAAGTTGAGAGGAAAACCCTATCACTTACTTGGCAATCCTTTGGTGTAGCCCATTTCTTATCAGCCTGTTTCTTATGGGCTCTGTGAGCCTCTGTGAGCCTCGTCTAACGCCTTATGAGTTACAGGCCAGGTAACCTGAAGCTGTTCGATCCAGTCTACCAAGGATGGAATTTGAGGTTTTTCCTGCGGTAATTCTGGGATACCCACAAAGTCCTGACCCGATACCACCTTGAATGGTGTAAACCCAGTACTACTGTGTATGGAATTATTATAGGCCACCTCTGCAAATGGCAATAAGTGTGCCCAGTTATCTTGCTGGTAATTTACATAACACCTGAGGTATTGTTCCAATACCGAGTTAGTCCTTTCACAAGCCCCATTGGTCTGAGGATGGTGGGCGGAACTTAGCCCTTGGGTGGAACCTAACAACTTCAGGAACTCCCTCCAGAAGTGGGAGGTGAACTGAACCCGTCTATCAGAAATTATTCATTCTGGACACCATGTAACCTATAGACATGTTGAATGAATAATTTAGCCAATGTCTTTGCTGAGCGAATCTTGGAACAGGGTACAAAGTGCACTTGTTTAGAGAACAAGTCCATAATCACCCAAATGACTGTATTTCCATTACTTTCGGATAGTTCAACAATAAAATCCATGGATATCTCTTTCCAAGGAGCCCCAGGTCTGGCCACATTCTGGAGTAACCCAGGCGGCTTCTTTGCCGAAGCACATACTGGGCAGCTAGCGACATATGCCTCTATGTCCTTCTTTAGGGAGGACCACCAGGATTGTCATTTAACTAAATGTATAGTCTTCACAAACCCAAAATGCCCAGCCACTTTTGCATCATGGGATTGTTGTAACACTGCCCCCCTCTGACTGGCAGGGACATACAACTTGGCCCCCACCCATGCGAGACCATTATGAACAGTACACTCGTTGCCGTGGGAGATGAACCAATCATCAGTTTTCAGTACTTCCCTTAACTGCTCACTTAAACTGGTGTGTAGGTTCAGTTCTCCTCTTGCCTGGGCTCTGGTGACAACAGGAGCCACCAACTATTTCGAAGGGATAACTGGGCGGATCACCTCCGGCCATATGCTACTGTATTGAGGCAGTCTCGAGAGGGCATCTGCCATAAAGTTCTTTCCTCCCAGTAGGTAGTGCAGAGAGAAATTGAAGCGATTAAAATGTTGTGCCCACCGGACTTGCTTGGGTGTCAATTTCTGAGGGGTTTTTAGGGATTTTAAGTTCTTATGATCTGTCCACACCTCAAAGGGGTGTTTCATCCCTTCGAGGAAGTGCCTCCAGGTTAAGGCCCAACAGACAGCAAACGCCTCCTTCTCCCAAATCACCCATCTCCGTTCAGTCTCAGACAATTTGCGAGAGGTGTAGGCACAGGGTTGTAAAGATCCATCAGCATTGGCTTGAAGTAGCACCGCTCTGATGGCCACATCACTTGCATCGGCCTGGACAACAAAAGGGGCTTCCATGTTGGGGTGTTTTAGGACAGGCTCGGTGGCAAACAGTCGCTTCAGATTCTCAAAAGCAGCCTGACATTCCATGGTCCACTCGAGCGCTTGCAGAAGCCTCTGCTTCCCCCTCCCTGGGTTTTCAGTCTCCCGCATTACTTTCAAAGGCTTCTTTCAAAAGTTGCATGGCTTGAGTCAGCAGGAGGTCTTTTCTGTCCTCTTCTTGCCAAGCCACCTCTCCACGCCGGCGTCTGGTAACTGTCATCCTGAGGGAATTTCCTCTGGAAGTTCCATCCTTCCCACGCCCAGCGACCACTTAGCTCTGACTGGCTTTTCTTCAAGCTGTAACTCTGACATCCACTCCGAAACCTCCCCACCGCGCCTAGACTGGGGAGAGGTGGACCCAGCAGCTCCCATGTCCTCTTGGTCACAGTCTTGGCCAGACATTCTTGGCTCAGCCCCCACGGTAGAGTTTTCTCCGGGATGGCTGGTAAAGCAGACTTTGTTTAATGTCAGGTGTGCCTCTGTTCAAAACTCAAGAAAGAAAAACCCTAATTCCATGTTTGTAGAGAAAACTACTTTTACGGAGTATGAACTGAATGCAGCAAAAGCAAAGCAAAGACTGAGGCAATAGGCACAAAAATTACATATTGAAGGCATCCCCAAATCCCTCCGCACAAGGACCCAAGTTGAGTGTCCAATCCACATCTCCCCAAAGTGTTATGTGGGGTACTTCTTCAGACGGCCCCATCTATCTGGTATGCCGGAACAGTTGACCTTGACAGCTATCAGCTCTTTGCAGCTGCTATGGGGACAGTGAGAATTTTCCTCCCTTTTTCAAGACATCTCCACTAGCTCACTTCCCCTGCTCCCAAATACCAGCAATGCCTCCCCCCACTCCTGTTACAATGGCAGCTGAAAGCAAGCAAGCATCATAGAGGCTGACAGTTTATTTCAAAAAGCGTTTGCAAAGGCGGCCTCCAAGTCTCTTCCCAAGCAGATTAAGTACAAGGAGAGCAAAGCACAATTTTCAACCCATACATTTTATACCCTCTCCACAATGGACGCCACGCCTAAGAAACTCCCTCTAAACCCCCTTATTCCACTAAGTCATTCTTTTAAGTCATTCTATATTCTAAAGGGTCATCAAGACAATTTCTCCAGAGGAACAGATATCTTAACTTGTTTACTAGTATCTTCGTCCTGGGCGATGTTCCTATCTAATTGAACTGTGGCCTTGCCTTGGGTGTATGTTCCCCATTTTTAGCAAGTCATCACGTACTGTTTCACTGAATACAATTTGTGGTTAGTTTGCAACAGTAAGAACATCATAGCTTTTTATTTTTTTATTTTTTTTTTGAAATTTGTAATTTTATTATAACATATATATGACATTCACATAACATACAACATATACGTATTTTATCTCTTTTAAACATTGTTTCTTCGTGGTCTTCTTTCTGTTGTTTTATCTTTCTTCCCCTATATCTTCATTTCTTTCTTCTTCTCCCCCACCCCTTGTCCTTCCCCCCCTAAAAAATATTTTTTAGCTTTAACAAGCTTAACTTTATACATTTCTCTACAATTATTATATACATATTTTAATTGTTTCTTTAATATTATATATTTCTATATTCTTGTTATATAAACATTTTTCTTTTTTACTTATATTACTTGTTTTTGTCTGTTCCAATACATTTTTATTGCATTTGTTATGTATATATTTTATAGTTCTAATTTTCTCCCCTGATAGTTATTATTCTTTATTTCTCGCCTTAAGCCATTTATACCATTTATTCCATATTCTATAATAATCTGTCTCTTCCTTTTCTTTAATTTCTTTTGTTAATCTCTCCATCTCAGCACATTCTAAAATCTTATCTATCAATTCTTCCTCAGTTGGAGTTCTTTCCTGTTTCCATTTTTTTGCATATACCATTCATGCTGCTGTTAAGATGTGTAGCATCAAATATTTTATTTCCTTGGAATATGGTCTTGTAAAAAATCCTAACAGGAATGTTTCTGGTTTTCTTTCTATTTGTTGGTGTGTTATTTGTTCTATCCACTTCTTAATATTTGCCCAAATTTTTTTTGCTGCCGGGCACGTCCACCATAGTTGGTAATATGTTCCTTGGGATTTCTTGCATTTCCAACATGTTGAGCTATTGTTCGGGTACATCTTTGCAAGTCTTGTCGGTGGCAAATGCCATCTATAAAACATCTTCAACTGGTTTTCCTTGTATGCCACCGATAATGTTAGTTTTGCATTTACTTGCCACATTGTTTCCCATCTCCCCAGATCTATTGTATAATTAAAGTTTTGCGCCCATTTAATCATTGTATTCTTTGTCAGGGAGTTGATTGATCCCATCCTGGCTCTGGGATAATCGCACCCTGGTTTAGAGGTTTCGACCGAGGCTTTTCCTCGAATGTATACATTAAGAAAATAAAACCCGAAGAATTTCTAAGAGAAAACTCATTTTATTGTAAAGTAAAAAAAATAAAGATAACTCTTACTATCTAATTAATTGGCTACATCTTGCCGGCGTTCCTGCCTGACCTCTTGGCAGGAGAACAAAGGAGTAAGAAGAAGGATAATGGAGGCTAGAAAGGAATGCACGCTTGCGCACTTAATACTGATAACAAAACTTGGCAAAACTACAGTAAGCCTATTAGACCAAAAATGACAGCTCAGCTGGGAAATACAAGAACGCAGTGACAATCCCCTTCTTTGCCAGTTGAGCGAACATCAGGTACATCATCACATAAGGCACATCTTCTTACGCAGATACTCGTGTTGAGCTGCTGGGAGTGGCTTGTTGAGGATATCTGCAATCTGATCATGTGTAGATACATATTGCATTTTAACAAAACCCTTTTTCACCAATTGTTTTATGTTCTGGTAACGGATGTCAATGTGTCTGGACCTAGAACCTGTGAAATGTGATTCAGAAATATAAACGACCGATTCATTGTCTTCCATCACGGTGATTGGTCGGGTTGGACGTGTCCAGATATCTGTGACCAAAGCATCAAACCAAGTTAGAGAATTACATGCATCTGAAACACAAGCATATTCAGCTTCAGTAGATGAACAAGAAACAAAATTCTGTTTACGCACTTGCCAATAAACAGGACATCCATTCAAGAACATCATATAACCTGAAGTACTTTTGCGTGATTTCTTATCACTCGCCCAATCAGAATCTGCATAACAACATAACTCTGCATAATCAGTATGTATTGGTTCTAACAATAACTTCATGTGTTTTGTGTGCCTTAGGTATCTCAATAATTTCTTAACGCATGTCCAATGAAACTGTTTTACCTTACCTACGTGTCGTGACAAGAGATTGACACTAAGTGCAATGTCGGGTCTGGTCCAACTACTAATGTACAACAGTGACCCAATGACTGAATGATAAAGTGTTTGATCCTCGAACTCAGGACTCGGTTCTTGTGTCAAGTTGTGAAAATCTGTTTGCATGGGTGTCTTTGTTGTGTTAGCATCCTTCATGTTGCAATGATGCAAAATTTGTTCAATTTTATCTTCTTGTGAAAGACTAAACCCCTTCTGTGTTTTGTCAATCTGAACACCTAAATAAGTGCTAATATGACCTAAAGATTTCAATGTGAAGTATCTCTGCAAAGCTTTGGCAAAACTTTCACTCATCTGCTTATTTGGACCAATATAAACAATGTCATCAACATAAACAAGAACTATTTCATATGCATTGTTAGATCTTTTTGTGAACACGCACTCATCAGTTTCGGACTTAATAAAGCCCATTGAATTTAGTTTGTCAGTAAGACATAAATACCACATTAAACCAGACTGTTTCAGACCATAAAGACTTTTTTGTAGAAACCAGGTATCCCCTTCTTGCTGTCGGAACCCTGGAGGACCTCTCACATAGATTTCTTCAGATAGGTCAGCATGTAGATAAGCCGTGTCCACGTCGAACTGGAAAACTTCTAAGCCAAGGATAGTTGCAGTCGCTAAAGCAATTTTTACACTCTCAGTTCTGACTGTCGGTGAGTAGGTATTTGTGTAGTCCTCAGGATAATGTTGAGCGAAACCCTGAGCTACAAGTCTGGCCTTGTACAATGACTCACCATTTGGTTTCTTTTTGATTCTGTAGACCCATCGAGTGCCAATGAGTCTTTTGTTTGCTGGAGGTTTTGCAGGTGTAAACACTTTAAGTTTCTTTAGACTGTCCATTTCAACCTGCATTGCATCATACCACTTCTCTTGCTCTGAATCAGGAAGACACTGGATTTGTGTGAACGTATCAGGTGGAAGTGTAACATTGCAAATCAAAGGCAAGGGTGCTTTTGTCAGTTGCCACGAAAATCGTTGTCGAGGGATTCCTTTTGTGGCCCTCTTGGAATGTCTCAGAACAACAGTCCATTCTTCTTCTGCTTCGTCCTCGTCCTCACATTTGTCGCTAGCATCAGCATCTGCGGCTCGCGAAGACGGAACATCGGGTGGAGAAGAACTGGTGGATGGAACTTTTGCCTGTGAATCTTGGTCATCAGGCTGCATGGCATCAACAACATCATCTCTAGGAAAATAAACTCCAGGATCATTGGAATGAATCCTGGACCAGTCAACATCTTCCTCAAAATTAGCAGATTGGGAAATCACAATTACATGTTTAGAGTCAATAAATTTGCTCCATTTTGAGTTATCATCAATACCCATAACTCTCAGTCTCTTTGCTACTGGACCTCCTTTTCTTCTTTGAGCTAAGGGAATGTTCACCATAGCGTATGAACCAAAAATATGGCGGTTTTTGAGATCTGGCTTGTAACCATACATCATGAAGAAAGGAGTCTGATTTATTACACTGCTCCAAGTACGGTTGACAATGTAATTTGCATATTTGATAGCTTCACCCCAGTATGGCATACTAAGGTTGGCGTCTTCTAGGAGGCAACGCATCATGGTTTGCAGGACCCCTTGACGTCGTTCTACAACCCCGTTATGAGCCGGTGTGTAAGGAGCTGAAGTCTGATGGATAATTCCATTCTTACGCATCCAATCCTGGAAACGCTGAGACATGAATTCGGCACCACGATCACTCTGGATTCTGGCGATGCGAACTTGGTGTTGGGTAGAAACAAGGGCTGCAAAGTCTTTAAAGATCTGAAAAGTCTCAGATTTTTCTTTCATAGGATATACATATCCATATCTGGAATAATTATCAACAATTGTTAGAAAATATTTCCTGCCACCAAGTGTTGGCGGAAATGGACCAACTATGTCAGTGTGTACCAAATCAAAAATGCGTGTTGACAGGCGTGTAGTGTGTTTGGGAATGGCTGCTGCTTTGGATTTGGCCTTCTTGCAGACAGCACAATCCAAAAACACCTTACACCCCTTTAGATCCAAACCTTTTGCGAATTCCGGCATTTTTCTAAGAACACGGAAACTGGCATGCCCCAATCTTCTATGCCACTCGTGGATACACCTGTAATGCAAAGGTTTATCAGTTAGTGAATTTTCAACATTGACAGTTTTATGAGGAACCTCAGGCTTGCTCTGAGCAACCTGTTTCCTAATTTTCTTTTTGTTGGCTTTAGGAGCCTTTGGAATAGCAACAGGATCTCTCTCTGGAGCATCTCTCTCTGGGCCTGCGCTCTCCTTCTTTGGAGATTGTATACTTGCCTGTGCTTGCGATTTAGGCTTTGGCTTTAAGTAATAAACACCACCAATCAACATGGTTTCAGCAACAATATCTCCATTTTTAACTATGTAACTTGCTTTCTCAAGGTGGTGAACCTGGAACTTTAAAGCTCTAGATAAGTGGGCTTGACTAAGCAAATTGCTATTTGCTGTTGGTATGTAATAAACATCAGGGATGAATGTATCGAGCTCTTCAACATAAACAGTTCCTTTTCCTACGACCTTACAAGGATGATTGGAAAAAGAATAAAGTTCTCGTAGCTCAGGTTCAGGCTCGTGCATCTCTGTGAAAAGTTCCTTTCTGTAGGTAACATGCAATGCTGCACCACTGTCCAAAGTCCACAAAAGCCGTCTATCGTACTCTGGATGAGGTTGTGGATCATTGGTTATTGCCAGTGTAGCAAGTGGAGCTTGTGAATCACGCCTTGGACCACGACGACCTTGTCTTCCACCTCTGCCTCTGCCTCTGCCTCTGGAGTCTGTTCCTCTGGGCTGGTATGAGATGGGAGCTGGTGCTCGTTGGGGACAATCCTGGGTGGCATGTCCCACACAATTGCAGATGTTGCATCTTGGCATCCTTGGAACATAGGCCCTTCCTCGGAAGTGACGCCTTGCTGGAGCTCTTGATGCGGGTGGTTCCCTCAAATGTGGCGTGGCTAGCATGAATGCCTCCTCTTCAATTAACAGTCTACATACATTGTCCACTGTGCGTTGAACAATAGGGACTTGGTTAATTTTTGTAACAGCATCTTTCCATTCATAGCTCAATGAGTTAATGATAATGCTGATCATTTGAATATCATCAATATTATGACCTCTTTCTCTCAATTCTGTTCTGATTCCTTTCAGTTTGGTCAAATGTCCTCCAATTTGATCACCAGGTTTCGATCTCGAACCATGGAGCTCAGACATGAGCAAACACGAAGATTCAATTGAAACGGGCCTGTAGCAATTTTCCAATTGGGCCCAAATTTGTTGGGCTGTTGCATCAGGCGGAAAAGTGACCTGCAGTTCAGTATCCATGGACATCAATAATGTTGTGCGACTCTAATCTCTAAGTCTCTTATTGCAAAAGTCCATGGCTGAGCAGGAGGATTAAAAATCATGCAGTTAGTGCCTTCTCTGAGAAGCAATAGTGTAATCTCACTGACCCAGGCTTTATAATTGCGTCCTGACATTTTTAGTTTGGACTCACCAGTTAGTGGGGCAACAGAAAATGCCTGGTGAGGAACATGCATTTGATATGCTGGCTGTGCCATTGGAGGTGGACCAGGAGCTGGTCTTGGTTGTGCCATGGCTGGGGGCACATATGCAGGCATTTGTGGCTGTTGCATTGGAATCTGCTGTATTCCAGCTGCCATTTGTGCTTGAGCTTGCCTTTGCTGCCTTAAGTATTGTTGTGTTCCATCTAAAGAGACACCAACACCACCAGGGGGTGTAGAAGATCGGGTCTGTGGAAACACTTGTGGCATTTCAGCCTGAATATTTGAACGAGCCAAGGACACGTTTGGTAACGTCTGCTGCAACAATTCAAAATGTTCATGCAAACTGTGTTGCCTTTCAGCTTCCTCTAGTAAATTACTTTGGCCGGCAGATGGTGCTGCACCTATAGTCTCGGGCAGGTCTGCATATGTGGCACTTGTAATTTGATCAGGGAGGATTTCATGTGACGTGTGCATTGCTCTCTGTTTTAATTGGCCTGACACAGAATCCACCAGGGGGTGTGTCTTTGGCTCTGAAGAAGAAGCCAAAATGGCGCTTTTAGAGATTTTTAAGTCACGAGGCTCTCTCTTATCTTGCTCAAGCATAAGCAAATCCATCTTAAACTGGGATAGCTCATTTTCATAATATTTGATATGCTCCCGATAGAACTTGATATCTTTCTCATGCTGAGTAAGTTTGGGGCTTTGAGGAGAATAACAAATCTTTTCTCTCTCTGTGTGGGAGGAAAAATGCTCCGCGGTTTGTGAAAACTTTGGCCTTGCACCAAGCATTTCAAAATTTGAGGGCTCTGGGAGGATAGACTGGGGGCACGCATATTGAGGATAAAACCCTACTGACCTCAGTCGTAGTTCATCATCTTCAAAAGCGGCTGTACTGTTATCTCTCCCTTGATGCCTTTCCGAAAGCATTTTTTCGGTTTCCTCACCTGTGGTTTCTTCCAGGCGTGTAGCTGAAGCAATTGGTTGGAAGTTTGAAAACCTTCTTTCTGTTTGCTCTTCGTTGGAAAGATCAATCAAAACATTTACGAAGAGTGGTCTTTTTTTCTTTTTTTCCTTCGGCATGTTAGTAAATAATTAGATTAGCGTTCCTCAGTCGCAAAAATAATCATCCTAACTAACTAGCCTAAGAGGTCTTATCAGAGGTAACAAAGAAGGAAAAAGCCATAACTTTTAACCGTCCGACTGCTACCAGGTGTCAGGGAGTTGATTGATCCCATCCTGGCTCTGGGATAATCGCACCCTGGTTTAGAGGTTTGGACCGAGGCTTTTCCTCGAATGTATACATTAAGAAAATAAAACCCGAAGAATTTCTAAGAGAAAACTCATTTTATTGTAAAGTAAAAAAAATAAAGATAACTCTTACTATCTAATTAATTGGCTACATCTTGCCGGCATTCCTGCCTGACCTCTTGGCAGGAGAACAAAGAAGTAAGAAGAAGGATAATGGAGGCTAGAAAGGAATGCACGCTTGCGCACTTAATACTGATAACAAAACTTGGCAAAACTACAGTAAGCCTATTAGACCAAAAATGACAGCTCAGCTGGGAAATACAAGAACGCAGTGACATTCTTCACTATCTCTCTCTTCCTCCATTTTATATTGTAATAGAAATTTATAAAATTTTGCTAATTAGCTTCTCTTCTGATCCTAATATAATTCATCATAGCTTTTTAATACATTAAACACTTTTATAAAAGAGTCTGGAGGGAGGCCCTTCTGGGCCTCCCTCCAGCATGCCAGCCAGGCTTCCCACTGAAATCCAGGGCAAGACTCCACACCCTCGCAGGGAAGGGATCCTTGGCAAAGGACCAGAGGGACCCTAACTGCCCCATCAACCATCGCCCTTATATAGCTTATCAAGAGTTGCATGGCTTGAGTCAGCAGGAGGTCTGCAGAGTTGCATGGCTTGAGTCACAGAGGTACTCATTAGGATCAAATTTTTTCCTTAGGAAATTAGGAGGGAAGCTGACTCTTTTTTTTTTATTATTTGATTTCTATGCTGCCCTTCTCCGGAGACTCAGGGCAGCTTACAATGTGCTAAGCAATAGTTCTCCTGTATGTTTATTCAGGAAAGAGGTTGTTAAGCATGGGGGTGGGGGGCATATACGGAGGTGCTGTGCTTGGTGGAAGAGCAGAGGTGTGGGGTGGGGGGCGTAAATACCCAGGATTCATCAAAAGGAGTATGTTTGAAGTCCAAGAGGAAAATTCTTTTTACCACTTTTTTTTTTTTTTGCCTGGGGCCTTTATATTGCTCTGGCTTTGATTTGCCCACCCTACCAACACTTTGGTGATAAATTTCTAAACATTTTTGCCAGCCTTGCTGGAGGGAGATGCCACCTATACCATTTCCTCTGTATAACTTGATGGCAAGATATGCAAATTGAGGGTGGTACAGAAGACTTTGAGCTACATGCAATGAGGGATGGTGTTTGAAGTCAAAGAGACTTCAAACAGCCTCTTAAATTTAAGAGAATTTAAAGATGCCAGATTCCCTAATTATCCACACCTCTAATTACCCCCCACCTCTGCTCTTCCACCAAGCACAGCACCTCTGTATATGCCCCCCCCACCTTTATGCTTAACAACCTCTTTCCTGAATAAACAAACAGGAGAACTTAAAGAGCCAGATTCCTTCCTAATTTCCTAAATTTCCTAAAAAGCCCCACCTGATGGATCACTCATCCTCTACAGCCCCCCTCTCCCACTCCACCCCCGCGCTGCCCTTGGCAGCCTCATGAGGTTCCGAACTGACAGGTGAGCGGCTCATAGCCGGGGGTGGGGCAGAGCCCCAAGCGCTACTAACCAGGACAGCCCCCTCCCCATGTCTTTTGTGGCTGGATCCCTTGTCCTCTACAGCCTCCCTCCCCCACCCCATCCTTTGTGGCAAAGAGATGTGAACCAGCACTTGTCTCAGGCACTTTGGACAAAGGGGGGGTCTTTCTTTCTTTCTTTCTTTCTTTCTTTCTTTCTTTCTTTCTTTCT
>WNWU01000120.1:930321-967433 GCA_012654045.1 Ptyas mucosa | reverse complement strand
TTCTTTCTTTCTTTCTTTCTTTCTTTCTTTCTTTCTTTCTTTCTTTCCTTCTTTTTCTTTCTTTCTTTCTCTCTCTTTCTTTTTCTCTCTCTCTTTCTCTTTCTCTCTCCCCTTTCTTTCTTTCCTTTCTTTTTCTTTCTCCCCCCACCCCCCTCTTCTCTTCCCATTTGGGATAATGGATCCCTCATCCTTTACAGCCCCATCCCCTTATCTTTTGTGGCTGGATCCCTTGTCCTCTACAGCCCCCCTCCCCCACCCCACCCCCCTGCTCTTGGCAGCCTCAGGAGGCTCCGAACTGACAGGCGAGCAGCTCATGGCGATGGGAACCAGCCCTTGTCTCAGGCAGTTTGGACAAAGGGGGGGGGCGTTTTTGGCCCTCCTGAGCCTCCCTCTGAACTGCAGCCCCCGCTCTTCTACTCCCAAAGCCCCCGAGTACCTGCACCAATTGGCTGGCTGTGAATTGTCCTGGGAGGCCAAAAGCCCGACGCGAACTGTACTTCGATGAATGGCCCCAGCGAAGGGACTGGGATGGAGGGGCCATGGCCGATGTGCTGGGGCGAAAGACTGGGGGCAGGTCCAGTGGTGGGTTCCTCCCGGTTCGGCCCGGTTCCCCCGAGCCAGTAGCGGTGACGATATGATGTCAGTGAACCGGTTCTGCCCCCCCCACCTGCCCCCCTGCCCCTCCCACCCACCCCCTGCATTATTCTTACCTTTTATTTGGCTCCACCCCCAATCTATTGCTGCCTCCTAAGTCCCAGCTGATGGCTAGAGGAAAAAAAACCTGTTTAAACTCTTGCCCTGGGGCTTCAAAGGGCCGCCCTACAGTCGTTCAGTGTTAAAAGAAAACAAATGAGTAGACTGGTGCCTGCAAAAATACATGAGTAGATCAGTGCCTGCAAAAATAAATGGGTAGATCAGTGCCTGCAAAAATAAATGGGTAGATCAGTGCCTGCAAAAATAAATGGGTAGATCAGTACAGCTCTGCAAGCAGTTAAAAGCCTGGTAGACCAGTACCTCTGCTAAATCCTAAATAATTGTCACATGACCATCAAGGCACACCCACAAAATAAGCCTTGCCCACAGAACCAGTAGTAAAAATTTTTAGAACCCACCACTGGGTGGGTCAGACGAGGATAAAAGTTTGTGGCTAATAATGCAGAGGTGAAAACTTTAAGGAGAAACAAGTAAGGTGAAGAGTCCAAGCCGAAAAGTCCTAGACCAGTGATGGCTAACCTTTTTGCCATCGCGTGCCAAAAGCGGGGGGAGTGCGGTGGGGTCACATGCACGCATGCCCACACCCATAATTCTATATGCCCTTCCCCCTTGTGCTCCCCCTGCCTTTGGCACGTGATGGCACGGTGGGCCTGGTAGACCCGGTTTTTGCTCTCCCCAGAGCCTTTCTAGGAGCCTGGGGAGGGCAAAAATGGCTTTCCTCACGCCCCCAGAGGCCTTCCGGAGGCCAGAAAGTGTGTTTCCTGACTTCTGGTGGGCTCAGAAGGCCCGAAAATCAGCTGGCTGGTGCACGCATGCGTGCTGGAGCTGAGCTCGCGTGCCCACCGATATGGCTCCGCATGCCACCTGTGGCACCCGTGCCATAGGTTCGCCATCACGGTCCTAGACCCTAGGAAAAGGCAGCATCTCCAGCCAGGAATTGTATGGGTGAAAGATGGTGGGCATTGTAGTTCAATGACATCTGCAAGTCTGCCTCGCCCCTCTTCAGCATCAATGCATTCCTAATCTGCACCTATTGCAGCTGTAGATTAGCACATGCATGTTTCTTTTACTATTGCAGTGATTTTCAGTCTCTATTTTTTAAAAATCTGGGTGCTTGCTTTTCAAACTTTGGCTTTTCTTAGGGGTGATATGGGTGAGTCTCTCTGGCGGGATCCAGATAGAGGACTTTACTATTGTCCACTGGCACCCCAGTCGTCCCCCTCCCCGCAACGGCTTCAGCAAATGGATGAAATGCAGAGACCTTTCCTTTTGTGCCTAGAGAGGAGGCAGGGAAAGGGGAAAGGGGGCTGGGAGCCCAGTTTCTGCCCCCACCTGTTCCTTTGCCAGGTTATGCTGCGGAGATCCCCTCACAGGGAGAGTCAAACAAAGTTATAAACAGTAGCCAACATCAAAACAGATTAGGCAAAACAAACCTTATTTCATTCTTCGACAAAATGACTAAATGAGTGGACCAGCGAAATGCTGTGGACATAGTATACTTAGATTTCAGGAAAGGATTTGATAAAGTAGATCATAACTACTTCTTGGCAAGCTAGAAAAATGTGGGATAGACAGCACCCCCACAAAATGGGTTCCTAACTGGCTGACAAATCGGACTCAATGTGTAGTCCTCAATGGAACTAAACCCTCATAGAGGAAAGAAAGCAGTGGGGTACCTTCATGTTGCAGTTTAGATCCAGCACTCATCAAAATCTTCATAAACAATCCAGACTAGGGGATAGAAGGGAACTCATCAAATTTTCAGACGACACTAAGCTGGCAGGAGTTGCCAACACCCCAAAAGACAAGCTCAAGATCCAAAAAAGGCTTGACAGACTTGAACAGTGGGCTCCAGCTAACAAAATGATATTACACAGATAAAAGTAACGTTTTACACTTAGAGAAGATAAACCAACTGCATGGGTATAAACTAGGTGAATTAAGCCAGTATAAACTGGTTTAATGCCCATAAACTGTGAGAGGGATCTTGGAGTCCCAGTGGACAATCACTTAAATGTGATCCAACAGTGAGTGACAGCAGCCAAAATAACCAATACAATCCTAGGCTGCATTAATACTTGGCTCAGTTACAAAGATCGGTTGCTAGGAGGCGAAAAGGACCTGCTGCCATGTAATTCCTGAAAATATCTTCCAAATGACTTGGTGGAGCCTGGACAAGCATGTTTTTCCACCTCTTGTCGCTAGATGGCGATCAGGCAACATCTGTGCCTAGAAAGCCATCAACACTTTAGTCGGTGCCATCTGTGCTTGAGCTTGAAAACGGAGTTTTAAATCATCGAGTACTGCATTGCTAGAAAGGATGGGAGGAGATGAGAGGCGCAGAGGAACTTCCTCTTCCGGTTCACCCATGGGAGTAAGGTGGTGTGTGCAGAGCGGCTTTTGTGCTCTTCCCAGGGTCGAAGCAGCAGCTGGCAGGTGAGCGGAGGGCAGCAGGTGGGAGGAAAGTCCTGGAGCAAGTCGGGCTGTTCGGTTCCCTCCACGGCCTGGAAGCGGAGAAGCAACTGGGCTGAAGCCTCTCAGCTGCTGCTGCTGCAGGTTCCTTCCCTCCCCACATTGGAGCCCTCTGGTGCTGCAGGCTGTGAAACTGGTGGCTGCCATTTCCTGCTGGTGGGAAGACTGGAAAAGCCTCTTTCAAGTGGAGGTTGATTCTCTGGGAATGGCTTCCCTCCAGAGGTTGTGGCTGCTCCGTCCCTGGAGGGCTTTGAGGGGAGATTGGGCAGCCATTTCCTCTGGATGGAATAGGGTCTCCTGCCTGAACAGGGGATGGACTAGAAGACCTCCAAGGTCCCCCCAACTCAATTATTCTCTTATGGACCTGAGGTTTTCCGGGCAACAAGGTCGGACTGATGTGCCTCTGGTCTTTTTTAGGTTTTTGACAAAATGGGGTTGGGATAGGTGGGCTTTTATACATTCTTTGGGGGTTTGTGTTTGAAATGCTCCATTTTAATGGTGGTGGGTTAATTTTTTAATTTTTATTTATTTTTTAATTTATATGCCGCCCTTCTCCGGAGACTCAGGGCGGCTTACAATGCGTTAAGCAATAGCCTTCATACTTTGGTATATTTTATACAAAGTCAGCTTATTGCCCCCACAAACCGGGTTCTCATTTTACCCACCTTAGAAAGGATGGAAGGCTGAGTGAACCTTGAGTCTGGTGAGAATTGAACTTGCAGTAATTGCAGGTAGCTGGATGTTAAATGCTGCCCTGGTAGGAGGCATTAGCCTCCTACGCCACTCAGGCTCCTTTTAATCCTCCATAATCCTATTATGTGCTAAAAGTCCTGTCTGGTCCTTCTTAATCCCATCAACTGGAGCTGAAGGTGTTTTATTTGGCCCAGTCTTTCTTAATGGGCACCAAATATCCATCTCTAAAGGCTTCAGGCATCTGCTAGAGGCTGTTGGGGCTGCTTTCTGCCTTGTTGAGATTTTTCTCCATTTCTCCTTTGGGGAAGTATAATATTCTGCCTCTTTTAACATTCCCCGAAGTATTTTTTTGGGTGGGGGGCTTCCCACAAAATTAATACCAAACATTAAAATCAAGGACATATGAGGAAGGCAGAGGTGGAATGGGGGTGAGGGGGGATCTACTACTCGATCAAGGACAAGCAAAGGTAGTCACTTACCTCACTTACCATTGGTTCACTGAGCCTTCCAAGTTACAGTGGCACTGTAGAAGCAGATGTAGTTATGAAGGTGCAGGAAAATGAGTTGCACCAATTTGGATTCTGGCAACTGGTGCACTTTTATATCATGGTTTCAGCATCTCACACTCATCATCCTGACCTTCCCAGCTGACTTCTGACAAGCAAACTCAGTGGGGATGCCAGCAGGAAGTTGCAAGCCATGGTCATGTGACATTATCTTTAACAACCCACAATGAGTTCTTTAAAAACTGCAGAGGAACAGATGTAAATTGGCACCGTCATTTGAAATCATGCTTCATGATCGGGCCGCTTAGTGACACAGATACCAGTCCCAATTGCAGTCAGTAAGTGAGGACTACTTAAGTTGGGATGTCACCAAAGGGGTTGTGGAAAGTATTTTCTGCCCTTACTGGAGCTCAGTGTTTCCACGGGCAAAACTCATGCTTCAAATCTTGCAGAGGCTCTAGGCATCATTTCATCAGTTAAAACCTCACATCTGTAAAGCTAGTGCCATGCAGATTGACAGGTGTGGCTTGATAATATAAAAGACAGAGTCCAAGTCCCGGGGTGAATTTTCCTGGATGTCCATTCCTGGGAAGATTGGCAACTGTCCTGAATGTTTCCTACTTGTGAATAATCTTCCTCACTGTAGAACAATGGATTTTAAATTGTTTGAAAATGGCCTTTTAATCCTTCCGAAATTGATCGGCAGCAACAATTGCTTCTCTAAGATCATTACTGATGTCTTTACTCTTCGGCATTGTGTTAACACACAGCTCAATGCCGGAGACCAGGAAACTCCTACAACTTTGGCTTTTATAGATGTAGTCATACTTGCTGCTGATCAATTGATCAAGGGCACTTTATTAGCACTACTTGGCTGCTACTTTGTCTCTTTATACTATGGAAGCAGTGAGAAATTTCCTAATGGTGAGAACAAATAACCAACAGAACGGCTTGCCTTCAGACATTGTGGTGCACTGGAAGCTTTTCAGAAGAGTCGTAATAGCCACTTCTCCAAAATGGTATAAGGTTTCCTGCTTGAGCAGGGCTTGCGTTAGAAGACCTCCAAGGTCCCTTCCAATTCTGTTATTCTCTTCTGTTCTGTAACGATGATATTTATGATACCTTGATAAGTAAAACCATAGAAATCAAATAGGGTGTACTTTCTTTATCACTTGACTGTATTTGAAAAAATCCTTTGCATTGCTAAGAATTTGTGATTGACCTAGTCAAGAAGTGAATTTCATCATTTTTCATTGTAATGTCATTTTTTTTTCTTTTTTTCTCATCTTCTGCAACCATTAAAGATACACTTTTATTTGAATCTTATAGACAAAGAGGATGGCAATAAGAGCCCTCTGGACAACTGAGGATAACAAGCAACATTGAATAACAAAACAAGTCAGTCCAGAAATCAAAATATTTTCCATTTCCTTCAGAGAGCCACACAATTCTTCACCTTCCTCAGCAGCTGAGAGAGAAACGAGAAAAAAATCAAGAAGAGATTTCTAGCTGGGAAAAGTAGAGTGTGAAATTCAAGCATATATTACATGAAAAGTCAAGGGAGATTATTTTTCCATTCAGCAAAAGGGGGAAGTGAAAAAGTCAGTGGGGAGGAAAAGGTCAATTGGAAAGCCACATAGAGCAGACACTCTTGCAGGCCTCGCTCTGGGAGGAAGAAAATCACCAGCAAATGAAAGGACCACTAAGCAAGGGATGATCCATATTTTTTGACTTCCTCAAGAATATTAGTTGTGGAATAGCTCCATAGAGGTTCCTGTTGTGGGAAAGATACAACTTGCAAATCACAGTTGATTATGCACGAGAGGATCCAGACTGGAGAAAAGCCTTACATATATGCTGAATGTGGCAAAACCTTTGATCAGTACAACTCCGTTTTGTTTCATGGAAGGACCCACAAAGGAGAGAAGCCCTACAAGTGCTCCCAATGCAGTAAATGCTTTAGTTAGTATGGCAAGGTGGACTCACACCAAGGAGAAACCATTTGGATGTCCTAATTGTGGGAAATGTTTCAGTAACAATTCCAGCCTGGTTAAACACCAGAGGACTCACACAGGAGAGAAACCCTTTAAATGTCATGACTGTGGAAAAAGTTTCAGTCAGAATTCCAGCCTTGTTGGCCACCAGAGGATTCACACAGGAGAGAAACCATTTGAATGTCCTGTTTGTGGGAAACGTTTCAGTCAGAATTCCCACCTCGTGAAACACCAGAGGATTCACACAGGAGAAAAACCCTTTAAATGTCATGATTGTGGGAAAAGTTTCACTCAGAATTGCACCCTTGTTCAACACCAGAGGATTCACACAGGAGAGAAACCCTTTAAATGTCCTGACTGTGAGAAATGTTTTAGTCAGAATTCCACCCTGGTTCAACACCAAAGGACTCATATAGAAGAGAAACTCTTTGAATGTTCTGTTCGTGGAAAAGTTTCTCTCAAAGATCCCAGCTCATGGTGCACCAGAGGACTCACACAAGACAAAAGTCCTACAAGTGTTCCCAATGTGGTAAATGCTTTAGGGGGCATGGCAACATGGACTCACACTAAGGAGAAACCGTTTGAATGTCCTGATTGTGAGAAATGTTTCTGTGATAATTCCAACCTGGTGATACACCAGAGGATTCACACAGGTGAGAAACCCTTTAAATATCCTGACTGTGGGAATAGTTTCAGTCAAAATTCTCACCTCCTTTCACACCAGAGCACTCACACAGGAGAGAAACTGTTTGACTGTCCTATTTGTGGGAAAAGTTTCAGTAAGAATTCCAGACTCGTGAGACACCAGAGGACTCACATAGGAGAAAAACCCTTTGAATGTCCTGATTGTGGTAAAAGTTTCAGTCACAATTCCAGCCTGGTGAACCACCAGAGGACACACACAGGAGAGAAACCCTTTAAATGTTCTGATTGTGGGAAAAATTTCCGTCAGAATTCCACCCTAGTTCAGCACCAGAGGATTCACACAGGAGAGAAACCGTTCGAATGTCCTCTTTGTGGGAAAAGTTTCAGTCAGAATTCCCACCTCATGGAACACCAGAGGACTCACACAGGAGAGAAACCCTTTAAGTGTCCTGACTGTGGGAAAAGTTTCACTCAGAATTCCACCCTGGTTCAACACCAGAGAATTCACACAGGAGAGAAACCCTTTAAATGTCCTGACTGTGGGCAATGTTTCAGTCAGAATTCCACCCTGGTGAAACACCAGAGGACTCACACAGCAGAGAAATCATTTGAATGTCCTGACTGTGGTAAAAGTTTTGGCAAGAATTCCAACCTGGTGATACACCAGAGGACTCACATGGGAGAGAAACTCTTTGAATGTCCTGATTGTGGAAAGTTTTCTCTCAAAGATCCCAGCTTGTGGTTCACCAGAGGACTCACACAGGAGAGAAGCCCTACAAGTGCTCCCAATGTGGTAAATGCTTTAGGGAGCATGGCAACATGGACTCACAGCAAGAAGAAACTGTTTGAAATTCCTGATTATGATAAATGTTTCTGTGGTAATTCCAACCTAGTGTTACACCAAAGGGTACACACAAGCGAGAAACCCTTTACATGTCATGACTGTGGGAATAGTTTCAGTCGAAATTCTCACCTCGTTTCACACCAGAGGACTCACACAGGAGAAAAACCCTTTGAATGTCCTGATTGTGGTAAAAGTTTCAGTCACAATTCTAGCCTAGTGAACCACCAGAGGACTCACACAGGAGAGAAACCATTTAAATGTCCTGACTGTGGGAAAAGTTTCAGTCAGAATTCCACATTGGTTCAACACAAGAGGATTCACACAGGTGAAAAACCGTTTGACTGTCCTGTTTGTGGGAAAAGTTTCAGTAAGAATTCCAGACTCATGAGACACCAGAGGACTCACACAGGAGAAAAACCCTTTGAATGTCCTGATTGTGGTAAAAGTTTCAGTCACAATTCTAGTCTGGTGAACCACCAGAGGACTCATACAGGAGAGAAACCCTTTCAATGTCCTGACTGTGGAAAAAATTTCCGTCAGAATTCCACCCTGGTTCAACACCAGAGGATTCACTCAGGAGAGAAACCGTTTGAATGTCCTTTTTGTGGGAAACGTTTCAGTCAGAATTCCCACCTCATGGAACACCAGAGGACTCACACAGGAGAGAAACCCTTTAAATGGCCTGATCATGGAAAAATTTCCCTCAGTGATCCCAACTCGTGGTGCACCAGAGGACTCACACAGGATGGAAACCATATGAGTGTCCCATTTGTGGAAAAAGTTTCAGTTGGAATTCCAACCTGGTGATACACCACAGGAGAGAAACCATACAAGTGTCCAGATTGTGGAAAAGATTTCAGTAGTAGGACTAGCCCTCTAAATCATATGCTTATAGACATGGGAGAAACCATTTGAGTACCCTGAATGTGGATGGTGCTTCAGGAAACATTCCAGCCTTATATGCACACAAGAAAATCCACTTCACGTCCCAAGTGATCAGTGTAGAGAAAGCTTGAATTTCATTTCTAATATCCCATTGTAAGTCCAGCTGAGATATTAACTTTTAAATTTGACTACAAAGAATTTGCCTATTTTTTTGTAGACAAATATGCAATGGTATTAGAAGAAAAAAAATGCAACATACTAATTTGATAATGCCTATTTGGCCATCAGCAGCAGAAGCTGCTGGATATGGGTAGTCCTCGGGTTGTGAATGCAATGGATCCTGCCCATTCCATCCTTAACTCAAGACTTTGTGGGAGTGAATCTCTTACATTGAATGACATCACTTCCTGCTTTCGCTCTTGCATTTGTTGCTTTCTTACCCCAGATCAGCCTGATTCGGCCTCCGGCACAGAGAAAGCAACCCCTGGAGCGGGGTTGTACCCTGCGTCCTCTCAAGGCTACTTTCTTGTCAGCAAAGAATTGAGGATTGCATTCCTGTAGGCTTTGGCAGCCCTTTGCAAAAAGCCTTTGCCTGTAGGGACAGGGTTTTGGAGGAGTGCGTCTTTTCCTCTCAAGTTCTGCTGGTGGCTTTTTGCAAAGGGCTGCTGAAGCTTACGCAATCTCCCTGCAGGCTTAGGCAAGGAAATGGCAAACGGAGGGAAGGGCTGAATGACCGAAGCCTTACCTCAGTTTGTAAACGTCTAGGTCTCAATTCACAGAGAATAGAGGCTTTAAATGTGAGATTACACAAAATCTCGCAGTACATTAGGCCTCTGGTCTTTGTGAATGTGGGCAAAGAAACAGCAACAGAGAGGAGGTCATTGCAAGGTAAGTGACTCCACAGGCGAAGTGCCTGTGAAGACCCAGTGAGGAGGGGGCGGGCGAAATATGCAGGGTGAATGATGCAGAGCCTCTGCGGTCATTTGTAATAGTGAACAACTGCTGTGGTGCTGTAATATTCATAGTCTCGGGATTTGTTGGTCAACGCTAGGAGGCGCTTATTGCGTAACTTCAAATGTTCGCTAAGGAAATGCTCATAACCCAGGGATTACCTGTATTTATTTTTGTAGAAATTGTGCAATCATGTAAAAATCTTTTTGAGAGTGTTCTTTACATTTTTATCATGGTAGATGATAAAAATACCACCTACAGAGTCCCAGCCTTTTTCTCCCTGGGTGCGCTTGAGATTTTCAGCCCCAGAATTTTCCAGCCAGCATCTCTTGGGGATTTGAGCAGTCAGACTATAGTTAGAGATTGTGGCTCCTCATATAAAGGAGAAAGCAAGAAGAGGAGAGAAGTAGAGGAGGTTCATAGTTTATCTTTTCCAAACAATTCCAGGAATTCAGTACACCAAGCATGTCTATTCAGATTGTGTCAAGAATGAGGCACGCAAGTGGAAGAAACCATATGAATAGCAAATAGTTTGGGGGAGTTTGGGGCAATGACAAAACCAGTGTGAATTTTCAGATGAAAAGGCTGTTCATGGAGAAGAGCTGTAGGAATATTGAGTTGAGGAGAAAAGGAATTGGGGTTTTGAACACAGGACCTCAAGGTTTATTCGCTATTCCTGCTGTGATCTCCTTTGTTTTTAGGGGCCTCCTTGTTAGCCTTTGAGAGCTGGTGGGTGAGAGGAGCACCAAGGGACTGATACTTTTGTGGTCATCGTCCCCTTCCCGGTGGGAGATGTGAGGGAAAAATTATACAGTAGATAATGTTTAATTTCTAAAACAGCATTGCGTAAAAATCTTGAATAGCTTTTGAGAAAGACAGATAAAGGAAAGTATCAGAATTTCTGTAAACAGAAGATGTTTCCTGTTCTTCCATTTGTCTCTCAGGGCTCCTTAATGTTTTTTTTCCCCAAAAATTTATCCTTCAAATGTGGGGAGGAATTATTATTTTTAGCAGCAAAAGTGACATTTCAGCTATGCAGATGAATGATCCTGATTTTTCTGGGATTGGAAGACACCAAAGAATTCCAAGATTGTTCATTTCATTTCACAATTTTTTTAGTAGCTCTCATTACATGAAGGACACCCAACAACCAGGACTGGGCCAACCATGGAGATACCGTGTGTGGAGAAAGCAAGAGGGTCTTGGCCAAGTCTTAAGTCCAAGTGATTTCAAATTTAAACATATGCAAAATTTCTAAAATTTAAAATAATAAAAATATATTTAATCAATTTTCCTTCTTTTCTTTGCACCATCTTTATTATGTCTCAGTTTATTATGGTTAGGAGTCGGAAACCCTTTCAATGATCCCAAAGCCTCTGAATCTCACAGGGCTATATAAAAATATCAAGCAAAATTAAATAAAGCCAACCTAAGAGTCAGAGGGGATGGTCTACAGGCCGAGGTCAAAAGCTTCCACTCGGACGAACAGACCCATTTCCTCAGAATTAAAATTTGAAGCTCAGATTGAAAGGGGTAAAGTAGGTGTTCTTTGGAGGATACTGGATCTTGAAAGCTGCAGGGCTGGAGTAGCAGGAACAGCTGAATGGATAGATTTTGTGGGGACAAAGAAAGCTCCATTTGGTGGTCACCAGGCTACAGCCTGAGAGACGCTCATTTCCAGTCCTGCTCCAGGCACAAAGCCATCTCAGAGACCTTGGCCTGTCCAGTCCTCTCAGGCCTTGGAAAGGGGAAATCCGCTTTCAAAAAACCTTGCCAAGGAAACGGCAGGGAAACGGGAGTGCAGGATAACTCCCCAAAACCTACTTTTGCAACTGAGCGAACCTTGGGAGATTGAAGCCTGACCTACTTAACTTCTCAAGATTAGGGAGGTGGTGTACCATAAATATTTATGAAGTTCTTGTTTGTGTGCATTGCCGCTAAGTGATTTCCAGCTTCATCCTATCAATAGAATAATGAAACATGGAAGAATTACTGGAAACATCGACTCTCCTTGCTTCCAAACCACCTTGAGATAGGAGATATTTTTTCTATCTGCATCCTTGTAGGGCCTAAGTCTCACCAGAGGGAAGCACAGGAGTTAGATTTATTTTTTAAATTCATTCTCTGCAATGGCCTGGAAGAGGCAGAAATTCAGCGTCCATTGTCCATTTCGGCTGGCTTCGCTGCCCAGCCCCCGAATCTTGCTGGGTGATGTAATGAAGGGGCTTGGTTGTGCCATGTGGTGAGGTAGATAATCCTATTATGTTCTGGAGGGTCATGTCTTAATCCCATCACCCTGGAGCTGAAGGCCTTTTGTTTTGTAGATAGGCTGGCCCAGTCTTAACCTGCACCAAATATTTGTTGGGGGTGGGGAGCTGCCCTTTGTCTTTAAAAACTTGCTTCTCCTTTTCTCATCCAGGGAAATAATAATATTCTGCCTTTTTAAATATTTCCTAAAATATTTCATTCTTCTAGGAAGGGTAGGCACTAACTTTCTTCACTTCCAAACACACCCATGCTAAATGCCCTGTGCTTCTGTAACTTTGCATACACAGAAGTTTCCATTAGGTCAAAGCGAATAAGTGGCATAGCCCTGCAAGGCTAGAAAAGGGGGAGGGGGGCTTGGAAAGAGGAGATGACTGTATATGGTAAGAGAAATGTTTCCAAAAGGCATTTCAAACGGTTGGGGAAAAGTTTGGTAATAGAGGTGTGTGTGCAAAAATGTACCAAAGTCGCCCCATTCTTTTCTTAATTTGGAATTTTTTATCAAATAAAATATACAAAACAGATAATAACGAAGAATGGAAACAGGAAAGCAGGAAAGGAATCGAAAAAAGAAAATTCATATAATTGCAACTTCCACCTTTTTCTCTGTTGAGAAATTGTCATCACACATTGTTATATGGAAATTATCTCTGCTCAGTTGACCGGAATAAAAACTTCCTTGGAAACTGGTTGTGGCCTGAAGTCCCTTCCTCAGAGAAATCCAGTCCAACATTTCTCTTCCACTTTGCTCATATCTGCAGAGGAACAGGGAGATTTTCTCTATACACAGGTAGCAAGCAGTAACCAGAACCTCATGGTAGAGTCCCACTTAAGGACTTCTTGGGCCAGGTGGGATGCCAGGGAATGAGACAGCACCAACAAGTCATGTTTTTCTAACCCTGCTGGATATGTCACTTACTGTCAGGGTGAATAAAAATAGATGATTTTTTAAAAAAAACAAAAAAACCCTGATTTTTAAAAATTGAAATTGGATTTTTTTTAATTTAAATTGGATTTTTTTGTTTTGTTATCAAATTTATTTTAATAAAATGCTTTTGGAGTAAAAATGATAGTTTTCTGTTTAAGATACATTAATAACTTAGTCTATATGAAATGGAGCTTAGTTGTGTAGCATGAAGCTGTATATTCTGCAATATTGGGACTGTCGGTGAGTCAACAGCTGGTCAGAGGAGGGTCTGCTCCAGGACAGTTATTCTTTAAAAATTATGATTTAAATCCAGTTGATTTAAATCAAGCCTTTTTACTAGTGATTTAAATCAAGATTTAAATCGTGATTTAAATCGACTTGATTTAAATCAAATCCACCCTGCCTGCTTCCCTGGGATCTCATAGCCCACAGCACAATGGTGAAATCCAATTTTTTTTACTACTGGTTCTCTGGGCTTGGCTTGGTGGGTGTGGCAGGGGAAGGATACTGCAAAATCTCCATTCCCATCCCACTCCAGGGGAAGAATAGTGCAAAATCTCCATTCCCTCCCCACTCCTGGGGGAAGGATATTGCAAAATCTCCATTCCCTCCCCAGTCTGGGGCCAGCCAGAGGTGGTATTTGCCGGTTCTCTGAACTACTCAAAATTTCCGCTACCGGTTCTCCGGAACTTGTCGGAACCTGCTGGATTTCACCCCTGCCACAACAGGCGTGCGCGTGCACGCACACACACAAGTTTGTAGGGACCCACCAAGCTTCTTGGGAGTCAAAAGTTCACTTCCTTCTCCTGCTGTATGTTCCCTCAGGGCAGATCTGTGACTTCTCTGAGGAAACACTGTTGATGTGTGAGCCTCCCAGAAAAGCAAGTTAGAAGGACAGCAATTATGCAGCAGAAAAAGTCAAGTCTTGGTAGCCTTGGTAGTACAGTGGTCTAAAGCATCCTGTTATTAACACCAGCTGCCTGCAATTATTGCAAGTTCGAATCTCACCAGGCTCAAGGTTGACTCAGCCTTCCATCCTTTCGAGGTAGGTAAAATGAGGACCCAGTTTGTGGGGGCAATAAGCTGACTTTGTATAAATATACAAAAGTATGAAGGCTATTGCTTAACGCATTGTAAGCCGCCCTGAGTCTCCGGAGAAGGGCGGCATATAAATCAAAAAAAATTTTTTTAAAAAAAGTCTCTTTGGAGTGGCACTGAATGCCTGGTGATTTAAAGGATTCGTTATTACAGGTTTCTTCACAGCAACACAAGCTGTCATTTTTTTTTTCAGGATGTTCTCTCTCTCTCTCTCTCTCTCTCTCTCTCACACACACACACACACACACACACAGAGAGAGAGAGAGAGAGAGACACCCCTGCAGACATTGCAATCAGCTCAGTGAGAGCAACCTGACTACTCCGATAGTCAATAGGGAGAAATGGGAGAAGTATAAAGGAAGGGAATATTATGGCCAAATCCTGCCTCATCTAAAGCAGCCAATCACTTGGAAGATTCAACATATATTAAGCATGCAAACAATCACTGTTCATGCTGGATTCCAGCAAAGCATCGGCAGCTTTCTGAGCAGCCCTGACCTAAAGCAGAACCGCAGCTTATATACTGTTAGCCCATTACATTACAAAGATATAGAAACAGGCAAGCACCCTATAGCAGTGATGGCGGAGCCTTTTAGACACCAAGCGCCCAAACTGTGTGCGCACGCATGCCCAAACTGAAAGGTACGCGTATGGACATGCACAGACAAGCGCATGCACGGACATGTGCATATGCATGCATGGACCGTTCATATGCAGCAGAGACCCGAAGGCCGCCTGGCTGGTGGGAGGCAGGGCATCCCAACTCCGGCAGCACGGCAAGAGGTAAAATCTTCTGTTTTGTCGTTTGCGAAGAACATGAAGAATGGTTACAGGAATTGGGTATGTCTAGTCCATGGGTCCTCAAAACTACGGCCCACGGGCTGCATGCGTCCCACCGAAGCCATCAATCTGGCCCCCGCAGGACCACGAGGCTGCCCCACCCACATCACCCCGCCTGCCCTTTAGCCGAGCACAGGGCTTACCTTCACAAGCCCCATAGGCTGAAAATGAAAGGTAAGGCCAACAATTTTTGCCTGCAGAATGCTGCTGGAGGTAGGAGAAGTGAAAAATGGGGCAGACAGACGCTCCAGGAGACAAAAAAATGGGGCAAAAACGACCCAGTTTTGGCAAAAAAAAAAAGAGGCCATTTTTGCCTGCAGAATGCTGCTTGAGGTAAAAAATGGAGTGCACAGATGCTCAAGGAGGCAAAAAATGGGCAAAAACTGCCAGTTTTTCACCTCCACTGCCTCCAGAAGATAGATAGAGAGAAAGAGAGAGAAAGAGACAAAGAGAGAAAGAGATAAGAGCCACACACAGAGAGAGAGACTTGATTGTAAGCAACTTGGGGCTGAGAAGAATTGCTGCAAAACTGAGTTTCCTGAAGTGGACCACCAGACTCCTAAACAAATGAAAAAATGATCTAGTAAAAGGAAAAGTCAACCAAAAGAGCAACACACAAACAATAGCAAATAAAACACCCGCAAGAGCAAAACAAATTAAAGTTTAATTTGTGGGTATTGTTTAATGGACTGTTAAATTGGCCATGCCCACTTAGTCACATGACCACCTAGCCACGCCCATTCAGCCGGTCGAGGGGCCCAACTGTCTGAGGGGCCATGAATTATAAATTCACGGCCCCTCACATATAAATTACATAAATAAATAAATAATAAATAAATAAATTGGCCCCTTGTTTAAAAAATTTGAGGACCCCGGTCTAATCTAATAAAAAGAAGAACAAGTGGAGACATAATAGCAGTATTCCAATATTTGAGTAGCTGCCACAAAGAGGAGGGGGGTCTACTTATTTTCAAAGCATCAGAAGGCTTTCCCTCCCCAATCCATCACAAGCCACTTCAGTTGTTCCATGCTGCTCCGTCTATTCTTTTTTTTTATTATTAAAAAGTTTTGTAAAAAGTACAGACATTTTCTCCCACCCCCTCCCCTCTCCCTAACCGCCCCCTTCCCTCCCACATACCCCACACCCTCCCATTCCCCCCCACCCCCTCCCCCCTCCCTGAACTTCCCAGGACCAGCACAGGGTCTAACATTCAGCAAACCTAATCTATAATCTGTTAACAATAGATTGAACTACATTAACCCTAGATCTTTAACTCCTAGCACACAAAACATTATACGCATAAAACCCTAACAAAGTCAAATATTTCATTCATAAGCTATTTGAAGTTTTTTAGTCCGATATTTGTTTTGGATATAATCGATCCATCTTCTCCATTCCCTTATATATATCTTTCGTTCGAGTGATCTCTAAGGTATGCGGAAATTTTCGCCATTTCTGCCAAATGTATTACTTTTAGTGTCCATTCCTCAATGGTGGGTATATCTTCCTTCTTC
Organism: Ptyas mucosa; assembly: GCA_012654045.1. Taxonomy (NCBI): domain Eukaryota; kingdom Metazoa; phylum Chordata; class Lepidosauria; order Squamata; family Colubridae; genus Ptyas; species Ptyas mucosa. The sequence goes on along the minus strand of WNWU01000120.1, from coordinate 951,083 downwards.
CAATATTGTGCCACCAGTAATCTTGCTGCCATTATTAAATTTAAAATCAACTTAGTTTCTATTACTGTAAAGTCCGTCATTATTCCCAACAAAAAGAACTGTGGCGTAAACTTAATCTTTTTCTTCAAAATATTTTGAATAATCCACCAAATTTTAACCCAAAACACCTTAATTTTTTTGCATGTTCACCATATGTGATAATATGTAGCATCCTGGCAATCACATCTCCAACATTTGGGCTGAAGGTTTGGATACATACAAGCTAGCTTTTTCGGGTCTAAATGCCATCTGTAAAACATTTTGTAAAAATTTTCTCTTAAATTTTGAGCTTGTGTAAATCTCACATTTTTAACCCATATACTTTCCCATGTATCAATTGGTATTACTTCCCCTATATTTTGCGCCCATTTTATCATACAATCCTTAACTAATTCAGTTTCTGAGTCTATTTCCACTAATGCATTATATACCCTTTGGCTTTGGTCTCTAATTTGTTTAATTAAGTTCTCATCCTGACACAAAGTACCCATTTTTTGATCTTCTATCCATCTGGCCTGTAGCTGGCCATATTGAAACTATGTTTTAATCACTCTTTCCTCTTTTAATTGTTGAATAGTTTTTAATTGAAATACGTTTCCATCCCTATAGAGAAGTTCTTTATATGTAATCCCATCTTGTTTTTGCTCTATACTTATGTTCTCTATCATGTATCTGGGTATTGTCCAAATTGGTAACTTATCATTTAATTTACATCGATATTTCTTCCAGACACGTAACAGAGCACTTCTTAATATATGACTTTTAAAAATAGTATCCACCCTTTTATCATACAATAGATAAGCATGCCAGCCATAAACCAGGCCGTACCCCTCTATATTTAATATACTTTCCTCCGTTGAATTAACCCAATCACTAACTGCTGATAGGACAGCCGCATCATAATACAACCCTAAGTTAGGCATTTTAAGACCTCCTCTTTCCCTGGCATCCTGCATTATTCTCTGTTTTACTCGTGGTTTCTTCCCTGCCCAAACAAAAGTATTTACACCTTTTTGCCAGTCCTTCAAATTTTTATCATTTTTAAGTATAGATATTGTTTGAAAAAGGAACAGAAACCGGCAAAACATTCATCTTAACTGCGGCTATCCTTCCCAACAGTGACAGTTGCAATTTTCCCCAACTTTGCATCTCTACTTGTACTTTATGCCATAATGGTTCATAATTATGCTGATACAATTTCGTATTTGTTGTCAGGATATTAACCCCTAAGTACTTAACCTTTTTAACAACTTCAAATCCCGTTATAGTTTCCATCTTCTCTTTTTGTTTTACCATCATATTTTTAGCTATTATCTTTGTTTTGGCTGCATTAAAAAAATCCTCCTTCTAGCACAAAAACAAAGTCACTTCTTAGCTACAGATAGAGGCTCTATCGGCCCTTCAAAGTCACTTTCACTTTCACGCCCTTTCAAGCCTCAATTGCCATTTTGTATCCTATTTCTTTAAGAAGTCCGAAGGAGGCAATATACAGAAAAGTTGGAGCTAAGTTAAATACTTGCAATTTTAGTTCTCCTGTCTGGTCTCGCCTGTGTGTTTAAAAAAATCTTTTAAAAATCTTTTAAAAACCCCGCAGATGCAGTCGCGGCGTTTAGCTCTGCCGATGCAGAGTCGTTCCTGGTCCAGAGCTGCTTGGCCGGTTTTTGGGGAGTCCTCACCCTTCGCACCCCAGCGATTCCTCTGGGGACTCTAGGGGAACTCTACCCCCACCAGCCTGCTCTTTACTCTCCCCTTTGCCCGGGGAGAGACTTTTCAAGCCTTCTGACAGCGTTGGCCAGCTGATCGGAGGCTTTTCACGGAACCGAGGAACGGGCGCTCATGTCGGAGCGTCCTCAATGTGGTCGCGGCGCCGCCGGAAGTCCGCTGCTCCATCTATTCTTAAAGTGATATACTGTAGGTTGATAAACTGCTTCAGTGCATCATCCTGATGTCATCTAGCATGCGGCTGGGATGTCAAAGTGAGAGGCATGCCTCAGGGCTGACAACCCAGGAGAGCAGGCACACAGGAAGGGTTGTTGGTCAAAGTGTGCAGCAGCAGAATGGCGATCCCCACACGAATGGCAGCCCCAAGTACCGTCGCAGGACTGGGGCTGACAAAGACAAGGAACAATGGATGGAAACTAATGAAGGAGAGAAGCAGGGCCTCCTGCTTGATCAGGGGTTGGAGCAGTGGTGGAATTCAATTTTTTTCACTACCGGTTCTGTGGGTGTGGCTTGGTGGGCATGGATTGCTGAGTGTGGCAGGGGAAGGATACTGCAAAATCTCCATTCCCGCTCAACTCCTGGGGAAGGATACTGCAAAATCCCCATTCCCTCCCCACTCTGGGGCAGCCAGAGGTGGTATTTGCCAATTCTCCGAACTCAAAATTTCTGCTACCGGTTCTCCAGAACCTGTCAAAACCTGCTGAATAGAACCCCTGGGTTGAAGTCAAGACCTCCAAGATCCCTTCCGAATCTATTCATATTAATTGACTGATTGATCGATCTTAAAAGCTGCAACCTTGAATTTGCTGATGGAGTTTAGTGTAGTGGCGAAGGCACCAGGTTAGAGAAATGCTCAGTTCCAGTCCCACCTGAAGGGCAAAACCATCTGTTCAACTTTGGCCAGCCCTCTCAAGTTTAGGAAGCAGGAAAGGGGGAAACAAAAACCCTTGTCAAGGAAACTGCAAGGCCAGACTGACGCAAAGGTACCAAAAACGAAGCTAAGTAGTGTCACGTTTCACTATTTCACTTGGCTCAGTTGCAAAGGTCGGTTTGCTAGGAGTCGAAAAGGACCTGGTGCCATGTAATCAATGAAAAGATCTTCCAAATGCCTTGGTGCAGACTGGACAAGCGTGTTTTTCCAACTCCTGTCGCTAGATGGCGGTGAGGCAACATCTGTGCCTAGAAATGCATCAATTCAATAGTGCCATCCATGCTTGAGCTTCAAAAAGGATTTTTTAAATCACCGAGTACTTCATTGCTAGAAAGGATGGGAGGAGATGAGAGGCGCAGAGGAACTTCCTCTTCCGGATCACCCATGGGAGTAAGGTGGTGTGTGCAGAGCGGCTTTTGTGCTCTTCCCAGGGTCGAAGCAGCAGCTGGCAGGTGAGTTGAGGGCAGCAGGTGGGAGGAGAGTCCGGGAGCAAGTCGGGCTGTTGGGTTCCCTCCACGGCCTGGAAGCGGAGAAGCAACTGGGCTGAAGCCTCTCAGCTGCTGCTGCTGCAGGTTCCTTCCCTCCCCAAATTGGAGCCCTCTGGTGCTGCAGGCTGTGAAACTGGTGGCTGCCATTTCCTGCTGGTGGGAAGACTGGAAAAGCCTCTTTCAAGTGGAGGTTGATTCTCTGGGAATGGCTTCCCTCCAGAGGCTGTGGCTGCTCCGTCCCTGGAGGGCTTTGAGGGGAGATTGGGCAGCCATTTCCTCTGGATGGAATAGGGTCTCCTGCCTGAACAGGGGATGGACTAGAAGACCTCCAAGGTCCCCCCAACTCAATTATTCTCCTATGGACCTGATGTTTTCCAGGCAACAAGATCGGACTGATGTGTTTCAGGTCTTTTTTGGGTTGTTGTTGTTTGGTTTTACTTCCATTTCTAGTTTACAAGTATGTGTTTCCTATTGGTGTCCCCATCAGTGTATTAACCAGGTTCAACTGTGCTTAATGCAGCATTTTTTAAAAAAATAGCTATTGATTATGCCACTTAATGACACAGATGCCAATCCCAATTGCAGTCAGTAAGTGAGGACTACTTCAATTGGGATGTCACCAAAGATGTGGGAAGTATTTTCTGATCTTACTTGGAGTTCATGGCTTCCATGGGCATAACTGGTGCTTCAAATCTTGCAGAGGCTTTAGGCGTCATTTTGTCATTTAAAGCCTCCACATCTGTAAAGTTAGTGTCATGCAGATTGACAGGTGTGGCTCAGTAAAACAAAAGACAGAGTCCAAGTGTGTGGGTTGATAAGCCAACGCATTTATTCATCTAAATAAAGATGGGTCTCTCTTAAGAAGGAAGGAACCCTGAGCATAATGCAAGGCAGAGATTTATATATTTTTTGCTTTCATTTCATTACATACAGTAAGAGGCAGCTGGCACACGACAGGTAAGATATAGAAATGATAAAAATAGCCAAGCATGCCTTCTTTGGTTTTGGTCACGTGCCTAATAGACAGGCTAGTGGTTTCCTGTGAATATTTGCATGGCCTCAGAAGCCTGTTGAGGCCTGAACTTCAGCCTTGCCATCTCAGCATATGAGCAATCATCAAATTGATCGGATTCCCGATTAACTTTAGCACAGAAGGTTTGACTAACCATTTTGTGTTGTTTTTCAGGCTTGAAATACATGGATTATCTCCATATTGTAAGCGTGTGTATTTTTATTTCTCCCTGAGTGTTATATATCTAAAAACGTATAATCTGTCCCGAGGCCTTCCAGATATATAGTCGTGAATAAGAAAGTACACTCTCCTTGACTTCTATGATTTTACATATCAGGATGTAGTAAAATGAATTGGTCCTTAGAAATTCTTAAAAGTAGGTAAAATACAACCACAGAGGAACAACAACACATGACATATGATACTCCCCCCACCCACTGCCGCTGCCAGCAGCTTGAATGCCCCGACTGAAGCAAGGATCGCACACTCTCTCATACACACACACAGAGTTTGAAGAGCCCACCTCTTCTCTCTCTCTCTCTCTCTCACTGCAGCAGCAGTTGTGGTGCTTCAGTGCCTTGCTGGCAGGGCGCTCAGGTAAACTGGTGTGGGGTGAAGGGGGGGGGGCAGCCCCGCACCCACCCCTCTGCCTTGCTTCATACTCCACCCACCCACCGTCTCACTGCTTAGGTGGCTCCTGCCGCCCGTGCCACTGCCAGCAGCTTGGGTGCCCTGGCTGAAGATCGCTCTCTCTCTCTCTCTCATACATACACACAAACAGAGGTTGCATTAAGCTCTCTCTCTCTCTCTCTCATCTGTTCTTAAATGCTAAAGCTGCTGCATAATAAAAGCAGAGGAGCTGTGATCAACTATCAGAGCCATCATTTTAACAGTTTTGCTGTACCGTAGTCTGCAGACGCCTTCACGAAATGCAGGCATGGGATAAACTGAGCGTGGTTTGTTCTCAGTCTTATAAGTGGGCACAAATTACTAGCAAAAGTGGCATTTGATCACCAGGCAAGGAATGTTTCCCCTTTTCAATTGAGCATCCAAAAAGGGATAGGAAAGACAAAGAAAAAGATGGAAAGAGGGGAAGAGAGCAAGGAAGGAAAAAGAAGAAAAGGGGAGGGAAGGAAGGAAGGAAGGAAGGAAGGAAGGAAGGAAGGAAGGAAGGAAGATTATAAGAGAGAGTGAGGGTCTGAGGTAAATCCTGCCTTAGCACTTGGCTACAGGCAGCCCCACTGCCTTTTGCCATCCCCTTGTCCCCTCCTCCTGACCTCTCCTGGTGGTCTCCCATCCTATCACTGAGGATGCTTTGGTTACAAAGCCGAGTTTCCTCATAAGGAGATGGAGTGGGCCTCCCTCTGACCCACACACTTTGCCCTCGCGAGCACACCATGAGCAACCTGGCCAAGGAGAGCGAGCACAGCAGCAGTGGGCACTGGGCACGCCCACCCTGGCCCCCTGAAGTCAACCACAATCCTGATATGACCCTCAATGAAATTGAGTTTAACACACCTGCTGTAGAATGATGGGTTTTAAATTGTTTGGAAATGGCCATTTAAACCTTCGCAAATTGATGGGCAGCAACAATTGCTTCTCTAAAATCACTGCTGATGTCTTTACTCTTTGGCATTGTGTTAACACACAGCTCAATGCCGGAGACCAGGAAACTCCTACAACTTCGGCTTTTATAGATGTAGTCATACTTACTGATGATCAATTGATCGAGGGCACTTTATTAGCAGTACTTGGCTGCTACTTCGCCTCGTTTTACTATGGAAGCAGTGAGAAATTTCCTAATGGTGAGAACAATTAACCAGCAGAACGGCTTGCCTTCAGACATTGTGGTGCTTCATCACTGGAAGCTTTTCAGAAGAGAAGGGATAGCCATTTGTCCGAAATGGTATAGGGCAGGGTGTCAAACCTGCAGGCAGTATCATGAGGGATTGCGATGTTTTTTCCTTTGCGGAGCTGGGGTGGGTGTAACCTGCACAGGCCGTATCTGGCCTGCAGGCTGCCAGTTTCAAACCCCTGGTATTGGGTCTCCTGCTTGAGCAGCGGTTGGATTAGAGGACCTGCAAAGTCCTTTCCAATTCTGTCCTGTCCTGTCCTGTCCTGTCCTGTCCTGCCTGTCCTGTCCTGTCCTGTCCTGTCCTGTCCTGTCCTGCCTGTCCTGTCCTGTCCTGTCCTGTCCTGTCCTGTCCTGTCCTGTCCTGCCTGTCCTGTCCTGTCCTGTCCTGTCCTGTCCTGTCGCGATGACATTTTTTATGTCTGGATAAGTAAAACCATAGAAATCAAAGAGGGTATACTTTCTTTTTCACTTGACTGTATTTGAAAACAACCCTTTGCATTACTAAGAATTTGTGATTGACCCAGTCAACAAGAGAATTTCATCATTTTTCATTGGAATGTAAATGTTTTTCTTTTTTTCTCATCTTCTGCAACCATTTTATGCATCATTAAAGATACATTTTTATTTGAATCTTACAGACAAAAAGGATGGCAATGAGCACTCTGGACAACTGAGGATAACAAGCAACATTGAATAGCAAAGCAAGTCAGTCCAGAAATCAAAATATTTTCCATTTCCTTCACAGAGCCTACAATTATTCAGCTTCCTCAGCAAGTGAGAGAGAAACGAGAGAAAATCAAGAAGAGATTTCTAGCCGGGAAAAGCAGAGTGTGAACATTCAAGCATACATTACATGAAAAGTCAAGGGAGATTATTTTTCCATTGGGCAAAAGAGGGAAATATCTGGAAGTTACTGGGGAGGAAAAGGTCAATTGGAAAGCCACGTAGAACAGACAGAGTTGCAGGCCCACTCTGGGAGGAAGAAAACAGCTTGAATCAAAGCACAATTAAACAAGGGATCATTCATATTTTTGACCTCAAGAATATTAGTTATGGAAAAGCTCCATAGATGTTACTGTGATGGAAAAGGTACAGCTTGCTAATCACAGCTGATTATGCCTGAGAGGATCCAGTCTGAAGGAAAACCTTACATATACTCTGAATGTGGCAAAAACTTTGGTCAGAACAACTCCGTTGTGGTTCATGGAAGGACCCACACAGGAGAGAAGCCGTACAAGTGCTCCTAATGTGGTAAATGCTTTAGTGAGCATGGCAACGTGGACTCACACCAAGGAGACACCGTTAGAATGTCCTGATTGTGGGAAATGTTTCTGTGATAATTCCAGCCTGGTGATGCACCAGAGGATTCACACAGGAGAAAAACCCTTTGAATGTCCTGATTGTGGGAAAAGTTTCAGTCAGAATTCCAGCCTGGTGACACACCAGAGAACTCACACAGGAGAGAAGCCATTTGAATGTCCGGATTGTGGGAAAAGTTTCAGTCAGAGTTCCAGCCTGGTTACACACCAGAGGACTCACACAGGAGAGAAACCGTTTCAATGTCCTGATTGTGGGAAAAGTTTCAGTTGCAATTCCAGCCTGGTGAGACACCAGTGGACTCACACAGGAGAAAAACCGTTTCAATGTCCTGATTGTGGGAAAAGTTTCAGTCGGAAGTCCAACCTGGTGATACACCAGAGGATTCACACAGGAGAAAAACCCTTTGAATGTCCTGATTGTGGGAAAAGTTTCAGTCAGAGTTCCAGCCTGGTGACACACCAGAGAACTCACACAGGAGAGAAACCATATGAGTGTCCAGAATGTGGGAAAGATTTCAGTATTAGGACTAGCCTTCTAAATCATATGCTTATACACACAGGGGAGAAACCATTTGAGTGTCCTGAGTGTGGATGGTGCTTCAGGAAACATTCCACCCTTATTGCACACAAGAAAATCCACATGAGGCCCCAAGTGATGAGTGTAGAGAAGGTTTGAACTTCATTTCTAAAGTCCCACTGTAAGTCCAGCTGAAAAATTGACTGTTTAATTTGACTACAAAGAGTTTGCGTAATTTTCTGTAGACAAATATGTAATGGTATTAGACGGGAAGAAGGAAGGAAAAAATGGCAACATATTAGTTTGATAATGCCTATCTGGCCATCAGCAGCAGAAGTTGCTGGATACAGGGAGTCCGTGAGTTGAGAATGTAATGGATCCTGCCCATTCCATCCGTAACTCGAGAATTCATGGGAGTGAATCTCATTCATTAAACAACATCACTCCCTGCTTTCTCCCATGCATTCGTTGCTTTCTTGCTCTAGATCAGCTTGATGAGGCCTCTGGCGCCAAGAAAGCAGCCCCGTATGCGCAACTTCTCAGGGTTGCTTTCTCTTTGGCAAAATACTTGAGGATTGCATTCCTGTAAGCTTTGGCAGCCCTTTGCAAAAAGCCTTTGCCTATAGCAACAGGGCTTTGAAGGGATGTGCCCACTCCTCCCAAGCTCCGCTGGTGCCATCAAAAGCTTCCCACACAACCTAAGAGTCAGAGGGGATGGTCTACAGGGCGAGGTCAAAACCCATAAGTCCCCACTCAGACAAACAGTCGATTTCCTCAGAATCAAACTTTGAAGCTCAGATTGAAAGGTGTAAAGTATGTGTTGTTTGGAGGATACTGGATCTTGAAAGCTGCAGCCTTGAATTTGGGGCTGGAGTAGCAGGAACGGCTGAATGGATAGATTTTGTGGGGACGAAGAAAGCCCAGTTTGGTGATCACCAGGCTAGAGCCTGAGTGATGCTCATTTGTCCTGCTTCAGGCACAAAGCCATCTCAGAGACCTTGGCTTGTCCCATCCTCTCAGGCCTTGGAAAGGGGAAATCCGCTTCCAAAAATCCTTGCCAAGGAAACTGCAAGGAAACGGGAGTGCAGGATAACTCCCCAAAATCTACTTTTGCAACTGAGCGAACCATGAAGAGTGAAGCCTGACCTACTTAGCTTCTCAAGATTAGGGAGGTGTTGTGCCATAAATGTTTAAGAAGGTCTTGTTTGTGTGCATAGCTGCTAAATGATTTCCAGCTTTATCCTATCAATAGAATAATGAACGTATAACTGGAATCATGCAGTCTCCTTGCTTCTAAACCACATTGAGATAGGAGATATTTTATCTATCTGCTTCCTTGCAGAACCTAAATCTCAATAGAGGGGAGAGTTGCTCTAAGCAGCCTTTCCTATTTATACAGGAGTTAGATTTCAGTTTTATTACTCCCAAATTTTGGGCAAAAGACTTGGAGGGCACTAGTTTGCAGAAAGCTGATGTATAGATTTTGCACTTTCTTAGAGGTGACTCAGTGGAGATTGTATATAACGTTTCTGAATCCCAGAACTTTATGACTGATTTCCTGTGGCTGCCAAGGATTTAGGACCCAGGAGAATCAGTGGGTCAGAGGATCAAAGGATGCCAGCTTCATTCGTGCTGCCCAGAGATGCTTCCAAGCACACCCGTGCTAAATGCCTTGTGTGTCTGTGACACAGAAGTCTCCATTAGGTCAAAGTGAGAAAATCACATACCCAGCAGGGCTAGAAAAGGGGGCTTAACAAGAGGAGATGACTGTATATGGTAAGAGAAATGTTTCCAAAAGGCATTTCCAAGGGCTGGAAAAAAGCTTGGTAATACAGATGTGCATACAACAATGTACCACTCTGTTTGATACACATTCCTTTTTTAAATTCAAAATTTTAATCTAATAAAATATGGAGAACAAACAAAAACAATTGATATAGAGAAGCAGGAAAGGAATCGAATAAAGAAAAATAATATAATTGCACCTTCCGCCTTTTTCTCTGTGAGAAATTGTCATCACACATTCTTATATAGAAATTATCTCTGCTCAGTTGACCAGAATAAAAACTTCCTTGGAAATTGATCTTGGCCTGAAGTCCATTCCTCAGAGCAATCCAGTCCAACATTTCTCTTCCACGTTGCTCGTAGGTACAGGGAGATTTTCTCAATGCATAGGTAGCAAGCAATAACTTGACCCTCTTGGTTAAGCTCCACTTAAGAACTCCTTGGGCCAGGTGGGATCCCAGGGAATGAGACAGCACCAACAGGCCATGTTTTTCACTGCTTGCTGTCCAGGGATCTCGTATCCCATAGCAGATGTACAACAGGGGCACACCCAGACATACACTGTCGGGAACCACCAGACTCCTTGGAGGGGAGACAAAAGTCCACTTCCTCCTCCTGCAGCTGCATGTTCCCTGTGGCAGGTCTTGTGACTTCTCTGAGGAAACATCCTCCCAGAACAAGCAAGTTAGAAGGACATCAGTTATGCTGCAGAAAAAGTTAACCCAAGTCTTTTTGGAGTGGCACTCAATGCCTGGTGGTTTAAAGCAGGGGTCCCTAACCTTTTGGATCTCAGGGACCACCAACTTCATAATTTTAAATTTCGCAGACCACTAATATGAATCCAGCATGCCGCTTGCTGAAGTGACAGGATGGGGTCCTTCAGGCTCGCTCTCTCTCTCTCTCTCTCTCTCTCTCTTTCTCTTTCCCACTCTGTCTGTCTCCCTCCCCCTCTCTCCCCCACACTCGCTCTCTTTCTCTTTCACTCTTTTTCTCCCCCTCTCTCCCACTCTCTCATTCTCTTTCTCTCCCTCCCACTCTTTCTCATTTTCTCTCTCTCCCCCTTTCTCCCCCTTTCTCTCTCCCCCACTCACTCTCATTCTCTCTTTCTCCCCCATTCTTTCTCTCATTCTCTTTCTCTCCCCCCTCTCTCTCATTCTGATTCTCTCTCTGATTCTCTTTCATTTTCTCTCATTCTCTATCTCTCTCTCTGATTCTCTCTGTCACTTTCTCCTGCTCATTCTCTCTCTTTCATTCTCTGTCTCTGTCTCTTTCTCTGTCTCATTCGAATTCTCTCTCTCTCTCTTTCATTCTCTCTCTCTCTCACCTCATGGGCCAGCCAGTGTCTTGGGGCTGAGAGGAAGTCAAGCATCTCCCTGAGAGACCGAGGTGCGCGGAGCACCAACAAGGGCCGGAAGAAGTGTGGGAGCGAAGCACTACTTGTACTTGCGCGGCATGAGCCTTAGTATATTTGCAGCGCAAGGCAGCCCTCATTTCCTGCCGTTTGGGACTCAGAGCAGTAAACAGGATCTGGTTCGTGGAACAGCCAGATTTTGCTCTCCCTTGCGGATGCCAGATCGGCCCCCTGTCAGCTCTCGTCTCTCAAGGAGCCCGGCCAAAGTTTCTAGTGCCACTTTAGGGAGCGCTCCTCGAGACAAGAGCTTGTAGGGGGCTGATCTGGTGTCCAAATGGAAAGCAAATTCTGGCTGCTTCCTGAACCAGATGTGGTTTACTGCTTTTAAGTCCCAAGCGGCAGGAAACGAGGGCTGCCTTGCGCCGCAAATATACCAAGACGGAATCCTGATGCCGCACTAGAGCAGAGAGAAGAAGCAGGATTTTGCTCTCCGTTGTGGACGCGAGATCGGCCCCCTGCAAGCTGTCGTCTCTCGAGGAGCCTGGCCAAAGTTTCCCACGCTGGTTCAAGCGAGTGCTCCTCGAGAGATGAGAGCTTGCAGGGGGCCGATCTGGCGTCCATAATGGAGAACAAAATCTGGCTACTCACCAGACCAGATGCTGTTTACCGCTCTGAGACCCAAGCAGTAGGAGATGAGGGCTGCCTTGTGCCACCGGCTGGCGCAAATGTAAAGAGGCGGGATGCTGTTGCCGCAGAAAAGAAAGTAGTGCTTTGCTCCCGCAGCTTCCAGGCATCGCAACCGCCGCTTCAGCCCGCTCGCGCCGCCACCACAACAGCACCATTATTTAATTTCGGATGGCAAGGGATGCGCTCCTTTCTGCGCATTGCACGTGCCACCCCAGGGTAGAGATTTCCAGCTCCGCCATGGCCCGTCCCATATTCTAGAGCTGTAATACAGGACTGGCTCATTGGTCATCCCAGAGCAGCTCTTCCACCCGGCTGCTTCAGGATGACCAACGGGCCAGTCCTGTGACTACTACAGTCCCATCCAGAGGCCTACAAGATCAGCATGACAATTATGCGCTCTTTGAGTTATGGTCAGGGAATGTAAACACTGTGACCCACTGGTCCAGAAATTCCTGTTGGATTCTTCCTCCTGTGCCCACTCAGGTCCAATTGAGCTTCTTGTCAATGTTTACTTGCAACATGGTTTTAAGCAGTTCACAACTATTGGGGTGCAGGGCCATCTCAGAGATTTGCTAGTGAATGTAACTCAGTGGTCTTTCTGGATAATCACTGAGGACTTTCCATGACTGAGTGGAGAACACAAACTATATCTCCCTGCTCCTAGCCCAGCACTGTCACCCACCCTTTCCTTATGCCCAGAGCCCCCAGTGCAAAACTAAAGAAAATGTCTTGGGAAACTCCATTACTAAAGAGATGAGGGGAAAACATCTCCCACGTCAGCCAGCACAAGGATCCTATTCGGAAAAGATTTAGACCAGAGGTCACCAACCCGTGGTCCCTGGACAAAGAGAGAGATGAGACAGAGACAGAGACAGACAGAGAAAATGTGGGGAGAGAGATGAGAGAGAGAGAGACAGATGAAGAGAGTGTGGGGAAAGAGAGAGACAGAGAAAGAGGGAGAGAGGGAAAGAGAGATAAGAGAAAGAAATAGATGAGAGGAAGAGGGGGAGAGAGAAAGAAAGATGAGAGATGAGAGAGATGAGAGAGAGGGAAAGAAAGAGACGGGGGGAGAGAGAAAGAGATGAGAGAGAAAAAGATGAGAGAGAGACAAAGAGGGGTAGACAAAGAAAGATGAGAGAGAAAGAAAGGAGAGAGACAGACGGAGAGAGAAAGAAAGAAAGAGAGAGGGGGGAGGGAGAGAGAGAGAGAAAGAGATTTTTCTTTCTTTCTTAGGCCAAACTAAGTGCCTAAAGGACCCATCCCATCACTGGGAGTCCAAGCGCTTCAGCAAGTGATGCTCTGGATTCGTATTAGTGGTCTGTGGGATTTAAAATTATGAATTTAGTGGTCCCTGAGGTCTGAAAGGTTGGTGACCTGTGACTTAGACAGATACTCCCTAATTCACCGGCATATAAGGAGGGGGGAGAAGGTACAAATAAAATACTTTGCATGTGTTTTCACCCCAAAAGAAAACACAACTCAATTTATCAAAAACAGAACTGTAACTGACAGGTTAGGAATGCAAATTAGAATATGCAAAAATAAGGTAGGAGAACACCTGTCACCTCTAGACCAATTCAAATCACTGGGTTTGGATGGACTGCATCCCAGAGTTCTGAAGGAACTAGCAAAGGTGATTTCAGAAACATTGAAACATGTTTCAAAGTCCTTGGAACACGGGAGAATTATAGGTAGACCTCAACTTACAATAGTTCATTTAGTGACCGAAGTTACAATGACACTGAAAGAAGTGACTTATGACCATTTTTCACACATGAAGATTGTAGCATCCCCATGGTTGTGTGATTTACATTCAGATGCTTGACAACTGACTCAGATTTACGACCGTCCAGTGTCCCAGTGTCAATGGGGAAACCAGATTCACTTAACAACAATGTTACTAATTTAACAACTGCAATGATTCACTTAACAAATGTGGCAAGAAAAGTCACAAAATGGGGCAAGGCTCACATAACAAATTCACTTAACATAACTTTTGGACTGAGTTCTGGTTGTACGTTCAGGACGTACCTGAGGTTGTACCTGAAGACTGGAAAAGTGCTGATGTGGTTCCCATCTTCAAAACAGGTAAAAAAATAGATCCAGGAAATTTCAGACAAATCTGCCTGACATTAATAACTGGTAACATCTTGGAAAACATAATCAGGCAACAAATCTGTGAACATCTGATAGAAGCAAACAAAGCTATAACCAGTAACCAACATGGGTTGATCAAAAACAGATCATGCTAAACTAACCTTATTTCATTCTTTGACAAAGTGACTAAATTAGTGGACAAGAGAAATGCTGTGGACATAGTATACTTAGTTTTCAGTAAAGCATTAGATCCAGTGGTGGGATTCAGCCAGTTCGCACCACTTCGGGAGAACCAGTTGTTAACTTTCTGAGCAGTTTGGCAAACTGGCTGTTGGAAGAAATTATTAGGGCACAGAACCAGTTGTTAAATTACTTGAATCCCACCACTGATTAGATCACAACCTGCTTCTTGACAAGCTAGAAAAATGTGGGCTCAACAGTACCATCACAAAATGGGTTTTTAACTGGCTGACAAATTATACTCAATGGGTAGTCCTCAATGGAACTAAACCCACATGGAGGGAAGTAAACAGTGGTGTACCCCAGATTGCATTTTAAGCTCCGTACTCATCAAAATCTTCATAAACAAACTAGACAAGGGGATAGAAGGGGAACTCATTAAATTTGCAGATGACACTAAGCAGGCAGGAATTTCCAACACCCCTGAAGATAAGGTCAAGATCCAAAAAGATAGACTTGATAGACTTGAACAGAGGGCCCTATTTAAGAAAATGATATCCAACACAGACAAAAACTCCCCCAAGCAAGTCAGCCAGTCATAGTACTTCAACCGGTTTAACTTCGAATTAAAATACTGTATTTTTCAGACTGTAAGGAGCACCAGAGTATAAGATGCACCTAGATTTTGAAGAGAAAAACAAGAAAAAAAATAATTTTTGGCCTCTGTGCATCTGGTTTTTGCCCTCCCCAGCCCCCAGGAGCACCCTGCAGGCCTCCCAAACCCTCTGCGCATCCTGTTTTTACGAAAAACGGGCCTGTTTTTGGCCTCCCGAACCCCCCATGTGTCCCGTTTTTGCTCTCACTAGCCCCCAGGAGCATTCTACAAGCCTCCCAAGCCCTCTGTGCATTCTGTTTTTCGCGAAAATTGGACACGCAAGAGGGAGTTCAGGAGGCCAAAAACAGGGTCGTATTCGGTCTATAAGATGCACCGGCACTTCCACCCACATTTGGGGGGGGGGGAGTGTGTCTTATAGTTCGAAAAATACGGTACATCCTGTGGGGGGGGGGAGGGAAAGAACCTACTCGCTGATGTATTTTACATGTATTTTTTAAGGGATGTATTTTAGGGCATGTGCTTCCAAACCGGTAAGGAAGGTAAGTAGATTTCACCCCTGGGCAGGGGGTAGGTACTGTATTTTCCATGCATACCACATTAATACCCCTAAAGTCCATGGATAATCTCATCAACCCGTCTTTCTTCTCCTTAAAGAGGATGGGGGCAGCTACCTGGGATTTGGCAGGTTGGATGAGCCCTCGGGCCAGATTGGTGTTGATGTACTCCCTTAATTCAGGCATCTCTTTTAGGGTCATGGAGTACATCTTTGGTTTGGGTAGTTTAGCCCCTGGTATGAATCTTATGGTGCAGATGGTGAGGTGGGAGTACGTTGCATTCTTCCTCGCTCAATGCTTCTGCTAGTTTCTGATATTCCCTGGGGACTTGTGGGTTTCCTGGGCGTGGCTCTGTGGCAGTGGTGGCGGCTTTTTTGCCACTTGGCGGCTTTTCTACTTCTTTCCCCTCTGGGTCGGAGGGGCGATGTTCCTTGTGCCGGAGTTCCCCCCATTCCTTGTAGGAGGAGGGAGAACTCAATGGCTTGGTGGGCCTGGTACTTCCACACCCTGGACTTGCTGAGGTTCATGGGTCCTGTTGACCTCCACTTGAGGATTGCAGTCCTGGAACATGGACCAGTAGCCGATATCTTCCTCCGCCCAGTAAAGCTCTTGTGTGGTCAACCACTGGGTGTGAGTTTTGGGCCGGGTATCCATCTAGCGTTTGAGCTCCGCGGCTGTTGCCAACTGGGGCAAGGAGGGGTACTGTAGGCTTTCAGCAACCCCTCCACAAGCTCCGTCAGCGCCTGCAATCTCCTCCGTCCTCTTCTCCATCTTCCCCAAGTCTCCTCACTGCCTAGTAGACCGGGTAAGCGGCAGGAGCTCAGGACACCAAATAGCAGCTCCAAATGGAGTGAAAAGTTTCCTTACAGTTTAGTAGAGAGTTGGTTTAATGTCAGGGTTCTGAGTAATAGATCCATCACAAGCAAACCTCCGAGGCAGGTGAATTCCTCAAATAACAGCTTCATTGGAAACATCAAATTGGCACATATCTGGTGAAAACCACTCTGAAACGTCCCGTGGTTTTCATCTAGTTAAAAATAAAAATTTTCCTTTCAATCTCAAACTATCAGTCATATGGTCCAATCACTGCAGCATCCGCTGGTCTGGTGACATCATTCCTCCTTCATCCAGCCAGGTGTGAGAATGTCCTTGGTTCCCAAGAGAAAGTATTTTATTATGACTACACCATCCCAGCTATTTCTAATCCCCACCCCCCATCTCTTACTCTAACGTGGCAGCACTGAAGCGTCAAAATAGCTTTAACCAGATCAGCTTCAGGGTTGACAGTATTTATTTATGAATAGAGCTATTTATCTCTTAAGTGCTGATATCTGCGGTGGGCTATTAAGGAAGGTGGGGGCTGCTTTCTCCCTCCAGGGAAATATAATATTCTGCCTTTTTAGTATTTCTCAAAATATTTCATTCTTCTAGAAGAGGAGTGGGTCCTAACTTTCTACACTACATATTCACTCCCCAGATTTTATTCCATTGGTGGTGCATGCTTTAAAACTGGTTCTCCTTCATATTAGGGTTAACTTGTGATTTTATGGACATGTCCTTTTCTTGGAAACAATACGGAACTTATAATGCCACTGCTGCCTTCTGTGATTTTTTTTAAAATTCTATACCTAGTGTTGGAAGAAATATCCTCTAGGTTCTGCTCCAAGTGGGGAAACAGACACTGGAAACATGGAGACTGCTTGGAAAGATGGTTTAATGGTGGACAGGATCACATGGTTCGAGTTCCTGAACAGAAAAGGGCAGAAACAGCGAATTCTCAGGTTTTTATGCTCTCCCTGGCTCTGAACTTCCTGGGGCCCCGAAAGAGTATCCTGATTGGTTGTCAGACTCCCAGGGGGTGGGGGATCTTAGCTAGCCTTGCTGGCTGATGGTCACATGTGCTTCCCAGGTCACATCTGGTGAGTTTTGGTTGCTAGATGGGGCCCATTGTGTTAGTTTCTCTTGCTATTGTGTTGCAAATGTCCAAAGGATTGGGTTTCTGCCTCTGGCCCATTAACAAAGGGAGGGGGGCAGGAAGGTGGGAGCTGCTTTGTCTGTAAAATATGCTTCTCCATTTCTCATCCAGAGAAATATAATATTCTGCCTTTTTAATATTTCCCAAAATATTTCACTCTTCCAGGAAAGGGGTGGGTGCTAACTTCCTACACTAGCAAACAAACAAACAAAAGATTTCCTAGTGGTGTACCATCCATATTCAGGTTTATAGACAGTCCTCGCCTACCATTTACAATGGTGCTGAAAAAGTAGGCTTACAAGTGTCCCTCAAAGTTGTGGCCATCACAGTTATTTGGGGGCGGCCCTGGCTTGCAGTTACGATAGCTGCAGTGTCCCCCAGTCATGGAATCACCATTCGGAACCTTCACAATTGGCTTCCAACAAACAAAATTGATAGGAAGTTGTAAGTTCACAGTCCTGGTACATTGCACTGAAGATAACAAGGTGATTTGTTTAATGACCCCAGTTAGAGCAGATATTGTAAGTTGGTGTGGTTAAGTGTCAGTGTACTGTGAGAAGTAATCACAAACCCCACCTGCACCCCGAGAATGAAATAGTTTGGAGAATATTAAGAGTCAAAATATTATATTTCCTCAAAGGAGAAATGGAGGGAAAAAATCTTAACAAAGGCAGAAAGCAGCCCCAACAACAGATGTCTTGAAGATGGATGTTTTGTGCCCATTAAGAAATCCAGGCCAGCCTATTCACAAAAAAAACACCTTCAGCTCCAGTTGATGGGATTAACATTTGCATTCCCCTCCCCCCCCCAAAATTTAAGCACCTTTTAGGACACAATGGCTGGAAACTGATCCAAGGAGAGATTCAACCTAGAAATAAGGAGAAATTTGTTAACAGTGAGAACAATTAACCAGTGGAACAGCTTGTCTTCAGCGGTTGTGGGTGCTTCATCCCCGGAGGTTTTTTAAAAGAGACTGGACAGTCACTTGTCTGAAATGCTACAGGGTCTCCTGCTTGAGCAGGGGGACAGACTAGAAGACCTCCGAGGTACCTTCCAGCTCTATTCTGATTAATTGATCTTAAAAACTGCATCCTTGAATTGGCTTCTGGGCACAGCAGAAACAGGTCAATGGGTATGTTTTGTGGGGAGGGAGAAGATCCAGTTTGGTGTAGTGGTGAAGGCACCAGGTTAGAGACAGAGAAACGCTCAGTTCCAGTCCCACCTGAAGGGCAAAACCATCTGCTCAACTTTGGCCAGTCCTCTCAGCCCTTGGAAGCAGGAAAGGGGGGGAAACCCCTTCCAAAAACCCTTGCCAAGGAAACTGCAAGGCCAGGCATCAAGACTGACCCAAAGGCACCAAAAACGAAGCTAAGTAGCGTCACGTTTCACTTTTTCACTTGGCTCAGTTGCAAAGGTCGGATTGCTAGGAGTCGAAAAGGACCTGCTGCCATGTAATCAGTGGAAACATCTTCCAAACGCCTTGGTGGAGATTGGATAAAGCGTGTTTTTCCACCTCCTGTCGCTAGGTGGCGATCAGGCAACATCTGTGCCTAGAAAGCCATCCACACTTCAGAGCAATCCGTGCTTGAGCTTGAAAAAGGAGTTTTTAAACCATCGAGTACTGCATTGCTAGAAAGAATGGTAGGAGAGGAGAAGTGCAGAGGAACTTCCTCTTCCGGATGGCTGACGGGAGGAAGTTGGTGTGCAGAGCGGCTTTCGTGCTCTTCCCAGGGTCGAAGCAGCAGCTGGCAGGTGAGTTGAGGGCAGCAGGTGGGAGGAGAGTCCGGGAGCAAGTCGGGCTGTTCGGTTCCCTCCACGGCCTGGAAGCGGAGAAGCAACTGGGCTGAAGCCTCTCAGCTGCTGCTGCTGCAGCTTCCTTCCCTCCCCAAATTGGAGCCCTCTGGTGCTGCAGGCTGTGAAACTGGTGGCTGCCATTTCCTGCTGGTGGGAAGATTGAAAAAGCCTCTTTCAAGTGGAGGTTGGTTCTCTGGGAATGGCTTCCCTCCAGAGGTTGTGGCTGCTCCGTCCCTGGAGGGCTTTTAGGGGAGATTGGGCAGCCATTTCTTCTGGATGGAATAGGGTCTTCTGCCTGAACAGGGGATGGACTAGAAGACCTCCAAGGTCCGTCCCCCCCCAATTCGGTTGTTCTGTTCTGTTGCAATGGAATTTATTATGTCCTGGTAAGTAAAACCATAGAAATGAAAGAGGTTGTACTTTCTTTTTCACTGGACTGTGTTTGAAAACAACCCTCTGCACTGCTAAGAATTCGTTGATTGACCCAGTCAACAAGTGAATTTCATCATTGAATGGATATTTGAACGTGGATCTGGGTAGTCTTCCATGTGTCAAATGAGTCATGATTAATATAAGAGATTATTGTAGCAATGTGTCATGTTTGCTTTTTCATTGTAATGTAAGCTTTTTTCTTTTTTTTCTCATGTTCTAGAACTATTCTATGCACAATTAAAGATACATTTTTATTTGAATCTTATAGACAAAGAGGATGTCAATAAGAGCACTCTGGACAACTGGGGATAAGAAGCAACATTGAAAAGGAAAACAAATCAGTCCAGAAATCAAAATATTTTCCATTTCCTTCAGAAACCCACATAATTCTTCACCTTCCTCAGTAAGTGAGAGAGAAATGAGAAAAAATCAAGAAGAGATTTCTACCTGGAAAAAGCAGAGTATGCAAAAGTCAAGCAAATATTACATGAAAAGTGAAGGGAGATTATTTTTCCATTGAGCAAAAGAGGGAAGTCAGTGGAGAGGAAAAGGTCAATTGGAAAGCCACGTAGAGCAGACAGTGTTGCAGGCCTCAAATTACCACTAAATCAAAGTGGTGATTAACCATTAACAAGGGATCATCTATATTTTTGACCACCTGAAGAATATGAGTTGTGAAAAAGTTCCGTAGTGCCTGTTGTAGGATTTGCAACTCATAGCTGATTATGCCTGAAATGATCCAAACTGGAGAAAAGCCATACAAATACTCTGAATGTGGCAAAACCTTTGTTCATGGAAGGATCCACACAGGAGAGAAGCCTTACAAGTGCTCCCAATGTGGTAAATGCTTTAGCGAGCATGGCAATGTGGTGATACACCAGAGGACTCACACAAGGGGGAAACCCTTGGAATGTCCTGATTGCAGGAAAAGTTTCAGTCAAAATTCTCACCTCGTTTCACACCAGAGCACTCACACAGGACAGAAACTGTTTGAATGTCCTGTTTGTGGGAAAAGTTTCAATAGAAATTCCAACCTCATTAGTCACCAAAGGATTCATACAGGCGAGAAATCCTGTAAATGTCTTGAGTGTGGGAATAGTTTCAGTCGGAATTCTCACCTCATTGCACACCAGAGAACTCACACAGGAGAGAAACCGTTTGAATGTCCTGTTTGTGGAAAAAGTTTCAGTAAGAATTCCAGCCTGATAATACACCAGAGAACTCACACAGGCGAAAAACCCTTTGAATGTCCTGATTGTGAGAAAAGTTTCAGTACCAATTCCAGCCTGGTTAGACACCAGAGGACTCACACAGGAGAGAGACCCTTTGAGTGTCCTGATTGTGAGAAACGTTTCAGTACCAATTCCAGCCTGGTGATACATCAGAGAACTCACACAGGAGAGAAACC